>JAVANC010000014.1:26378548-26771644 GCA_033319125.1 Parnassius glacialis
AACAGGCTTTCGTCCCGCTTTTGTCATGCCATGCTCGCAAGGAGTATGTCAAGACCACGGAATATATTTTTTATATTCCGTGGTCAAGACGCTGGTCTTCCGAGGACACCTATTGTTGGTATTGCGCATCCTCTCCATCCATCCATCCATCAATACAGCCTGTCAAAGTTGTAGCCGGTGGAAGCAAAAGAAAATAAAATATTAAGATGTAAAATGATTGTATTATTTATTTATACACATTTAAAAATGTTTACGTTATATTTACCATGTGAATAAATTTCATTTCCTGGTTTATAAAATGGGCCTTATTTAATAATTCATTTAATGCAATATTGATTTAAGAAGTAGTAGAAGAGTTTGCTTTTTGAATAATGCAAAATATTTACTCAACTGTGTTTGAATTTACGTCAGTGTCAACAAAGTGTATAGAAGAATTCAAGACTTCAGTAGCTTTATGTGAAAATTTATTTATTATTTTTAGTTTTGTAAGTAAGTTTTTACTTTTTACCCGACTGCCAAGGAAGGGTTATTTTTTCGCGCGTATCTTGTATGTTTGTAAATTTATTTATTACCTCGTATCTTCCAAACAGCGGGATGGATTTCGACAATTAAAGTATCGTTTTATTCGTCTTAAAAAGCAAAGTGTTCTTAGATAGCTTTTTGAAAAAAAGTGAATAAAATGGCGGATTTTTGGTGCAAAATGGTAATACGATAATTAAAAAAAAATTAACCAATACTATCGAGTAGGGTATCAAAACAAGGGAAATTAAGCGGCGATTGCAAAAATATATGTAAGTTATATGTTTTAATTTAATTAAGAATAATCAATTGGTATTAAGTTTTGAAAAAATGGTAAAAACGTAAAATGGGCAATGGTTGTGTCGGACATCGTGCTATCATATGAAATTTAGTTCATAAGAGTAAGTCGCGACACTAAAAAGTCTAAAATAAAATAAATAATTAAAAAAATCGAAAACCCGACTGCAAAAAAAGACTATTTAAAAGTAATGCACTAAAACGACCAAAACAAGATTGAGAATAGAAAACATAATTGAAATAAAGTATTAACAAACTCTACTGCGGTTTAACAGACTATACTATGAGCTGAAAGCCTAAGTTAAATACCCTTTTTTTTACGGGGGAAATCCTCATGGACTACCTCCGCCTGGGGAAAGGCGGAGGGGCGTGCCGGACTCTTACCGGCTAAAAACCACCCCGGTGTCTCATCGCACGTGCGCGTGGGGCCACGGGAATCCAAATTCTTCCGCAGCCCCACACTAGTGCTGGCCCGGTCAGTCCGGGCCTCGTCTCCTGCACGGGGTAGTGAGGTGTTCAACTACCCCGTGTATCGCCTCAGGGGCGCGCGCTAACACCCACGCGCGCCTCCGCCTCGGGTCCATCGAAAGGGGAGGTGGCGGGGGCTTCCCCAAGTCCCTCGCCCCTGGACCATTCATGGGGGGCCGGAAAAGGGCGTTGTCCACCCTTCTCCTGCGCCCGGTGCGCCTTCTGCGGCCGGGGAAGGAAGTCGAGATCTCCCTTTCCCTTCCGCAGTTTCCTTCTGCGACATCACGTCCTCGCAGAAGGACACCACCGCGTCCCCGACTCTGCGCTACCGACCATCTTCCGCACTAAGGCCGGCAGCGACAGATCGCCTCCTACTTTATTTTTGAGGACACGGCGCTGCTCCTCCCAAGCTAAACACTCAGCGAGCGTGTGTTGCGCCGTGTCCTCCCCGCAATGGACGCAGTGGTGGCACCGAGCGTCCGGCTCCCTGTCTATGCGACACAGGTACTTGCCGAAGCAGCCATACCCTGACAGCAACTGCGTCACCCTAAACGACAGGGAGCCGTGCCTTCTCCCGAGTCAGTCGTCGAGTACTGGCCGGATCGCCTCGACGGTAGCGAGGCCGGCGGTAGGGCGCAGAAGCCTTTGCCGCCATTCCGCCACCAAGACCTGACGGAGGCTCCTCTCGGCGCAGTGCGATCTGCTGCTGCACCGGCCTCGAGCCCCGTGCCCGCTCTTCCTCGCGCCATCGATATAATCACGCGAGTACTTTCGCCTCTAGGTCCCAGGCGGGGATCCGGCCAGGACGCAAGCCGCCTCGTAGGAAATCGTGCGATACCCGCGGAAGACTCTGACGGCCATCGCCCTCTGCGGTTTGCGCAGAATGGCGAGAGTGCTCGCCGTCAAGTCCATCGCTCACACAGGGGCCCCATACAGGGCCATAGACCGCACGATTCCCACGTATAACCGCCTACAGGCGGCGCTCGGGCCCCCCAAGTTGGGAAGCAACGTTGATAGCGCGCCCGCTGCACCCATCAGCTTGGGCGCCAGCCGCCGGAAGTGGGGTCCGAACTCCCACCGGCTGTCGAGCACCAATCCTAGATAGTTCATGGTGGACTCGACAGCTATCCGGGCCCCGCTGACCACGATGTGTGATCCCGGCGGCCTAAGTTAAATACCCAAATTAAGCTTAGTAGCAGGCGGGACCCAATTGCAAATTATAAACCGAAAGAATATAAATGGGTTCCGCTTGCTTCTAAACTTAAACCGAAGTAGAATTTACTTGGTTTATACTTTATTTCAATTGTATATACTATTCTTAATCTCTTTTCGGTCGGTTTAGTGCATTACTTTTAAATTGTCTCTTTTGCAGTCGGGTTTTTGATTTTTTTAGTTATATATTTTTTTAAAGTTTAATATCGCATCTCTTTTGATTTGATTTAGAATATAACAAGTTAAAGGATGGAACTTGTATTTTTTTATAGAATAAGGGTGACAAACGAGCACACAGTCCACCTGATGGTAAGTGGTTGCTGCGGCCCATAGACATCTACATCTATCCTCGTTTGCGAATCAAAATGCAGATGCGTTGTCACCCGTGAGGACTAAGATGGAATGCCTTATTTCCAGTAAAAAGGGCCTCCAGCCACTTGCACTCACCAAGCGAAACGCAGAGGTAAACCTCTACTTCACGCTGGTATTCTGTGAGGTCGTGGTACTACCCCGGTTCGAGCCGGCCCATCCGTGCGACAGCAAAAGCTGCCGCGTGGCTCTACCACTGTTAAATTATATGTCGACTAAATATTTACATTAAACACTTCATCTATTGTTTTTCCACACTTGGCTTCTTAAGATTTATATTAAGCTTTATAGCTTATATAAATGAGCAAGCTATACCATTGAAGTTTCACCTAATTTATTTACAAACAAGAATCATAAAAATTGGTTCATAGTTGACTAATGTAACGAATACCACACAAACAAGAAAAGAACATTAATATGTACACTCAAATTAGGACCTCCCTGGATCTCTTTGGTTTCTGATAATGTTTGTGCTGTTAGCCTACACGGCTCTTTCAGCTTTAATTTGACGCAAGGCTCGCGGACTAAGGCGGAGAGTTAAAAAAGGGTGTTTTGTTGGTTATTCTGCATCGTTATTTGCGTAACGATGACTCCTAGGACAGTTTACAGTGCACGTAAATGAGTTATGCCATCAAAAACATATCTTGTAAAAAAAAGCCAAGTCTCGCAACTCAGTTCTTCTACAGTAAAAAAGTTGTGAGATCCATGTAATTCCAAGTCGGTTAATTCATTCAGTCCATAGATTGATACATAGATTGACTTGGCAATCGCATGAAAACACAATATATCTCACAAGTAATACATATTATATTAAATTAGATTGTTTGGTGCGATTGCCAAGTCAATCTACTCGTATGTATCAATCTATGGACTGAATGAATTAACCGACTTGGTATTACATGGATCTCACAACTTTTTACTGTAGAAGAACTGAGTTGCGAGACTTGGCTTTTTTTTACAAGTTATGTTTTTGATGTCATCTCATTTCTTTTTGTAGATAGTTATATCTAGGTAGCTATTTACACCTATTATGGCATTATACATATATAGGTACACTGATTTATTCAATGCAAATGTAATTTTGTAATACTATATAATTATATGGGGTTACAAAGTTATTTATGCAGTTGGTGTATCTCGAAAACTGGACCAAAATTGTAAAATATTTTAATTTTTCCTCAATTTATATATTAAACAATAATTGTATTTCAAATTTGAAGTTTCTATGTCTGCTAGAAGTGCCTCAGAGTTTTGATGATCGGTCAGTCAGTGAGTGACAAAATTAAGAAACTTTGACTAGTTATAATTCTTAAACTACTGGTTCAAATTTAATGAAATTTGAAATATACCGAGTTTATACAATGCATACTTGTTTAGTAAAAATGCAGGCTTCTAGTTTTATCCATAACGAAGTTATAGAGTTTCGGAAATGGCCTGAACTTCTTCGAGAAAAGGATGGTGCGGCCGTGCCGCATTTTTGCTCGACTTGGCGGGGGCACTACCGTGCCCCCAGATCTAACGGCCGTCCGAACATGGGGTGACGGGCCCCGGCTCAGATGGCTAACTCATATCGTTCGATGTTATGGGCGGTGATAACAGCCCAGGGAAGCGGGTGTACGGTGAGTACGCGGTCTGGAGCGGCGTGCGGCGCGCCCGTCTGCGAACTCGCTGCGTCACATCCGTTGTTGTCCTAATCGTGTTTGCGGTTCTAGGTGAATGAGAAGTGTTTGTGTGGGATTGACCGGCGACATTTTGGTCGTTAGAATCTAGCGGAACGGGAAGTTCTATTAGAAGGTTATGTGGTCTGCTTAAGGTTAGTGTGACGTTCGGAGTCAGAACCTAGGTGGCTGTTTACTAGCGGGTGGAGGCGACTATACTAGAATTATTTTGTCCATGCACTCATGGGCCTTAGGAGAGAGCATAGTGATGCGCATTATTGTTGTCGATAACATTATCGATAGTGTATTTAGTTTTGTCATTACGTGGGTTAGTGATAAAAATGAAAAAAATAGATAAAACAACGTATTTACTAAAATAAGAATAATAATGATTAAAAATAAATTATAAATTAGGTATTTATGTATAAAAAAACTATAAGTATAAATATTTGGAATGTAACAAGTTATATTGAAAATAAATATAAAGTAAAAATCGTTTACATTATTATGTAAATATTATAATTAATAAATATTTATTAAATAAATATAAAAATCATTTGTTGTTATTGATAATGGCGTCGCGCCCGCGCAACATTCTCACCGCCCTAGCCGGGCTGAGGCCGAGCTATGATTTATGACCCTAACTGCACGGAGAAAATAATTTTACTATAGTGACAAATTTGGCACGGTTGCGAACATTGCGAATGTTTTTCTCGAATGTCATACCATGGTCAAATGTGACCCCTAGGTATTTGTCCGTTGAATGCTATCTGGCGGCCGTACAGGGTTATCATACCTATCGATTTCTTGGGGTTTCTGTTTTTTTGGTTAAGAGTGGGGGTCCTTTGAAAGTGTATTGCTGCACTTTTCTCAGGATTCACTTCGATTCTCCATAAGCGGAACCAATTGCTTAAGCGATTGATGGCTGTTTGGAGCATCTCGGTGAAGATTCTTTTATTATGATGGGCAACAAATAGTGCCGTATCATCGGCGAAAAGAGCAGTGTTCCCTACTGGATCCTTCGGGATGTCACTTTTGAATAGTGTAAAGAGAAGCGGGGAGACTCCAGACTCCCTGTGGGACTCCAGCTTTGAGGGGACGTTTTGTAGAGCGAGTATTCTCTATTAGATAGTGAAAGTGACGATTGGCAAGGAAGACTCTGATTATGTGGTTTGAGCCTATCAGACACTTTGAGTTTAAACAGCTTGTAAAGTAAGCCGTCGTGCCAGAATTTGCAAACGCTTTCGCAACAACAAAGCAGAGGGCACCGGTCATAGTAGTTCTATCTAAGTTTTGTGAGGCGAAAAAATTGATCGGTGCACGAGTGCTCGTATCTGAAGTCGAGTTGATCGTCTGGAAGGAGGTTGGTAGTGAAACATTTGAACCTCCTTCCCCACGTATTTTTAAGACCTTTTTTTGAAGATCTTTTTTTGAAGTCAGTAAATAAAAAAGCAGAGAGTTTACCACGCCTTTTTGTGCCTACCTTCATGATAAGCGCTCAATTTAAGCTTTCATAGAAAGTACAAAGCGATTTCGAATTAAATTCTTAATTGCAATTTTGGTGCTGATTTACGATGTCCTTGGCAGTGAACCAATTTGTTGTGGGGATACTTGAATATCAATCAATCAATCAATATATTCTTTATCGTACACAAATACAGTTTAAAACGAAAATAAAATGATATAAATTGTATTTCTTGTTTTAATTTTTTACTACTCTGTTACAAGTAGGGACAGAAACCTAATGGAAGGGTGCCGATTGCTGGAGGGGGTAGGTTCAAATTCACTCTTCGACTACTGTCGAGAATCACATGTAAAACAAGTTTACCAGGAGAGATTAAAGGACATATTAGTAATATTATTAGCGTTGTTTATATTAAAAAAATTACGCCTACTATGTAACAATTCGGTTTCTGATTGTAGGACTCATCCAATAAGCGCCACAAAACACATTCCTAAACTAACCATCGACTTCCTGCTTGTTTTGCCAGATTGTCACTATATCTAATGAGGAGTCGCAATTCTCGGTGCTTACCCATACGAGGCTGTCAATCGAGGACCTTTTTTTACCATTGGTTATCAGTACTTCGAGTTATATTATAGACGCCCCACTACCACTTCATCTTCGGCTATGTCGGTTATTCTGACGCGACTATTTGACACATTTGACTAGTGACTATTTTGACTTTGTTTTGGTTTGATTACTGACAAATTTTTCAGATCATCTCCCAGATCCATAAGCTATTACTAGCAATTATATTTTAAACTATTACATATTTTAAACAAATTTTATGCTATTTATATAAAGAAAAGGATGTAATGGTTTTTTTTAATTATTACTGGTTCGGAAAATACCTTTAACCTGGGAAAAACAGCGTGAAACCAAGTGGGACTTTTTAACAGAACACAATAAAATAATTATTGTTTAATATCTATTGTTTAATATAGGTCAAAATAATTCTTATCGAATGAAGATTTTTACTTTTATCATTGTTTATTAATAACTTGCAGTTAATAAATTAACCATAACAACAACAAAGTTACCTTTAATTAATATAATTTTTTGTACGTAGTAGAGTCATGCTGCAGCTATATTAGTAGTATTGTTGTAGCACGAATGGGTCGGCTCGACCGGGGAATGACCACGCTCTCACAGAATACCAGCGTAAAAGGGCAGCTTAACACTGCTGTGTTTCGTATGGTGAGTGTAGAGAACCGGAGACACTTTTTACTGGAAAGGAGGCATTCCATCTTAGTCATCACGGGTGACAACGCATCTGCATTTTGATTCGCAAACGAGGATAAATGTAGATGTCTATGGGCCACAGCAACCACTTACCATCAGGTGGGCTGTGTGCCCGTTTGTCACCCTATCCTATAAAAAAGAAGATCACCAGTTGAGCGACCTCGACGGAAACCGTACTGTCAGTCACTAATCAGCTGGCGATCTTCAAGGTACCGCATAAGCTGGCTGTTAATAATGCTTTCTATCACTTTGGAGAACAAGGAGGTGATAGCAATAGACCTGTATTGGGACGGATCTGAGCAGTCACCTTTTTTTAAGGATCTGGTGCACAAAGCTCTCTTCCATGAGTTCGGGACTACGCCTAGGAAGTAGAAGTACCGAAGCAGATGCGTTAAAACCGGTGCCAACCCCGGAGGCACACGTCTTCAGCATAATAGGTGGGACTCCATCAAGCCCACTAGACTTGTTGACGTCCAGGGGAGGAGTGATTTACACACCGAACGCTGTGTAAACCGCACATCCGGCATGGTGCACACACACCGCGGGATGGTCGGCGGTGTGTTCCCCTGTCATCTAGAGTCGAGTGGAAGCAGAAAGAGAGCTTAGCAGATCGGTTTTCTCCTTACGTCATGGGCTAGTGAGTCGTCCACCCTTGCAGAGATGGAAGAGATGGCTGACAGAAGTTCCCTTGAATAGTATTGGCGAGAGACCAGAATGCACGTGTTCCCGAAGGGGGGCGAACTAGTTTCTCGCCAATTCTGACTTGGCGATGTGCTCTCAATTTGTCTTGGCAATGACACATTTGAAGGACCTGGAGGCGGAATTACTTGTTTTTAAAGAAATACTTATTTTTAAGAGCGCTGGTATTAACATCCCGGGACGTTGATGCGTCAGTCCAGGCCCGGTAGCACTCCTGCTTGGATGATGCTATTTTACAGGAGTGACCAAATCATGGCTGATTTCATCCTCCGATAGGCACCACAGATGATGGAAGAAATAATTCCATTCCCTGAAGTACCAAATCAGCGGCAGAATCAGCAATAACGTTGGGATTATCCGGCGAGAAGCAAACCCGCTTCCATGGGTAGGATGCGAAGAAAGACCGCATCTTGTCCCAATCGGCCGATCTATAGTGCCAAATACATCGGCAAGGTGCAGATCGCAACTGCGATTGGAGCGTGAGTGGCACCGTACTCTGGATCAGACAATGGTCCGAAGAGCCCAGAGGGGCATCAACGGAGACCTGATTATCAGTCCGTATGAGAGGTCAGTAGAAAGTCCAACAGGGAAGGTACATGATCCTACCCTACATCTGGGATTCGCGTAGGCAAAGTAACCAGTTGTGTTAGACCATATGCTAAGGCAAAGTCATAGACAGATCTACCTGCATAATCGGTTAAAAATTACCGAGTATCACGATCTCTGCGAATGGGACCTGTTGTATCACACAGTCAGCAGCCATTTGGCCGTGGTCGATGAGTCGGTCTGTGTCGGCAATACCGCCATGAGACTTTTTGACGCACACGTAGACGCGGGGATGGTAGTCACTGTCTATGCGCAGCCATAGGATGGACAAGTCCATACCTTCAAGACTGCCCAGGCGTTGAAAACAGATGTCCTATCTAACATACACAGCCCGGGGCTAAGTAAGTAAGTAGTGTTCTTACTTGTACCCCGCGTAGAAAAGATACGAATTATCAACTGGAGAGGACACCTGTCTCGGTTAGAAAGAGCAAAGCCGGATTTGCCATCTCCAGATGGTAGTAGAAGGCGTTAAGGTTTGGATGAAGTCCCCTGATATTGCAGAAATTCACAGAAAACGTGGCAGGGGTGGCCTTTGTCTTATGGTTCTGTTTGCCCCGAGCAGGTTTCGTCTTGAGCGGAATTATGCCCCCAGAGTACGCTGGGCAGCGTGAGAACCCACGCTCATAAAAAGTAGGGTAGCTTGGGCGTGGATGCCCAGCGAGAGATTCACCAGGGATGTTGGTACCCTCCTGGGGTAGTGTTCCATTTAATTCCGCTACCATGTTAATGGGAGGGGGGGGGATTGGGCCTACGACCACCTGCACTCACCAGGCGGAAAGCAGAAGTAAACTGCTCCTTCATGCTGGTGTTCTTTGCTGTCGTGCTACCACCCTAGTTCGAGCCGGCCCATCCAATTGTTAAATGAAATTATTTTTTTATTATCTCTTACACTGCTACCAAATAACATGCTATAAAGAACAAAGTTTATCTTTATAAAATTGTCTTCATAATGAAGTAGTTTTCGTACGTAAGGATTAATATGCCATGCCTAATAATAATGCTCATAAATCACTTTTTAATTTTCAATATTTTTTGTCACAAAATACCTTACTGTGGTTTATGTATAAAAATAGGACTATAGTATTGTGGACTTTTCTTTTTATAGAGGAAAGATCTGTATTTTTGTAAAACATGGTATTTAAGTATTACAAACCATTACGCCAGCGCACGCGGATAAATTAGTTCGGCAGTGCTTTTCTTCCAACTTGCTTAACAAAAATATAGCTGGCTGGCTAGTGAGGGATTGTAGCCTAATGCTAGATAAATCTTTTTACTATTTTTCTACAATTAAGCTATCATATAAAAAATTATTTATCAAATACCGGACTACTAATTCCAGAGATTAGCGTGCTTAAACAGACGAAAAAACCTCTTCGCTTTATTATGTTACATATAGATTCTATCTCATTAATCCTATAGATTTATATATTTGTCTCTTTTAAGTGTCGCTTTTTCATTTTCGCTTCATTTGTTTCAAATCACAACGATGCTAAAAAGTTTTTTATTTCATAAAACTTACTGGTATTCTATGGGATCTGCTGCAGTCATAATAGTAAAATTTGTGTAGTGATATTTGTACAGAAATGAATCCATCACATCCTCTAGAAGTCCACTGCTGAACATAGGCCTCCCCTATAGATTGCTTTAGCAATGATTTTGCCATAGTTACCATACATGGCAAGTTGCCACGCAGTTTTTTTTTAGAGTTGTTATCAGGAAGATACAGCTGTCCATCGCCTGTTTCTATTTTCCTCTGACGCCTTTTACGACACCCATGGGATGATATGGGTTAGTAGATATCCTTACACCGCCACTACACGGTATATTTGTACAGAAAAAAACGTAGTAGAACTTCGCTGCACCTATATATGATTGTAGTGCGAATGGGTCAGCTTTACCGGCGATGGACCACAATCTCACAAAATGCCAGGGCAAAATAGCAGCTAATGTGTTTTGGTGTGGTGAGTGTTGAGAACCGAAGACCTTTTTTATCGGAAACGAGGCATTCTATCGTAGTCCTCAGAGGTGAAAACGCATTTGTATTATTATTCTTAATATAGTTATGTCACCTTTGTCATATAGTTTCATTACTGTTGCTTTATTCTATTCTCTATTCTTATTTTTAGTGTTATTGATTATGTTTGGTAAAACTTATGTTTAACGGCTACTGTTTAGTTGAAAAAGACACTGTCAGAATATACACGCTGCGTTTATCCTCCTGCAGTATAAAGTTGGATCAGATGCGTGTTTGTTGCTATAGTTATGTGAATTAACGCTTCAAAAAACGTGTTTCTTTCTTTTTACCTTTCCTTTTAGTGATATTCGTATACATAAAATATTTTTATCAAGCATTCGTCATATCATTACATTTGAATATATAATATATTTTATATCCCGATCGGACGTAGAGCGTCAATCAGTTACACTTTGTACTGAATCAGCTCGGAACACATGTGTCGCATTGCGGGAGGGGTTTGAAGGCCCCAGTACTGCCGGTGGTGTATTATTGCCGCTAAATCCTGACAATGGGTCGAATTAATCTGTGGCGTATGTTGAACGCGGTTGATATTAATTGGAGAGTTCAACGACGAAATGACTAATTCAGTTATTACACGACCTTTCTCTATTTATATATATTTCATTGTTCTTAAACATATTGGCGTAAATATAGTATGGTGTTGGAAAAAAGAAAACATCAACCCATTGACGGGAATCAGCGTTTAGTACTGCTGTTCTCTCTATCAAATCACGAGTGAGAAAGAGAGAAGGCTTATTAATATCACAGTTTGGAATGTTTATAGAATATCTTGTATACGCTATTGCAACAAGGTTCCAGAAAATATACAAGTTCATTTTTTTATGAAGTTAATTTTTTTTTTAAATTAACAAAGACTTTATAATAAGGGATATTCCAATTTTTGTGATTAGTGGCAAATTGTCTGACTAGAAAAGTCCAACCTCCCCCCCCCCCCCCTTCCGGACGGGTGAACTAAAAAGAACCTAAATAGCGATCCATCCTCGATTGAGAATAGCCTCGCGAATCATCCTCCTATCAAATCTAATGTAGTGACGGGAGCGATCATGTATGTGTTCACAGACTGCAGACTTCCGGAACGTCGATTCTTCACATCAGCTATGTGTTCTTTAACGCGGGTTTTTATGGATATTTTAGTTTGTCCTATATAAGAGCGACCACATTTACAATCAAGCTTGTACACTCCTGCATCTTGCAAAGGAATATTACACTTGACTGATGGTAAAAAACTGAAACACCTGGCCGCCGAGCTTCAGCACGTCAAGCAGGTTCTGCACGACAACAAGCTTCGGGTTCCGCGCCTACGTCACAGTGACTGAGTGAAGCGGCCCACAGACGAGCGTGTGCCTGCTGTACTACCATATGTCCAGAGGTGTCACAGACAAGATTGGCTACATCTTGAAGCGAGCTTCTATTAGAACATTCTTCAAAGCACCGAAGAAGATTAGTCAGATCTTACCATCCGTCAAGTGCAATATTCCTCTACAAGATGCAGGGAGTGTAACAAGCTTGATTGTGATTGTGGTCTCTTATATATAGGGCAAACAAAACGATCAATAAAAACCCGCGTAAAAAAACACATAGCTGACGTGAAGCACCAACATTCCGGGAAGTCTGCAATTTGTGAGCATATCCTAGACGACCTCCGCCATTATATTAGATTTGATAAACCACAAATTCTCGCGAAAGAACATCGATTCCTGCCAAGGATGATACGTGAGGCTTATTAAAATAAAAAAAAAAAACCATCTACTACTACCACCACCTGCTTGGGATCCTGTAATTCATAAAATTAAAACTAAACCCAAGCATACCACTGCAAGACTTTAAGACACAGTTACTTTATTCTGAGTAGATCGGGCCAAAATCATTAATTAAAAAGCTGAAGGTACTCCGGGTTAACTCTGACATCGGGACGTCATTAAACATAGCGCTGGGACGCAAAACGTTACTCTATCAGTGATACAATAAATTTACTTTGAGCTGTGAGTGTGGAAACAATAATTGATAGCATATACATTTTACAAATGAACGCCTTCTTCACTTGATGCAAATGTATATAACCCATATATATTTACATATATCCTTGGTTAAGAATCAAATTGCACATGCTTTTTCATGAAAAAATGCCTATCGTTGCACGTACAAAGATATATACAAAATGGCCCCTATTATATTATATGTAACAATAAACGTGCCAGATGGTCTATCCCGTAGGAACTAGCTCCACCAGTTTTTGGTACACCTTTGTTACACCGAAAGAAAGAAACAAGTGAAATCCTGCAATTTTAGGTGTGGATTCAACCTAGAGATTGGTCCAACACCAGCTGCGTATACGCTTACAATTGTGTACAAAGTTAATAAAGGTACCCCAGTATCATCAAAAGTGGTGTGCTTTTAAATGATAGTAAATAAGAAAAGCCGATATACTTGGCTGTGTTAAATGCACTTAAAGTTGCGGTAGAATTGTGGTTGATAGTCTGTTCTTGTGGTTGAGATAGCTAAGAGAATCTACATTAAGATTGTTAATTATCAGAAGCAACCAGAAAAAAGCCTCCATTTCTCCTCTTTAAAAATATATTATTATTCTATTCATAGAATCATAGATCTTTTTGCGGAATTCGAGCTATAGATACGAGCTAAAACGCACGTAGTCAATAAACAAAAATATTGTAAATGACGTCAAAGTTAATTCTGAATGGTCAAAAAATTTATATGTACGAATTTGGCGATCTCGGCAGTTGTAATTTTATTAAATTATATTAAACGTATACACACAATTATTGTAATTTCCCACTACAGGCTACTCTATACAAGTCCGTCTAGTCCTGTACCCGTCATAATATTAAAATGTGAAAATCAATAAGCTAAGATCTAACTAAAGACGAAAAATTGCATATCTCAGAAATGTCTGATATATACGTGTACTAACCGATTTTGGGAAGCCTCACAAAATTTAAAATTTTACGTGGTCATCTTTCTGCATCAATCACGGTTAGGTCTACCCTAACCGTGATTGATTGCGTAGCGCACGACCATAAATGAAGCTTCATTATTTGAAACAGAAGTAACTAACAATGGCAAACTCTTATTTGACTTAAATTTGATCGTCTAAAAGTGACAAACATAGAAGAGGAATTAACAACCGATGGGGAAGAAAGGTTCTCGCAGCCCCGTACTGGTAGGCAAAGTGTAGGGTGGCCCCTAAATTGATGGAGTGACGACCTGGTAAAACATGCAGAACATAGGGGAGGCCTATGTTCAGCAGTGGACTTGTGAAGGGCTGTAATGATGATGATGACATAAAAATATAACCTAAAAGCTTCATGATTTAGTATATATTATTCTCTGCCATCCCCTTAAAAAATTAACTATCTAACTACCAATCTGGGTAAACAAAATACTAAGTAAAAAAATACAAAATAAATATAAAAAAGAAAAAACACTGTTTCACATGACAATGCTTTATTGCACCCAAACATAATTGCACCAACGCCATTGTAGTGCATCAGTCCTATCTTAATAAAATTCAGGCAAACTTTTTTACTCCTAGATGATTACAAATTAAAAGTAATCGTGTATTCCACGTATAAGCAAAGTTAAAACTAAAATAGAATAAGTTTATCCATTTCGTAGCGTTCATTATTGAATCAATGCGGTGTAATAGGACAGATGAGATTGCGGCTACGGCGCGGATTTATGTACGCGAGTCGCAAACCTATTTTCTAGTGTGAGGCAATATTGCTAGAAGCGTATGTTAAAATTTTTCCAAGTCATTTACACGGTCGGTAGTTTTGTGACTGAATAAAAAGGTTTTGTCTAAATGATTATATATGATATTAATATCATACGTGGTAGAGCCATGCTGCAGCTAAATAAGTAGTATAGTTGTAGCACGAATGGGTCGGCTCGACCGGGGAAGGACCACGCTCTCACAGAATACCAGCGTAAAAAATAGCTTAACACTGCTGTGTTTCGTATGGTGACTGTAGAGAACCGGAGACCCTTTTTACTGGAAAATAGGCATTCCATCTTAGTCCTCACGGGTGACAACGCATCTGCATTTTGATTTGCAAACGAGGATAAATGTAGATGTCTATGGGTCACAGCAACCACTTACCATCAGGTGGACTGTGTGCTTGTTTGTCACCCTCTCCTATTAAAAAATATTTTTTTTTGCAAAGTGTTATGACTCCCATTCTACCTGGAAGTCCGTCTCACTAAATATTAATCTGTAACATATTTCTGCCGCCAAATAGAAGAGCTTGCACTGCTGTGTTTGATTCTAAAAGATATAGAAGACCTGTATCATCACAGGCTGTTACGCTTTCTATCTTAATCGTCAGAGTTAACAACAAATATGTACCTTATTTGTTTGAGTTTGACTGCAGGTGTCCATAGACTGCAGTAGCCATACACCTGGTTTTTATTTAGAGCCATGCTACAGCTATTGTAGTAGTAGCATGAATGGAGCGGCTTTACTGCGTAAAAACGCAGCTTAATGCTGCTGTGTTTCGTATGGTGAGTGTAGAGAACGGAAGACCATTATTTACTGGAATAGAAGCATTCCATCTTAATCGGCAGGGATGATAATACATCTGAATTTCGATTACTAACCGAGGGTAGATATAAATGTCTCTAGACCACAGCGACAATAACATCAGGACAGTCTGTATTCGTTTTCACCCTTATTCTATAAAAAAAAGTTTACATTGGTATCAACAACAAATCTTTAAAATATAGTAAAACATCTAAACAAATAAATAAAATTCGTCTTAAGGAGTTGAATTAAGGTACGGATAGACATGCTCATTAGTAGCACGCTAGTGAGCATGCATATGAGTATGCTTAAAATAAGCATGCTTTTGAATTGTTTACATTTGCTAGCAAAAGGCACGCTAGTTTTAAGCATACTCATCAATAAGCATGCTTCAAGAAAACAATCCAATACACTTGCTATTTATTAACCGTCATGGACAACCCCTTAGCTCAATAAAAGGCAATTATATCGATATTTAGTGAACATGAACTACCAATTTTTAAATTTGTAAAATATCTGTCTGCCTTTCTGTTCAGGCTATTCTTCGAAATGGCTGAACCGTGTGATGAAACTTGACGAACATATGTAGAGTAAGTAGAAATCGTGGCAAAAGTTTATCCAAAACTCTTGCATTACTTTGCGAAAATCTATTATAATTTTTTTTCTAGGAGAGGGGACAAACGAGCATACGGCTAATCTGATGGTAAATGACTATCGCCACCCATGAACAACTGCAACACCGAGGGAACTGCAGGTCCGTTGCCGGCCTTTTAAAAAGGATCTTGAAGTTCTCTAAGTTGTATTGGTGCGGATAAACCGCCGATGGTAATCTATTCCTCAGAGAGGTTGTACGCGGAAGAAAACTCCTAGTGAAACGTACAGTGGTGGACCGTCAAGCATCCAGATGGTTTGGATGGAAGCACAGCAGTATTAAGCTGCTATTTTACGCTGGTATTCTGTGAGAGCGTGCTCTTTCCCTGGTTGAGCTGGCCCATTCGTGCGTCAACCATAATATAGCTGCAGCGTGGCCTTACCACGTATATAAATAAGGTTCAGACGACACATATTTCAACGAA
Organism: Parnassius glacialis; assembly: GCA_033319125.1. Lineage (NCBI taxonomy): Eukaryota > Metazoa > Arthropoda > Insecta > Lepidoptera > Papilionidae > Parnassius > Parnassius glacialis. The sequence continues at coordinate 26,394,774 of JAVANC010000014.1, forward strand.
TGACGCAGTCACCACTACTTAAGTGGGGAGCGGTTGCATCAGCAAGTTGTATAAATAGCAGCTGTTTTGGCTCACCGCTCACTAAGCGGTCAGCCATTGCAGAGTCAACGTCACCTGACGATGCTTCGTGTTGAGTTGATACCACGTGTCGTATTGTCATCGGTGGTGAGTTCTTTCCTAGTGTAGATGTGCTGGTATTAGCGGTGACGGGGATAATGCACGCCCCTGAGGAAGGGCGGGGGATGCTTTCCGAACTAGATAAGACACATCATTTCATTTTATTGTGCGGTCAAAATAATTTTTACAAACTTTAAAATTTTATCCGAATATCTTGGATATTATTTTAGAGAAATTGAAAAATTGATAAAATAAAGGTTATTTGATTATTACTAATCTAAAGGTCCTATTCTATACAGGCGCTGTATATTTGAAATATTTCATAACAGCAGCCGATTGCAATGCCGAGAATATTCAATGCTTATACCAAAATTTGCGCTTCCATGAATATTGCAAATACGTTTGAATTCAAAATCAAACGCCAGCTCAAATCAACGTTACCAATATTTGCGATTTAATAATGAAATCAGCTTTAATATGGGACAGCATATTATAACACCGTATTCATAAACATAGAACATGTTGTATATTAGCATGCTTTAATACCGTGAATGTACACGACATATGTATAAGAGATTGGTTAACATAAATTACGTAATAAGCAAAAAATAAAACAAAATATATGTGTGCAGTTCACACGCGGTAATGTGAAACCTTCAGAAAAAGAGACCGAGATAATACGAAACACTCTATACTGTATTCTATCTCAATATCTCGTAGGCTTATCTTATCCTATAGATGTATTTTTTTATCTTTCTTTTATGTTGCTTTTTCGTTTTATCGAGTTTCAAATCACATCGATTCTAAAGAAGTGTTCACTTCAAAAAGTAAAGATACCAGCCTATGCAGATTGCGTAATCTCTAGTATCCATTTTTGTCTAGTATTTAAAGCCAAAGGTGGCCGAAGCGGTCTTTGGTCTTTGGCCTTAAATAGCTTCTTTGGCGGCAAATTCACTTTTGGTCGAAATCAGCTGAACACCGAAGGTTAGGCCGAAGCCGAAGATTTGATTAAACAGCAAAAAAGGAAGAACTTTGATGAATAACGTCTTTTATATAACATTGTTTTATATAATATTGTATACTGTATACTTATACAAAAGCAGATCGAAGACCTCTTATACTATTTTTCTATTGTCTAGTATTTATATTAAGAGTGTTAATTTCATATTTTTGAAGTGAGTTTTTATTTCTGCCTACGGGCAGTTCATGTTGTCAGTGATCGACCTGAAAAAGGTTAATGACTATTGTAAGAGCACTAAAATTAAATATAAATTCTTATAAATATATATTTTTTTCTATATTTATTTCATTCTAAATAGCTTGTGGAGACTATGTTTATATATCTATTGCTTTACATTTTAAATACTGTAAAGCCAAAAAACATGTCCATTTATGATATTGTTAGGAATTAAAAGGTTAATTTAAATAATAAGAGATATGATATGACTCCTTTAATGTCAATAAACTATATATCCATATTTCTGTCAGAATTTTGTTATGTCTGCCTATATGTTAAATAAAATAAATAGTAAATGACATGATTAATTAACTCCAGTTGATCGAATATAAAAATAGTAATTATGGATTTACATTAACAACATTGGACTATGTAAATGTTGTCTGACTTTTTATTTTTACTGCTTTCATGTAGGAGAAAAGTAAATATTTTGTTCATGACAAAATAATATTCCTTTCTGCAGAGTTAACAACACAACAGTCTAAGCATAATAGATGAATCTGATTCCGTCTCAGGATATGGTCCAAAACATCAATGATATAACAATTACACAATTAAAACTGGCTTAACAAAGTTACAATACTTATGTAAACTGTATATTTGCTTCTGATACAAGTATTTACTACTATTTTACACATAAATATATGTACCATATATACTATCTATCTACTATGGCTGGCAATTCAGGATCCATGTCTGGATTACCAAATAAGCCATTAAGTATTTTCAATTTATATAGAACCACTAGCTGAATATATAATGTATTTGTACCTAAATACAGTTTAATGAATCGCTCTTCAAAGACCATGAAGCTACATCAAATAGTGAAGCTTCTTTAAATCTCTCGACCCATAGATTCTAATTTTATTTAAATACACACAAAAACTTGTTTTGTGTATTTATTCTAATATTTAATTTAGATTTTACTTATAACATAAAACTTTAATACGTTGTCACTTTTAACATACTACAGAATACTTTTCCTCCTAGCGGAGACCTGTGTTTGTCATTTGTTTAAGGTAATTCAACACAAATTATAGATTTTCTAAAATTCTAGATGGAAAATTAAACTCTTTGTATACATACATATATAGAAGAGAAATACATAATTTGAACTATTAACATTTGGCTAACCTATATGATATAATCCATATTATGATACGAATATAATGTATATCTATATATTCCATTTATCCATACACTTGCGCATTGATAAGACGATATTTTATTGTCTTGTTATGTGAACAAACAAGTTAAACTTTTTAATTTTGCTACCAAAAAAGTTTAATAACCATCACAGACTTTATTCTTACACTAGTGACGCAACTCGAACTCTGTTCTCACTCAAGTGAATCGAGTGAATTTGTTTAATCGAGTGAAAATAAATTTTACTCGAGCCCGCTTGTGTTACCGAGTCAATACGACGCACCTTGTACATTCGGAGAGAAATAGATAGATTTTTCTTCACTGATTCACTTGTAGTTTATGTTGTCGGGGGCGACGTCTTAGGTTAGCAATGTCTGTCTACAATTTAGTGATGAACTCGACTTATTAGTTCAAGCAATTTATTGATATATTATGTAATTTCAATAAGCTAATTAAGTATAATTCGTGATAGTTAAATTATTAATAACATTAACTTTACGCTACGTTATAAAGTTAGAGTGATGTTATTTTATAAAGATTATCATACGCAAACCAATAATATATAACTATTAAGTTAAGTAATAATAGTAATTATCTTTGATGAAAGAACAAATATAAAAATAATTTGTAACAAACTGTCACAGCTTCGTTCCGCTAATTCGTGTTGCGTACATCTATTACTATTTGAGTTACGTGAATTTTAACTCAAGTTTACTCGAGTCGAGTATCTTCAGAGTTAGCACATCTCTACTACATTTTTTTAATATTACATTATCTTTATCTGAACTAATGACATGAACATAAATATTGAAACAACTTTTTTTTCTGATTTCTTGATTCTGTTTAGATTTTCTTCAAATCTTTCTGCTATTTACAATAATAAATTGGAATCTTTTTTTTTGTATATAATACCATTGAGGCTCGCGAAAATTTCTAGTGGGCCCAAAAACGATTGACTCCTTTGACAAAAATCAACACGGGTGCGATCACGCCGGCAACAATGAAATTGCTAATTGCAATTTTAAGTGCTAATTTACCACGTGATCGGTGGTGAAGGAAAACATCGTGAAGAAACCTACATGTCTGAGAAATAAGAAAAAAATATTTCGAAGACGTAAAGTTCGCCAACACGCATAAGGGATGCATGACAGAAACGGAGTGGTCTCATCATGATAACGCCAGACCACACACATATTTGGCCACTCGGAAAAAATTGAGAGGGATTGGTTGGGAAGCGTTAATTGCATTTACTATATAGTTCTGATATTGAACAATGAGATTTTTATCTGTTTCGGTCTCTTCAGAATTCATTGGGTAGTGTTAGGTTAATATCAAGAGAGGGCAGTCAAAATTACTTATCGCATTTTTTTAAATCAAAAAGGCCAAGATTTCTACAGCAACAGGATTATGTCACTACCTACAAGATTGCAACAAGTTATCGAACAAAATGACACATATAATATAATATAATTAAATGTAGTATAACATAGAAAGAAATTGTCTTGACTTTGTATATAAAATACGAAGAAACTTTTTCCCCGTCCTATTATTTTAGCTTAGTTTTCAGTATAACACAAAATCATAACTTTTTTATCTGTTAACAGATGGTATTATCAGATACCGAAGATATACCACCGATATCATTGGAACTTCGTCATTCGGTATAGCCTTAGATGCAACACTGACCAGCGCGGGGCCTCTTTGGGTAAACACAAAGTAATTTATGACATTTAATTTGTGTAGAGATCTGAATTGGTGTTTCATATTCTTTATATAAGAAGTGGTTGACATACTCGGATAAATAACTACTTGCTCATGATTTATAATATTATAACAGCAACATAGGACTTCACCACAAATTATCACATATTATTACGTCCTTAAACCACCTGAAACTGTTGACTACCTGCATTGTACTTCATTTAGTGGAGCAGTTTAGCTAGTGGAGATCGCTCTTCACTATTCTTACCATTTAAAGGTAACTCCTTAAAGAAATTCACACTGTGACTGCTAGCATTAATTCATCATCATCATCATTGTAGCCTATCACAAGTCCACAGCTAAACATAGGCCTTCCCAAGGAAAGTCACAAAGCACAAGGTACACTTCGTCTACTGATAAGAAGTTACCACTCGAGAACCTTTCATTCCCATCTGTTGTCGGTTCTTCGAGCTATATAACACTTTAGCCTACTAATTATTACTTGCAAACGTGACAAATTGAATTATTTGATTCATATCGCTGTAATTTTAAATGTATGTTGTGTCTCATACTATGAATAAATTTTATCTGATGATTGAAAAATTAACCCTTATAATAAATATAATCATAGTTAATTAATTAAACTTTTTATTTGCCAATGCTATAAGTACATTTTCAGAGACTCTACAATCAATACTATTATTTAGATTTAGTAAACAAATGTCTATCTTGCTTAATTTTGTTTATAGGATAGGGTGAGAAACGAGCACACAGTCCACCTGATGGTAAGTGGTTCCTGTGACCCATAAACATCTACATTTATCCTCATATGCGAATCAAAATGCAGACGCGTTGTCACCCGTAAGGACTAAGATGGAATGCCTCTTTTCCAGTAAAAAGGATCTCCGGTTCTCTACACTCACCATACGAAACACAGCAGGGTTAATCTGGTATTTGACGCTGGTAGTGAGAGCGGGGTCCTTTCCCGGACGAGCTGACCCATTCGTGCTACAACTATACTACTAATATAGCTGCAGCATGGCTCTACCACGTACTATACGTACGTAATATATTAATAATTGAATTTGTATTTTAGCTGGCTTAAGAAAGAAGGTTTACAATTCGACCGCAAGTGTTTTTTTCTTTATATTAGGAGATATCTTCGTCAATTGTGAACCAATTTCGATGATTTTTCTTTTCATGAAATATGATATTTAAGGGTGGTCCCTTCATAATTATGGGTAAAAAATTCCACCCTTTTGAGGCGGTAATACAGAGGATGAAGATTTTATTGTTACTATTTAGACGATATTGAAACTATGTAATTCCTTATTCCACTCAAAAGGGTAAAAAACAACTTTTAATAAAAAGTTTTAGCTGACTTCAGAGATCTTAAAAATAATGTAAAAATTTAACATTCTAAAGTTACAACATGAAATTATTTCATAATAGAAATATAGAAAATATTTTTTTTTACTTCTCTAAAGTCATATTAAACTTTATACTAAAATTCAATTTTGTCACAGATCATATAAAATTTCAAGGGAATCCAGACGAAACTCGACCATCCAGCAACACTTATTACATACAATTTATTAAATATAAAAACAAATATACGTGCTTCGTGCACTGTAGAATTTTTATGAATTGTACAAACTCAAAGTCGTCAATTTTATGTCGTAACTGGGAATTTTATTGTGCATTGCAGTTTTTCATTTTTTCCGAAATACGCCACGAAATATTTCAGAAAAATATTTTGTTCTATTGTTTACCAGCGTGGCGGATACGATGAGGAGATCAGAAATTCCAGAGATTTGCTCGATGTCTTGCGAAAAATTAAACAGGACTGTAAGAAAGAGAGCGAGGGTAATATATGTTGTAATTAGTTTATTTTTAAGAATTTAAAGCCAGTGCTAGTCTACTATCCCTGCTCAGGGGTATGGTTTCAGCTGAACATGATAGCACAGTGAATTAGCTTCACAAGCGCACTGATTTAGCTTAACAAAAGTTTTATTAATTATTTTTTATTTTATTTTTTCACTAATTTTAATGTGATTTGTTTTTCTTTAATGTACACACTAGGATATTCTCTTGCATACATACATCCAAACTCAGATCAATTATTTGCGGGCCATACAAATAGATACTTGTTCTGCCAAAACCAATTTCAGAAGCTAATAATCTTAATTTTCATTACTTGTATTTCAGGAATAAATGCAATTTCGTAGAGACAATAAGATAAAGCCGATGCAGTTGTGTCGAAACCACCCAAGAGGAAAATTGCTGCTTGAGAAATCAAAGTGTCCAAAATTTAATAAACATGTAGAAAAAGTCAGAATGCAACTGATAAAGATAGGATTTTCTCATAGATTGCCTCAAAAGGGAAATATTATGATTGCAGGCTGCAGCTATGTTAAGATTTTCCACGAATGGAACATCTCCTCTTAGGAAGGACCACGTTCTCACAGAATTTGTTTTTTATAGTTACAGTTTCGTATGGTAAGTGAATAAAACTGGAGACTCTTTTTAGTGAAAACGAGACATTCCTTCTTAGCCCTCAACATCGCGATTAGCGAGTGACATCTCATCAACAAGTATTTGTATGGCCTACAAATAATTGTTCCGAGTCTAGATGTAGGTCCTTGTAAAATGTGTGTATGTATGCTGCCTCCGTGATACAGAAGGAAATCCTAGTGTGGAAGAAACGCTTTTAAAAAAAAACCAACCTCATATCATCCCGGAGGTGTTATTAGAGATGACAGAGGGAAAGTGCAACAGGGGAAGTAGCATCTTCCTAGTATGATCTCACTAAAACTGCGGCAGCAATGGCAAATATTCCCTCCATTAGTAATCCATTGGGAGGTCTATGTTCAGCTGTGAAATTTTATGGTAATAAGTTGTAGGGATGAAAATGAAAAATTTGAAAGTACATAGTTCAACAACATATCTCTACGATTTGACGAAAAAAGTACGGAATGATTAACGTTTGTAGGATATTGTACTATTATAAATTCCTTAGGCCAATTGTCAAACATAATAAAAGTATGAGAGCAGATGCTTAACCCGCTCTCTTGCTCAATCATGATCAGAAATAAAACAGCGTACTGCACCAGTTATTCAGTACAGAGCAAACACAGCCCGACCACATCGCAATATGTCCCCGTCACAATCACGTAGCAGTGCAACGTGAGGGACGTAATTATATGATAACACTAAAAAAATACGCAAACCAACAGCAACACTACCCGTCTCAATGCAACACAGGGCAGCCTCTCAGCAACATGATCCACGCTTGAAGAATTATTACAATGAACAGGACTACGATACTCTCTATATGAGTCTTAGCACTTGTAGAATGATTTAGGCAGAATCGCTTGCGCACAGAACCTACAGTGATTTTTTTCTGGTTTCTTGATCTAGCCGAAATTTTATCCTCATTTGTTCGTATTTTACATTATTTTTTTACCTAATTCCTAACAATACTTTATTGTCCGGTTTTTTGTTAATTCTGTTTTATAAAAAATATTAGAATAGTACAGAATAAAATTATTTTTATTAAACCCAGATAAATTTAAAACTATTATTTTCTGAAAACTTTGAAAATATTAATATTGTTTGGTTTTATAGACCTTATGTAAATAAAAAAACTGAAAAAAATATTGACTGTAAGGCTTTCAGAGCAACAGCAGTCCTATATGTAGGACAGTAGGATAATGAGGGGAAACAAAATATCATATGACAAAATAGGATGTAATCGTAAAAAGAATCAAGAAATGGGTACAAAACGTTGAAAAATATGTTTTATTAGGTAAATATATATTATTATATATAGCAGGAACATTATTTATGAATGATATGTTTCAAAACACTTGACACATACATAAATATACTCCAACATCATATTTTTTGCAGCGTGTCAAACATTTCTTATGACATTGACAGCAGCGTGTTTGCTTGGATTGAGGAATAACCAGGTGACTCATTTTGTCTTTTCTGCTCTCAGCATGTTCATGTTGGGATGTTCGGCTTGGCCATCTATTTGCACCCAGGAGAATTATATATTGAATTGCATATACATAGTTGTAGCAGCTTGATATAGCGCCATCCAAAATACATACCCCTTTACCTTTTATGTGCTTTTTGCATGCCATGCCTCTCATAATAAGGGATCATGGTTATAGTGTTATGCTCTTTGTGAGGAGAAAAGTTCAAAAACTTTTTATTTGGAAGTCGTACGAGTGGGCATACAAGCTTATGTATATTTGTCTTGCAGATCCAGATTATCATTGACATGAAGGTGAGGAAAAATAAAGTCAAGTCTATCCCTAGTCATAGCGGAGCTGATCAACTTATTATTTGTATTATGAGAGTTGTTCCAATACATTCTTCTTCGCGGAAGCCATGAATAAACCCTAACCAGCAATATGACAGTGATACACTTCATATCCTCAGCGGTTATTTTTACATAAAAATTCTTTTTGACAGCATATTTGTTACTCTCTGGCACCAAAAAATAAATAACATCTTCATTTATGAAGTTTACAAACCACACAATTAGGTGCTTAACTTGGAAAGCCCTTTGTACCTCAGGTCGATTGACTAGATTTGTTTCCAAGTAACGTTTCTCCACGCGTAGGTTCATCTGCGTTCTGTTAAACCTGTAGAATCAGAAGGTTCTTCTTCAGTATCACCCACTGGAATCTGTCCTTGTATCGATACTTCTGCCGGTTGAAGTAGTATGTTTCGTGGGAAGTTGTACAGCGTCACATTACCTTTTACCCTCGAATTTTTTCTGTGGAGCAGTCAGAATCAAAAAGAGGAGGTAGAATCATTCTTTCTCTATTATCTCTATTATTTGAATTTTTTTCTAAAGAATCCAAAATTTCATGCGCAGCTAAGGGCCTATAAAGAAAAAGTTTTATTATCCTACTAAACATTCGTATTATCCTACTGTATTATACTGTATGTCTTACACTTGTATTTATAACGGATTATATTGAATTTTCAATTTGTTATTGCTATAATACTTTTGTGGCACTTAAATTGAGGTTACCAGCCACGTGTCAACATAGAAAATATAACTAACTTATAGAAAACTACTATTTATATATACCTGTAATCTGACATGTCTGTAACACACTTTTATTAAATATTTTTCACTGTAATTTCAAAACTGTAGTATAAAACTGTAAAATAAGTTGACTTATTTTATTTTTCTATAAACCACATTCTTTAGTCACTACAAATCATAATAGTAAATATAGTTAGGTTAAGTAGGTAGTCTGAAATATATTTTTAATTTTCACTGTCCTCTATATAGGGCAGTAGGCATATCTGGGTTAATATAGATTACAAACAATTCTTCTTGGAAGTGATTATATTATTTAATATTACTACTGGTTCGAAAAAGACTGGAAAGATCCAGCACAAGCCCACCGGGAATTTTTTCAAAGTAAAAGTACTGTAAATCTTCTTAAGCGAAGTTGACAGTGGTACAAGTTCGAATCGCACTTTAAAATGACATAGAACGTACTGTAAAGGTATCTCAAAAGTGAATCATAGAATTCTAAATAAAAGGAATTAATCAACACAATAACAATATTTATTTCTAGTAAACTAAATCAAAGCTAAAGTATAACAAAATAACATAATATATCACAAACCTTCTTGTCACTCCGGCGGCTCGTCTCTGAATGATCCTGACTGTTAAGAGCTAACTTTTAATCCACAGACAATATTTGACGTCACTTTAACACAATCGAGTCGAAACGTAATCGATTATTCTCTCAGGCACAATACGACTTGACCATAGACTCTTTAGTATCGATGGAGTGATGTAAACAACTACTCTAATGGACAATGCTTGTTACAGTCGGCCATCCTTCAAAAACGAGTCCCTTCGTTTCTTCTTAGCTTATAAGTTAATATATTAATACTGTTTTAATTTTTGATATATTGTACAATAATTCACATTCCCTAAACTTATATAAACTGTCACACAATTTTAATTAATAGTGGTAACCATAGTACAATGTGTTATATCTATATTTTACAGCTGTACAAAGTGAAAGCTACTTCCTCCACTCTAACAACGCTGTCACTTATAACAATCGAGCTATTCATGGGCGGTCAATTCATAAGTAAATCATGCCCGACGCGCAAAATTCTCACTAAATCTTAATTATAGCCGTGCGGTGTGAGGGTTACTTCCTTCACCGTCACTCCGTCATCGGCTGCGGTACTTCAAGTCAATCATGGGCGACGAGTTCTTACGCCAATCCTGCCCGACTCTAATACCCGTCATTCAATATCTATAGCCGTGTGGTATGAGAGTTACTTCCTTTACTGACATACCATCATCGGCTGCGGCACTTCAAGTCAATCATGGGCGACGAGTTCATACGCCAACTCTGCTCGACTCTAATACCCGTCACTCAATATCTATAGCCGTGTGGTGTGAGAGTTACTTCCTTCACCGACACACCATCATCGGCTGCGGTACTTCAAGTCAATCATGGGCGACGAGTTCATAAGTCAATCCTGCCCGACTCTAATACCCGTCACTCAATATCTATAGCCGTGTGGTGTGAGAGTTACTTCCTTCACCGACACACCATCATCGGCTGCGGTACTTCAAGTCAATCATGGGCGACGAGTTCATACGCCAATCCTGCCCGACTCTAATACCCGTCACTCAATATCTATATCCGTGTGGTGTGAGAGTTATTCCTTCACAGATACACCACTTCAACTCACTGTCAATGATCAAAGACAATAAATTACAATTTACAAATAAAAATTATTTTATTTTAATTATGCCTAACATTTAGCTAAACTAAAATATATTTAGTGTCCTAATGTTTGTTTTATACGTAATTATATCTCTACTACTTGCACTAACTTTGAATCAGCAAATTTTATACGATGCAGTTATGATACTGTGACGCCTCATAATTATTATTAATAAATAAAAATTAAATTCAATGTAAAGGCATTTAAAAATGTCTTAGAAATTATATTTTAAACAATTAAAATGTTTAAAATTAAGTATAAAGTTCAAATATGTTCATTGGGAATATTGAATATTATAGTATAGTTAACGCATAAATTGTCTCTAAAAAATCTCTAAATTTATTAAAATCTTGTTTAAGATATTCAAAATATATTAAATTATATAAATACAAGTCGATTATATTACAATAATAAAGATAAATAACATTTGTAATATAATAGACAAAATGGATAAAAATTTTCTAAGTTGAAGAAGGTGTTCTTGTATTAGTCGGAAAATTTCTAAGTTGATGAAAGTGTTCTTGTAATGGTCTCCATAATAAGGAGCGTTGCCGGAGACACATACCCAAGGTTATACATATATATGGCGTGGTCGGCTGACCGACTGCTAGTACTAATGTTGCACAATGACTAGTCCTATATTAGGGACTTATGATAGTAAGGTCTAACGAACCAAAGCATTAATATAGAAGGTCTTTATGATGCATAAGCATTATGATAGCAGAGTTATGACTTGAAGTCCCATATGAATAAGACATACAATAGTATGGTGAAATAAAGCAAACATGTTGAAGGTCTCAAATATGTAAAAGCATTATATTGAAATAATTGGGACTTGAAAAGGATTATTATAGTGGCGTGTAGATTGTTTCACAGCATCCGAGACCGAGGTAAACTTGGACTCGCTAACCGATGTGTCCTTAACATATCATCTTAGTGCCGGTGGTAAGCGGGTTTGTTGTAGCAATACGACTTGCCCGTGGACATCGCACAACCCTACCGTTTGTGGGCGGCGTCTTAGCGCATAGCGTTATGATACGTCGGCTATCTTTCGGGTTAGGGTGAGTGTGTTTGGTAGTACTTTTAAGTGCAGCAAGCATACTCAACTCCATGTCTTAGTGCAATAGCGCTATGATACGTGGAGTTTTGGCTACTGACGTCTTAGTACCGTGCTACTTTGATACGTTGGTGGTATTTTTAGTTAACAACATTATCAATTTTGTTACCAAAGTCGATAGGGATCATGTGGGTGTATTGTGAGGGGGCGCCATCCGTATGATAGTTGCATTGATGCTTATTGCTACTTGCAGTATTACATCTTGTGATGGATCTGCGGGTGTGCTGCACCTGATTCGACGCATCTTGTGGTTCTGGTCGATGGAGGTATGCGGGTGGTGCTGTCTGCTGGGACTGTATGGGGGACCTTGGGATGGTGTAAGCCTGACGATAGTCGTATTGATGCTTGTTGCATTCTGCAGCATTGCGTCTCTGCGATGGTTGTTTAGCGGGTCGCTCTTCTCAATGGCGCTCTCTGCATCTTGGTTTGATTCACAACCCAAGTAGCTTTGCCCAAGTCGGGTCCCTTCATAGCGGGGCTGCAGACTGTCTGCCCTCCATGATGTTTTATATAACAACATATTAATATATCTCTATAAAGTTCCCACCTTTGAAAGATTGAAGGCAACTTGTTGGTGGGTGAGACAAACATGATCGAAAATTGCATATACTCAACGTCAGTGACACAAACCCTTTCTGATGGCGAATTATTACTAATATCTTATAACTGCCTATTGGCTATATCTGCCATTGTATTGGTTGGTGGAGCATATGTGTCGACCTCATGCGGGTGGTAGCTGGAGGGAGAATCTGAGGAGGCTCTCAAGGCTGCGGCCGAAAGCCGCGCAACGTGGGACCCCATTCCCTTGAGGTGAGCGGTAGACTCATGACACGCTCTGCGGCCAATTGGCCGTGCTGACCATGCAATTGGTGGTGATGCCTTACACTTACATCACGTCTGCAGGAACGGCGGTCTGGCAGGTGGTGGCTCTCACGGACGGCTTTTTATGGCCAGTGTGCCTATTGTTGCCTAACCCGTGTGACGTACATTCACTGTGGCTGGATTTGATCGTATTCTGTATGGCGTTTACACGCATTGACATGCGCGACTTCGGTCGATGTTTGTGCTTACGCACTATCAAGGGGCCAAGTCCTCTTTTACTGGTTCGCCAGTTATTTTGCTGTGGACTACGGTCCAGTTCCCAAATTGGCGTACCCTTCGGGGGGAGCGCATTAAAATGGTTGGCGCACACCGTGCGCGGCGTGTGCGGAGCCGTGTACCTCCTCCACATTTTTTTTAAATGTGGAAGAGCGAAGCCCTTGTATCGGGTATTTGATATAAATATTTTGAGCCTTTTCCAAGCGGGAAGGGATTAATTAATAAGGAATTGACTGTTGTGAACCTGATACAAGTGGAATAAGGACAATTTATTGTTCTTAACTTTTATTTGAGCTCTGTCTTCGTGAACGGGGTTCTTTAGCTTATAAGACACTACCAACAGCTTTCGATTGCTCTCGCAAATATTCATTCTTATATACAAACACAACGTAAATAAGGGTCCTAACTAAGACGATTACGGCATAAATTTATTATACGGCCTATATTTGAACCTTTAGAAAGATCAATGTATGATTAATATACTGGTCACGTAAGTTAGATATACTTGTATAACTTATAGAAATAGATTCTAAGGAAATAAAGGTATAAATATATAAAGAAAAAGTGAAGAGATGAGAAAGGGGGGGGGGGGTCGTTAATTGTAACGTTCGTATTGACGAATATATAACTTTATTAGGCATTTTATATTAATAACAAGTATAAAAAGGCCAGCGTGGGCTTAGCCCACTCCACACATGTTATCTTTAAAATCAGTACAAATACTAAAAGTAAATAAGATATTATATGCGTTTCGGCCTAGTCTCGTCTTAGCGAGCGATCCAGGCAGCCAGCTTCACTTGTCAATTATGTTTAGATCAGATCATATCCATAGTACTTAGTTTCAATTAGTCTTTATTACAAATATTATCATTTTTACTATCACTGTCTTCACTGGAAGAGCAAGCAGAGATGTTGAAATTCAACCATCGGAATATTTGTCATTTCTTTTATCACGGTAATAATTGTTTCACACCTTGTTTCTTTAATCGTCAAAGGAGTGTCTTTTACAAGGAACCAGTAATTTGGGAGGACCCTCTTTTTTAAATCCTATATGGGCCCTGACACTGAAGCAAACTTGCAACAGAACCTTTTATTGACCCGGTGCCGCTACTCTCGCCTTTGCTATCCTAACGACATTACCCTCTATATAATCGTAGTATATATATATATATATATACACACACACATACACACACACACACACACATCTGTCACCCACATGGTTAGACAGAGGCTACGGACTTCCATTTGGTACCATCCAGACACACTGCTCTCACCTCTTTTACATCCATATACCTATGCGTACATGCTTACATGCTCGTCGACTAAGCGTACTATTAATCTGGCCCATCTTCAATATATCGCCAATTTGATCACTAAATTTTTGCCTAGGGCGTCCCTTCCCGACTCTACCATCCACTACTACAACACTTTGTTACTCTTTCCTCGCTCATTATTTTTACATGGCCAAACCACCGAAGCATTCCTTTTTTAATTCTGGTCACAACATCTTGCAAACCACATTTTTCTCCTTATTACACAATTTCTCATCCTGTCATTCAGGTTAATCGGGCACTAACATACTCCTTAATGACCGCATATCTACAGCATTTATTCTACTATCGTGCTTTATCTTCCAAACCGACTTCACTATCATACATTAAGATAGGGACTAACACAGCATTGTGAATTGCACAATCATACATTCACCAACCATTCATTTCACTACCATATATTAAGATAAGGACAAACACAGCATTGTGAATTGCACAATAGAGTGTAGAGCCCCATTTACTCCATTTCCTGCGTTCACTCGTCGTTCTATATCCTTATCATATCAACCATCCCTCTTAGATACACATGCTAAATACACAATTCATCTATTTGCTCAACCAAATTCTATATCTATAACTTTATGACTCGTTTGCCGCCTGATTTCTCTTTATCCATTCACTCGCTTCAGACTTCACTTCTCCCTAACAAAAACTCAGTATGAGTTCTCTTAACAACTTTATGGGTAGTGGTATTTAGTCCTAACTGTATATTATTTAAAAGTTCGTCCACATGTTTTTATTCTTACTGTGAGCAATGGTCCCGAAAGATGCTGAAATTGTTCGGCTATACCATTCAACCTCTCCAATTAATCTTGGCGTGGCGACGGAGTAAAGAGATTCTTTTGATCCCGTACCGTCCCGTTCTCTCTCCAGACTATTTCTTTAATGAAATACGAAGCGCCAGTATCAACAGTAATATAGATTTCATGCTAAGTAAAAGGAAACAAGATTTTTTTGCTTTAAACAAATTACGCGTTTTGGTAATTAATAAAAGTAAATTGATTATTCGAAACGTTGCATGAGCGTTCGAAGTGTGCACTTTTGGATTTTCCAAATAATATTTTTTTTTGCTTACATCACAAATCTGCTGATCATTCTCAGCCCATTCTATCACCTTTGTTGGTTAATTTTACTGCACTACCTTTATAAACTAACATTTCTAACCATACTGCAAATAAAAATATTTAATAAGCAATACGTTAATTTTAACCGCAAAATCCTCTCTATTTTTTTAATCTATTTTCATCACGAAAATTAGCGATCATGTCGAATTTATTTTGGTGCTATTGATGGTTAGTTTCTCTACATCACCAATGGAAATGAATATTTTTAATCACATTGTGAGGCATTTCATCAGAAAATAAACAAAATAAGGTAGAACAAAAAAATTGTTTAAACTCATCTAGTTAAATCGGACGAATTGTGGGTCATGTTAATATCTTGTCGCATTTAGTAGTTACATAACTTGAAAAAATATTTGTTATTGCATTGATTTTTCGTTAAAGCGAAAAAAAATAATAAGAATTAGTATCACTATTTAGCGGCCGAGCTCGTGGGGTGGTTTAACACAAAACAAATTGTCTTGTAAATCCCACTTCTGAGATGTAAAGGTATCTCAAAAGTGAATCATAGAATTCTAAATAAAAGGAATTAATCAACACAATAACAATATTTATTTCTAGTAAACTAAATCAAAGCTAAAGTATAACAAAATAATATAATATATCACAAACCTTCTTGTCACTCCGGCGGCTCGTCTCTGAATGATCCTGACCACAGAACACAATTACTCTTTATCCTGACTGTTAAGAGCTAACTTTTAATCCACAGACAATATTTGACGTCACTTTAACACAATCGAGTCGAAACGTAATCGATTATTCTCTCAGGCACAATACGACTTGACCATAGACTCTTTAGTATCGATGGAGTGATGTAAACAACTACTCTAATGGACAATGCTTGTTACAGTACAGACCGTCCAAAACAAAAAATAATACAGATGCGTTGTCATCTATGAGGACTAAGTTTTATTTATTTATTACAAAATAGTTACACCATCATAACACTTCAAAACCAAGGCAATGCTACACAAAAAACCAAGAAAATTAAGATGAAGGGACAGATGTAATGCCTCTGTATGCCCCACACAACCTGCTATTGCACTCCTGCTACAACCATAATATAGCAGCAGCAAAGATTTACTACGTAAAGTAGTTGTTGAGTACGACACAATATTTGGCTATATTTTTGATATAAGTTTCAAACCAGTGGTACGACACACTTATTGTGTTAAATTGGCCATGCAATGTAATTGACCATTTTATGGCTAACTAGCTGTGCCCGTAACTTCGGTCGTTTTTTTAAGTTTGAAGCTATGTCACTTCTAATTCTGTCTAATCTAGACTTCAGAAAAAACATGGCGACGCACAGGCAGTATATACATATTAGTGACTTTGCGAACCTAATAAGGACTCCTAAATTGCCTAATTTTTTTGATATTTCTCGCTAATTACTCTATTTAAAACTACAATTAGATTAGAATAAAAATTACAATTAGAACTAGAATTAAGAATTAGATATTCATAGAAACAAACATACTTTTTCAAGCTTTAAAGAGCACTAAGTTATTGGGATCTATAGGGTCATTCCGTTTATCCACTCTAAAATATTCACCCCAGGGTGGACACTTCGAAACGCGTGTTCACACAACACGCGTTTTGGGATTGGAATTCACTTTTATTTATTATTCCGACTTTTTGCCCCAAGTATAGTTCAACTCATTTACTTAAATTATTAATTAATTTTTAATAACTACAAACTTAAAAATCATATTAAGCATTGCCGTTACCGTTACAGCCTATCAATGTTCATTCATTACGTATTGCATTTAAATCAAATGAAACTTCCTCGTTGTAAATAATATTATTACGTAATTTATAAATTCTGCAATATGTACAGGAAACTACCAACATAAATTTCATTATTGAGTAGACGCAATTTGATATTTTGAATAATTTCGTCACTTTGAATGTACATTTGCAATCGCTTTCTAAATTTCTTTGCTACAACAGATGTGTTAGCGAAAAACTGGACGTTTTTGCAAGCATTTAAAAAACGTTACTTTTGGATGTTTCTTTTTAACTTAATTTTAAATTGTTTGCCAAGATCCCAATGAATCTGTAATTATGTGAGATTCACCTTTTATTTCAGCGTTGACCTTTCAAACAAGAAGTATATATATATTTTTGTTAAAATTTTTTCTAATGTCTACATGTATCTTAGGCCAGTTTTTATCATGTTTAATAAATGACTATACACATCAGCGGGAGAAAATCGGAAGAAAAATAATATAGAAATTTCGATTATCCACCCCGTCTGGGGTGATAATCACGGGATTCCGAGTATCCACCCTACGGTGCATTTTTAGGGTGGATAAACGAAATAACCTGGACCTATAAATTACAGACCAATGTGAGACTAGATTATTTGCTATTTAAAATTTGATCAAGTCTCAATCACATTGCTGTTGTCTGATAACAATTGTCTGCAACAAGTGAACTGAAAGCATACCTACTGTTAATTGATTTGTTCGGAGGATGCTTCCTTTGAGAAACGCATTTCGTGCATGCTCTTGTGTGAAACCTAAACGTTTAATTGGAACGAAGGCAGAGTGAAACCGTATCTAGATTCTAGACCGATTGCTCTTAACTTCGTAGATGCTTTTAACGTTATATCGATTGAGCGATTACTAAATATTGTTTGGAAGCCTTACTCCATTGTCTTCCACGGTACATTTAAAGTATTCGACACTTTAAATTGATTTTCACTTATTCATTACAGCCTATCCAAGTCCACTGCTGAACACTTCTCACAAATTATCTTTTAAGGGGGACACTTGCCATATTTGCTAAAGTCAGCAGGCGGATAGCCGAACGCCTTTTTTTATTGCGCTGCTTGCTATTTCCTGGTTTGGTTCCCTCTGTCAGCTCTTAAAATACTCAATGGACGAAATCGGATAGTGGATATTCTTACACCGTCACTACACGGTACGTTTATATTGATATTCTAGCATATTCAGAAAGTTATACAAGTAAGTTCTCACTTCCTTTGATGTATTTAAAACTATTATTAATAAAAATACGCGTGTAAATTCTATTACACGATCGATTAGGTATGTGTTGTTGTATTTTCGCGCTCAGCACAGTGTTTTTATTAAATTTATAACCTTGATAAACGAACACACAGTCAGTTAAACCAGTTCTTTTTTTAAAGATCAGACGCAGGGCCTACAACTTACGCGCTTTCCGAGATACGGGGGCGAAACACCCCCAACTTAATGACTTTGGGCTGTTACTGAGAAATATATAAATATGTACACAAAAAACTATTATCAGGTTTTCAATAGGCACTTAAATAAAAAAAAATGGTTTTGAGCCGATAACATTTTATCAACTTTTTTCAAGATTTGCGAGATATTTCACCGGAAACTATTTTACCAACGTAAAAAAATGTACTCACACACGTCTTTTACAAATAATGGCGTGACATTGCATCGTAGAAATAATGTTGAAATTTTGATTTTGAAATATCAGTTCCATGCCAACGCTAGAAGGGGAAGTTAAAACAAAAAAGCGAAGGAATGAACCACATGGAAAATCTAATGAACGTGTTCAAAATAAACTTATTTCCGCTTTTTTAAATACGATTTACCTTATAACTTAAACATATGAGTTAAAGGACAAAGACCTGAACTACACCGATAGAAGATTTAGTAACTGCAAGTTGTGTTTACCACGCATGGTGGTTTTAAATGTCTCTGATACTCTTATAAAGTTTTTTATCGTCTTTTTAACATAACATACAATATTATAATATAAACAATCACACCTGTCATCTAGAGAGGCAGAGATTACGGACTTCCATTTGGCACGATTCTGCCACAGCTCTCTCGTCCTCTTTACATCCATATATACCTACGCATACATGCTCCTCGGTTCAGGGTACACATAATCTGGCTCATCTTCAATATATCGCCAATTTGGTCGATAAACTTTCATCTAGAGAGTCCATTCAAGAGACATCTAGAGACTTCTGCAACATAAATTTGCTTTGTCACTCTTTTATAGTTCATCCTTTCTACATGACTAAACCACCGATGCATTCCTTACTTAAATTTGGTGACAACATCATCTTGCAAGATCAATGTTTGTTCAACTGGAATCAACATTAGTAATAATAAATATAAAACTTTGAATAACAAGTAAATGTCGAGTTCTAAAAACTAACATGATGTATATATATATATATATATATATATATATATATATATATATATATATATATATATATATATATATATATATATATATATATGCGTGGTAAGCCCACGCTGCGGTTATATTATTGTTGCAGCACGAATGGGTCGGTTCGACCGGGGAAGGATGATGATCTCACAACATACTTAATGCTGCTGTGCTTACACCCGTATTCAAGAACAATACTATGCGTGCGCACAGTAGGCTTTAACGCCCAGTGGACGAAATTTTGTTTCATAAACGTCACTTGAGTGTTAGACGACACTATGCGCACATCAAAATGAACGCACAGATAAAGTAGCTCGCTAGCTACTTTACGCTACGCATAGTGCGATAAATCAACGCAAATGTCAAACTGGTGCGGGGTATATAGCTTGTTTGTTGATTTGTGATACGTTGATTGGTTTTGTTTGAATAATTGCAATGGATTACAGGAGTGAAGATGATTTTTATAATTATATCCTGGAGAGAATAAACGTGCAAAGAACGATTAGCACAAGAAAAGTGATACGTGACTTTCAAAATCCTTTTGATTATTACAGTGCCAATGAATTTTAAAGTTACATAGCTTTTCAAAAGATATCGAAATAAATATACTTCTGCCTCTAATAAATGCAGATATTTTAAAAGTTACTAGTGTTCTTAAGATTTTATTCATGTGGGAGTTTCCAGATTTGTAATAACAATTCAGTTAATCTACTTATCAACAGTTTCAAATCCACATTATTTTAATAATACTTATGCATAAGTACCCTATAATAACAGTACCAGTAACGTCTTTACCTGAAAGAAAACAACACGTGTTATTATTTTTTATCTGTCATTCAACTCGAGTGAAGTCGCGTCACAACGTTAACCAATCACGGCGCCCCTTTCACTGCTATGTGTCCGCACAACAAAGAGTTCACTAAGTATTGTTCATGAAATGAACGGCCTGCCATGACGAACGCAGTAAGAAATACCTTACTTAGCATAGTGTTGCTACCATACTTATGTATGTGTCGTTTGTGAATACGGGCCTTAGTATAGTGAGTATAGTCTTCAGTGGCCTCAGGGGTGACAACGCATCCGCACTTTGATTCTTGATCAAGGATAAATGTTGTGTCAACGATCATAGCACCCACTCACTATCAGGTGGACTGTGTACTTGTTTGTCACCTTTATTCTATAAAAAAAAATCAGGAATAATAATATGAACACATGAACAATTTTTTGTGTTTATTTTGTGACCATTTTCTCTGTTATTTATTTGTTCTTACTTTTTATTACAAGCTTGTTTTAAATTTGATTTCTTGGTATTTTTGGTGGATCCAAAATAAAATAAATTTAATGCATAATTATGCAAGTTGGTAAGGAGTCCATATACATCTACAATCATCGTTAACTAAGAATCATATGCAGATGCGTTATCATCCCTGAGAACTAAGATGGAATATCTCGTTTACAATAAAAAGCATCTCCTGATCTTTTACAGTCACCGTACAAAACAGCAGCACTAAGTTGCTATTTCACGCTGCAATTCTGTGAGAGCGTGGTGCTTCCCCGGTTGAGCCGACACATTTGTACTACAACCATAATACAGTTGCAACGTGGCTCTACCAAGTATTGTTTGCTCCACCACGATACGTGATATGTTTTATAATAGAGACTTGCTGTAGTAAGAATCGGTCAGCCGGCTGGGGAAAAATCACGCTTGCACCGAATACCAGCATGAAATAGCAGTGTAATATTGCTGTTTTTGGTATTGTGAGCAAAATCTTTTACAGTGAACCACAGAATATTAGGTTAAATAACATCTTAATGATGCTGTTTATCGTATGGTGAGTATAGAGAACCGCAAACCCCTTTCACTGAATACGAAGCAGTCCATCTTAGTCCACGGGTGCAAGAACGCATTCTGTATTTTTAGCTTAACTATTTACGCTACTGTGACTTGATTAGAGTACCACTATAGACATTCAGAAAAAGTAGCATATTTTCCACGTGTACGTATTTTCCAGACGAAACCAATACCCACAGCCTGGCATTAAGCAGATCTGTAGGCCAATTCGGTTAGCTTGACACCTAGAAAATACAGTTTTTTCCTGATTATTACGTTGTATGTCGTTGCTTCGTATTTTAAAGGCTATGTGTTTTCTGCCGTCTTTATAAAAGAGGTTCCTAATTCGAATGATTTTTTATGTTAGGCACGCGATATATTTTTCAATTATAAATCGATACCTATACCTCAAAAATCTTTGCATTTACATTTCAATAATGAGGGAGATGTAATTTTCAATGTAACTATTTAGATTTATAGTAGTTACTTAAAGATCTTTTTTATCTCTTAGTCTACTGAAGGTGTCAAAAAATTTAAAACTGAGGCGAGAAGACTAAGGCCCGCCACATACATACGGAATTCCGTTTCGGGATTCCGTTTCGATATTCCGATTCGAGATTCCGAACGCAGCAAGTTCATATAAAATCTATGACCCATCACACACGTACGGTAGTTTTTCGTTCGAAATTTTGCGGGCAAAACGGGATTCCGTATGTGTGTGGCCGACCCATTCGGAATTCCGAAACGGAATCCCAAAACGGAATTCCGTATGTATATGGCGGGCCTAAAAGGCTTATGTCTATGATATTAACTGGCAGGAAAACGTCCGTTAGTTTCAGCTGGCATATATATATATATATATATATATATATATATATATATATATATATATATATATTTATACTACCTTATCTTGTATGTGATCACTTCGTTATAATTTAAGCATAATTTCGATAGGTCTCAGGCATTTTAAGCCTGCTAGGTAATAAATAAAGTGCACACAGTTATACACAATAAAGAACATTATTCCCAGCAGAGCTCACTAGACATTGGTATCATGAAAATTATGTGGGGCGTTTAATATCTCCACACTAGTCACGTACAGCCATTACAACGCTTTGACAAGACCATGTGTGGAAAGCGGCTACACGCAAATATGAGCTCTGATCATAGACAATTTTCCAAATCTAATTATGTAACATAGGAAATCAAAACATAACGTATACTCAGTATTAATCCAGATTTAGTATTTAAAATATTTAATTCATATCGTCAAAACCATAGTAAACTACAAGTTAATAACAACTGAATATCGGCCCAAATATCAAGCGTCCGTATCTCAAAAGTAATTTTTTGTGGGAATAGGTTCTATTTGCGTAAGAACGTCCAATTTACAACGATTTCTAATAATCTAACTTAAAATCGAACCATATGTGTCGGATTTATCGTCCACAAGTCTCTCGTTAACAACCTTGTAAAGATCGGGAGTGTGTCGAAGAGGGTTGCGTACCTTATACTCAGAATCACCAAACGGTATTTGCTGAAGGTCATACAGATTTACGCACCAACCTCGGCACACCCCGATGAGGAGGTGGAGGAAATGTATGAGGATATCTCTAGAGACATGCATTCCTCCAAAACCCAATATACGGTCTTAATGAAAGAAAGAAAGAAAGGTTTATTCTCCAAAATGACGCCATCACAGATAACATAAAAAAACACATAATTTACGAATAATGTTGGCTATACAATACAAATTACAATATACTACATATTACAAACTATACAATACCTATACTCGTATGTGTCAAGGCGTCATCTGGGAACAGGAGCACACTCAGCATAATGCCATGAATTTTTTTTCCATGACGCTGATTTTCAGTGTGTCCAACCAGTGACTTACCGAAATCAGTGCTATATGTAATGGGAGACTTCAATGCAAAACTAGGCACAAGAGAGATACGGTGAGCTGAAAGTAGGGAAATTTGGAATAGGACAACGGAACACAAGGGGCCAGCAGCTGGCCGACTTCATGGAGAAAAAGGCACTCTTTATGATGAACTCTTTATTCCAGAAGCGGCCCCACAGGAAGTGGACCTGGTCGAGCCCCGACGATTCGACAAAAAATGAGATTGTCTTCATTATGACGACCAGACGACAACTGTCCAGTGATGTCTCCGTGATCGCGAGGGTGAAAACTGGCAGCTATCACCGAATGGTTAGAGGCACACTGAACCGAAATGTTAAGTTGGAGAGGTCTCGTCTGACGAAGTCTACGCTCCGTCCCCCTCATGCTCTAATCCAAAGTGCCGAAACCTTTCAGCTCGAGTTACAAAACCGTTTTCAGTGCCTAGAAGACGGCAATGAAGTGGACGATATAAATGACAAGCTCGTGGAAACTGTACATGCGGTCGGAGCTAAGTTCTGCAAGACCCGCCGCAGAAGAACACAAAAATTCTCCGATCACACACTTAATCTCATGGCTGTTAGACGGGAGAAGAAACTACATTCTTCAACAGACTTGACAGCATACAGGCAACTGAAGAGACAGATCTCCAAATGCATGCGGCAAGACTTACGCAACTTCAATACAGCTCGTATTGAAGAAGCGATCGAGCGGAACCAAGGCTCCAAAGTCTTTGTCAGAGATCTGTCTGCCAGAAAGAGCCAACTGTCAAAGCTGAAGACAGAGTGTGGCATCATCGTTTCCGGGACATCTGAGATTTTGAGTGAGATTGAGAGGTTCTATGGGCAGCTGTACACGTCATCGTTGGAGCCACACGCAAGTGTGAGTAACGATCCAAGAGCGAGTCTCATCCGACACTATTCCGAAGATATCCCGGACGTCAGTCTGAGCAAGATTAGAATAGCTCTCCAGCATCTTAATAACGGCAAGGCCCCAGGCGAGGATGGAATTACAGCGGAGCTTTTGAAAGCGGGTGGAAAACCGGTACTTGAAGTCTTTCAGAAGCTCTTTTATTCCGTCCTCCATGGTGGCATTACACCAGAGGCGTGGAGCAGAAGTGCGGTGGTCTTGTTCTTCAAGAAAGGTGACAACGCTCTCATGAAGAACTACCGACCGATTTCCCTTTTGAGCCGCGCCTACGTGCTGTTTTCGAGAGAGACATTAAAAATCGTCTCGCGCGCAGACTTGACGACTTCAAGCCTCCCGAAAAAGCCGGTTTCCGAAAGGGCTTTAGCACCATAGACCACAAACATACCCTTCGACAAATATTTCAGAAGTCCGAGGAGTACAATTTGCCACTATGTCTGGCGTATGTGGACTATGAGAAAGCCTTTGATTTCGTCAAAATTTGGGCGGTGCTGAAGTCCCTTCAGCGGTGCCAAGTTGACTGTCGTCATATCGAGGTGCTGAAATGTTTGTACAGTAGAGCTACGATGGCTATCCGAGTACAGAATCAGAGTACGAAACCTATCCAACTGCAGATAGGTGTAAGACAGGGTGACGTAATATCCCCGAAACTCTTCACCGCTGCATTGAAAGACGTTTTCAAGCTTCTGGACTGGAAAGGATACGGTATCAACATCAATGGCAAGTACATCACTCACCTTCGATTTGCCGACGATATAGTCCTTATGGCAGAATCGCTGGAGGACCAAAGCACTATGCTCAATGACCTCAATAGTGTTTCCCAACGGATAGGTCTTAATTTGAACATGGACAAAACAAAGATCATGTTTAATGTCCATGTCACACCTATGCTGGTAGTTGTTGGGAGCACTAAGCTCGAAGTTGTTGACGAGTATGTTTACCTGGGACAAATAGTCCGACTAGGTAAGTCCAACTTTGACCGAGAGGTCAATCGACGGATTCAACTCGGTTGGGCAGCGTTCTTGAAATTACGGCACATCTTCTCGTCAGGTATACCTCAAAACTTGAAAACGTGACTGTACACCCAGTGCGTGTTGCCTGTGATGACATATGGAACTGAGACGTGGTCCTTCACTGCTGGCCGGATGAGGAAGCACAAGGTCGCTCAGCGAGCTATGGAGAGGGCTATGTTCGGAGTTACTCTGCGTGATAAACTCAAAAATGAGGATTTCCGCAGTAGAACCAGAGTGACCGACATTGCCCAACGGATTTCGGAGCTTACTAAGCTGAAGCGGCAATGGGCCGGCCATATAGCTCGAAGAACCGACAACCGATGGGGAAGAAAGGTTCTCGAGTGGCAGCCTCGTACTGGCAGGCGAAGTGTTGGGCGTCCCCCCACTAGATGGAGTGATGACCTGGTAAGATATGCAGGAAGTCGATGGATGCAGGTGGCTCAGGACCGTGCTTTGTGGCATTCTTTGGGGGAGGCCTATGTCCAGCAGTGGACTTGTGAAGTGCTGTTATGATGATGATGATGATGAATATGACGATGAATGACACAATAAAAGTGTTATATTATTAAATAAATGTATAAAAATCATAAAGGAATCAAACACAAAGGCATATCATAATGACACCTCTTAGTGAATGCAGTTCAATTTCCTCGAACGGTTATTAATCCATACTGAATGTTGCAGCAATATCGAAAAGAGATACGAAATGTAGATAGTAATTATCGTAATATTTAAATATAGGTAGCAGGATTTGGAGTTAGTAAGTTTTAAGAAAAGAGCCTACTCCTTTTTAAAAGGCCGGCCGCGCATCCTCAAATTCCCTGGTATTGCAGTTATCCATGGGTGGCGGTAGTCACTTTCCATCAGGTTAGCCGCATGCTCGTTTTCCCCCTCTCCTATTAAAATAAATAAAAAGTTAATATTAAAATCCAATAAGTGTATATAGTAGACCCATTTTGCAGCTATATTATGGGTATAGCATAAATGGAAATATGTATAAATAGTAGCTCAATGCTCCTGTTTCGTATGGTGAGTTTGTGGCGGCGCTGTCGTCGCAACATAAGTGAAACATATTGAAGCCTAAATCGCGCTAACCAAGTTCCGAAGTTAAAGCAGTATATATAGAATAGCTGCCACAGTGGTGACTACCCGACGTGATACGATCACGCAACCAATAACCTTCGGAAACTATAACTTCTAAACCTTCGTAATCATTCTCAAGTACCCAATTTTTTCACTCCCGAGCAGATATTGTCTGCAGTTTTCAAATTCTGCAAGCCATCTAGCTTTTTCAAAGGTTCATCGCAGCACTGGAATAATAATGTTTCCTGTTCCTTCAATATACTCTCTGCGCTACAGTGTTCGGCACTGCTCTGAGACTTTATGCTCGTCTCTGCTTCACGGCACTCTCGCGGATTACTTGCTTTCATCTCGACTCATCGCAGACTACAAGGCAATCTCTGGCACTTGCTCCGGCTCATCGTTTTCATCGGCATCACTTGCAAGTGCGTAGTAAGGCATGCATTACACACCGGTATAACGTTTGCACTGTCGTCACTTGCCCTTACGCACACAACATGAATTCTTCACCGGCATTAAGGACGCACCGGCAATCGGACTGCACTATCGACCTCCGGTCTGAGCACGGGTTCATATGGCGGCGCTGTCGTCACGCCACAAGCAAAACATATTGAAGCCTTAATCGCGCTAACAAAATTCCGAAGTTAAAGCAGTATATATAGAATAGCTCCGAACTACGACTCGGAGCGTTGGCTGCTCCCCGGGCAAAACACCTTGCCCGGCGGGAGATCTCCCTTTTTCCTTCCACCGGCTACAGTTACCTACATCTGACTGCAAAAAGCTTATACATTTAAAAAAATTTAAAATATCAACTGAGAGGAGGCCTTGTAACAGAATATATAAAACATTGCCTTAATTTAACAGAGACAGAATCTTGTTTGCATTGCGTGGGAACTGTAAGGAATGAGTTCAATTTGATGCGGTTACTACAGGGCTTAGCTCAGGTTACGGCGTAGGGATTTTAATTAAAACTTTAACAGACAACAAGGAGATTATATATTACATCTCAAACTAGGTGACAGAATGGCGTAGACTTTTTTTAAAGATTGAATGTAACAAACGATCATTATTCTATCTTAGTCCTCAGAGTTAATCTTATTAGTTTCAAGTGTCCGTGGACTGCAAAAGTCACCTACCATCTGGTGAGCTATAAGTTTGTATACCACTTCAGTTTTATTTAAAATATATTATATAATAATATATCTTCTACATTTTTAAAACAATAATAGGATGGGGAATTTAATTAGTGATATCACTTATCATTTCATTAAATTAATGAAACCAACCCCCAAGGGTAGGATGCAAAAAAGGTCGTATCCCGTCCCAATCAGCCGACTTATAGTGTCAAACTCGGCGACAAGCTGCAGATCGCAACTGATCGGATCAGATATTGGTCCGAAGAGCCCAGAGTGGCATCGATAAAGACCTGAAATTTGTCCGTATGAGAGGTCAGCAGAAGGTTCCACAGGGAAGATACACATCTGGGATCCATGTATGCGAAGAAACCAGTTGTTTTAGACCATATGCCAAGGCAAAGTCATAGACAGATCGACCCGCATGATCGGTGAAATGGGAACCGAGCCATTCAGCGTGGCGGGCGTTAAAATCACCGAGTGTCACGATCTCTGTGGATGGGACCTGTTGTAGCACGGAGTCTGCAGCCATTTGGACATGGTCGATGAGTCAGTCTTTATCGGCATTACTTATGATTACTATGACACAGATGAATTGCATCTGTGCCTGCTCGCACACTCGTACAATATAATCCTGTCCTGTGAAGATGGCTAGTCTACTTCTAAACTAGCCACCGTGACTGAAATTCGTTCTGGTGTATATAATTATTATTATTACCTATATCTAGCCTTTAGGCGAGAAAGGAACCACGCGTTTTGTCTTCAGCGTAACCAACAAATCACGAATTCAGTCTCTCTGCTGATACCAATATATGAGTATATTCGAATTTTGAATTTTACTTCTTGGCAAAAGAGAGCAATAGAGGCTCTTAAAACACTGTCGCACGGCTGATCATTTGTTATGAACGTCTCATTATTCAAACTATAACAAAATTTAGTAATGAAATAAAGCGGACATGCATTTTTTCCAGCCATTTATTTTTCAGCCATGATTAAGTCCTGTAATAAAAAAACAAATAGCATTTCCATCCACAATATTAACACTTCGGTTTTAATATCCGGAGTACCGCAATAAGTGCCTTTACTATGGATCGCTTACAAAAATACATTTTGTATAAACCGCAAAGTAATTTAAGACCTGAGCAAAGTGCGTTCTCCCCTCCCGACCTCCGCGCTGCTTTGGCTCTCGCCATCGACGCGTCAGCACTGTTAACAAATTCAAAATCTATTTATATTCGATTTGTTTAAATATTTTCTTTTTTTATACTGTTATTTTTCTTTTTCGATACTGACATAAGTTATGACTACGCCAATATATTCTAAGGGTATGGTAATGACAGTGACCACAACTGTGAATTATTTAGAGTACAGACTTTTTTAATGCATGGTTTAATGTAAAAACTTTTTAAATGCGAAATAAAATAAAACATATATTTTCTTATTTTATTCGCTCTCAGTCTTCGAATAAATGAATTATACTTCTTGGCATATGTATTATTAAACTATTATATTTATTAAACTCTACTTTTTTGCAAGTAGAACCATGCGCTTACCTAATCCGAGCAAAGTGTCATGAAAACTTTGGCGGGTTGTATGTACAAGTACGTAATCCTATTAGTTTCAACGAAAGTTTGGTTGTACTTTTATATTTAACTAGCTGTTTCCCGCGACTTTGCTCGCGTGTTAGGGTTTTTATTTTTTTGCGCGGAACCCGAATCCTTTTTCTAAAATAAATTTAGCCCAAATTACTCAATATCATATTAGCTATCTGCCAGTGAAAGTCACGTCAAAATGGGTCCAGCCGTTCCGGAGATTAGCCGGAACAAACAGACAGACAGACAAAAATTTAAAAATTGTATTTTAGTTATAAATACCGTATTTACTTTCATATGCATTTAGTACAAATCTGTAATTTTGACATTACAAACAGGCACTTCAATTTTATTTATTTTTATAGATTATAGATTACAATTTGCAAACGACCAGTTATATTACTTTAGGTAGGACTTCTTTTTTGGCCTAAGAGTCCGCCTAGGTAGGTATCAATGTGTTATATTTTTCTGCCATATAATGTAATTGCACAGCTGTGATTCGTTCTATAGGGTAAAGAGAGCAAGAATTATAACAGGCTGTGAGGTATATCACCTTGGTCCTCAAAGGTGACCACGTATTTGTAGCGTTCTTTGCTTGTAATTGGTTGCAGTTTCCCATGGACTGCAGTACCCACTTACCATCAGGTTGACCGCAAGTTTGTTTGTCACGTTGGTTTTATAAAAAAATCATATATTTTTTCGTCTTAGTTCACGTCCGTGACAGTTCACTGATGGATTTATTTTGAAACAAAAATACTAACAATGCTATTAACATTACCTATATTCCCTTTAAGCACTTCTTGGAAACTTAAAATGCTTGTATTAGAAGTGGTTGACGATAGTAATCCAATGGTGGATTCGAATCCACGACCTTTTAAGATTGTAGTACGTACCCTGCCTGCCAAAAGTCTACTGCCGCTTAAATTGTAAATACGTCATTAGCAGAATTTTCCGTTATTGCCATGCATGAAAGAATGATTGGCGAACGCAACACAAGATGTCCATCTCGTTCCTAGATACTGTTACACATTTCCGGTGTTTCATTCACTCATTACAGCGTATAAAAATCCACTGCTGAACATAGGTCTTCCAAAACCTTACCTCATAAAATTGTATTTGTCATAGTTGCCACTCTAGGCAGTCTAGATGGCAATCACAATTTTTTATTTTCTACTTATTAGGAAAAAACTGCTGCCCGTCACCAAGTTTGATTTCCCCTTTCACTTCTTACGACACCCACGGGCTGATGTTGAGTAGTGGATATTCTTACACTTCTACACGATATATTACCGGCCTTAGTTCTAATCCTTAGTACTTCGTAATACATATTGTTACGAGCGTGGGGTGCGAGACAATTAAAACTGCCGAGTGAATTACCATAATTGATACTTTAATTACGGAATACTCATTACAACTTAAAACCAGACTAATAAATAACAAAACACAATTATACTATACTGATCACTTTAGTTTGCAGTTGTATCGCTTCGAAGTAATCGCTTGTATCGCCAATTCAATACTGACTGGATCGCGGTCTATATCGGCCTTATATAGCCCCTCAAATAATTTAAAAAAAAACGTTACTAGAATTTTCTCCTGTATCGCAGAGGCAGTTTACAAACACAAATTGCACAAGGACAAACATCCAGATCCGGAAAAATTATTTGTAGGCCATACAAATACTTCTTCCGTGCGGGAATTTCCAGAACCTTCTACTGTAGAAACATAGAATGTTCGAGTACATACCGATCTCGACTAGATCGATCCCTAGTCTAATCGATACCTATCGATAGTTCTAGAAAGTTCTTCCATGGAAAATTCTAGAAGGATCTTGACTCTCCTAGTTCTGCTACTCGATACTAGGTGGCGTTAGTGGTAACTGGTGTTGCCTTGTACCAGGTATTAATGGTGGTGCTCAAAAATGTTATGGCATAAACGAGAAATAAAATATATCAAAATTTTAAACGAAATTAAAATTTCGTTTGTCATACGTAAATTTTTAATTGTCATTTCAAAAATGTCAAAACGGCGTTCCTCTGACCGGAGAACGAACGGTGAAATAAACTGTAAAGAACTCGAATTTTCTAATTTTATAAGGCTAGTAATAAAAATATATTTGTGAAACCAAAAGTGAACGCCTCATGAGCGCTTCATTAAATTTTGATGAAAAAAAAAATAAAAATAGTGACGATAAATTTTACAAAAAAATAAGAACAGAATTTGATCGACTTTCATTAGTAACTTTTAAAATGTGTTGAGTTCAATTACAAAAATCAAAGGAGATCCTCTCAGAATAACATCCTCTTAGAATATATGGAATCTTATTTAATACTATATATCTCAATCTATCGCTTATTAAGCGAGAAGACTCACTGACGCACAGACCCACGGACGGCAGTCCATATATTTTTTGTTATGTTATCTAAATTTAATTAATTATAAAATAAACTAATCTTATAAATTAATGTATTAAGTTATTGTAATGTTCATAATAATGATATCTAGCTAAAGTATAAGAACGATATATGTAGCGAAATTGAGGTATGGCCGTATATTGAGAGTAAAGCACTACTAGTTTTCAATATTTCTTTAAATAAATATAAATTGTGTTGAGTCTGAGAGTATCATTATTTAAATTAAATTATTTCTTCTCTCATTAACATAGACTTCATGACTTAATAATTTATTGTGAACTTATACGACGATTTTGTTAATATTATCATGTTTTTGTAATAACATTTTTATTCCGAAAAAAAATGAGTTTGAAAGAATTTCCTAACGTTACTTAAATAAATTTAAATAAGAGTTAGTTTAAGATTTTTATTTGTAAGAGATTTATAATGATTTCTTATATTTACGCGTACACTACAATAAATATTACGAATAAAACTACTTTTACGCATACTATTAATTAGCTTATTTTTATTAAATTCCCGACGTTTCGGATGATTTACAGCACTCATGGTCAAAGGGAACTACGTGATTGACGTTGCTATGTCAGAGATAACTCGGAGTACATTCAGCTGTTGCATGTCTTAAGCGTAAAAGCGTGTAGGTATGTTCTACTAACACCTAAAAATGAAGATTGTCGAAGGTGTACTTCAGTGAATGCTACTGGAACTCCTCGAAGAGTAGGACTAGTTGTGCCGAGTTTAGCTTCGTTTTGATAGTTATGATGAGAACTTAACCCCGGACTTGATAGAGTGACTTGAAGGTGGACTTTGATGACTGCTACTGGAACTCCTCGGCTAGGAGAACTAGATGTGCCGAGTTTGGGCTCGTTTTCTTAGTTATGAATAAACCGAACCTCCGGACTTGACGAAGTGACTTCAAGGTGTACTTCGGTGACTGCCACTGGAACTCTTTGAAGAACAGAACTACAATTTATATTTTTTATCACTATCATATGATCATTAGAAGTCGTGCACTTTTGGATTTTTTTAAATTTATTTATAAGGTAGGTACATCAACAGCAAAACACATGAAACATTAATAACAATAGAATAACAAAGGTATATGGTTAAATATGTTTGCCAATTACAGGTATACACAATATTTATCGTAATGTGTAGCTTATTATATTATAATGGTAAAATAACTTGCATTAAGAAAAAACTTACTAAGGAATGAGTGTGTGCTGAGAGAGTGAAAAGAAATTGGTCAATTGTTTTTGAAGCATCGGGCAGAGTCGTTAAAAATGTCAATGTCCAGTACCTTGGCCATAATTTCTTTGTATGTGTTAGATATTCTGGCTAGGGGATAATGCGCGTCTAAATTTTTTTTGTTGCTAGGTATGCAAATAGTTTTCGAACTGGATATCAAGGATATCTGTACCGGATAATTAATTTGATGTGATCGAGGAGGTGCGTACTATTTATTTTGTAATGCAGTAACTTGTTCAGGAACATTAAGTCTGCAACGAGATGTCGGTCACGTAAGGTCGTAATTTGAAAAGTGCTAGCTTCTGACTATAGGGATGTCTATGCGACATGCCTGGACTCGAAAAAGCAAGGAAGCACGTAAAAACTATTTCAATTGTTTTGATTCACTGAGAATATGCACTATAGACTGAGTTCCATGCGACACTTGCAAATTCGAGGTGGCTACGTACTAGTGCATTGAAAAGAACCTTCTTAGATTGGGCACATCGGAAGCCTTTCACGTTTATTTTTAGGAATCCCAACATACGAGCCGCCTTTTTGATGATATTGTCAGTGTTAGCGGTTTTCCAAACTTTTTTAATTGAAGTTTGACATAAAATTGTCGGAAAATTGGAGGTATAGTAATAAGGTGATTAGTGAAAGCTTGTGTGTATTTAAACTACTTTAAAAAATTTAGGTATAATCTTGTTATACGTAATTTTTAATGGGCTTAAGGAATGCACAACTGGATTTACCAATAGTTTATTTTAATTATTAGTTTCAGTCAATTATTAATGGAAAAATGCCAATGTATTAGTTTTATACGAAAAAATAATCCGACTACATACGCGTATAATTTCAATAAGATTGTAGTTGAGAGAGTCAGTGTTGAGTGTGATTTAGGAGTTTGCTCGACAGTAAAATGCTCTTTACATCTCACATAAATACGATTGCAGATAAATCTTATAGAAGTCTAGAATTTCTCATACGTTCTTGCAAACATTTCAAGAGTGCGCAATGTTTAAAATCTTTATATTACACATATGTCCGTGGTGTTTTGGAATATTCAAGCCCTGTGTGGTCTCTAACATATTAGGCTGTTTATTAGAAGCGTCTTGAGCACATACAACTAAAATTTATTAAACATCTATATAACTATAAACAATCCTCCGAGTCGTATGTGGATAATTGTCGCATGTTTGGTCTACTTACGCTTGAACAACGTCGTGATCTGAAGGACATGAGTTTGCTGTACGATATCTTGTGCGGACGACTAAACTGTCCTGAATTGTTAGAACACGACCGTGTCGTAGCGGGTCCCTTCGCGCCGCACTAGACATCATACTTCGTTGGTCCATGTTCCCTTTCATCCAACGGACTACGGCCAAAATTCGGTTTTTACTAGAATATTAAGGACTTATAATACTAAGCTTACAGGAGCTGATCCGTTCATTGTCTCTAAGGACGCATTTTAACAATACATTTATCTTAATTTCACTTAAATATACACATTTTTTTTATTTCTTCTGTTCTTCTCAAAGTGTATTTTATATTATTATATATCTTTAGATATTATTATGTTGTGTATGTAATTATAACGCTGTTTATGTGATGCATATTTAGTAAGAATTTATTAAGCTCTTTAATTATTATTTATTTTGTATTCATTATAATTATATTTCGATTTAAGGATTTTGTTACGAGTAGCACATATTCATATTAAGTTATAGTTAGTGGATAGCTGTTATTGGCCAAACTTTGTAATTATCTGTATAATGGATGAACAGTGGACTGTATATTTATTTGTGACTGGTTACTTAACGACTGATCTGAGGTTAGCTATACTAGGGGACTGCTTGAAGAAAAGATGGTACTTTTTAATATACTGTATTAACTATTTACAACAATTCGGCACTGACTAACTATAACTATGTCTAACACTATGTACAGAGGGAGGTCTTGAATTGGAGTCTTGAGTCTTCTTCAGGTTTCTTCCTAAGTGCCGCTCCGAAGTGAAATGAACAGCTCACAGACCGAGACGCCCTTCTTATATCTCGCAAGAAGGTGCCTCAGTCTGTGAGTAGTGCCGTGCGACGACAAATGGAGCCACACGCGCGCTGATTGGACGCCGACATCACTGGGTCGGCGCCGGTGTGCGGGGTGCGCGGGGGGTAGCGGGGTACGAAGGGGCGACGGGGCGGCGGGTCTCTAGCTGTCCTCAACATCCTCCCCCCGGCGTAGCTCGCGAGCCTCATCTTCTTTCGGGAGGACGGCGATCTTCCTGAACGGCCGCCGCAGCAATCCGCCCCTGGTCCGCACCTCCACGTTGCGCACCACGCCGTCTGGTCCGGGAAAGGTCCGCGTTATAATTCCACGCGGCCACACGTTCCTTGGCAGGCTACCGTCTGCCACCACGACGAGGTCCCCCTCTTGTAGCTGTCGCTGCTGCACATCCCGTGAGTCCCCGCGCGCAACCAGCGTCGGCAGGTACTCCTTTATCCAGCGCTTCCAGTACTCGTCGGCAAGTCCTTGCGCCGCTCTCCACGCCCGACGATCACTAGGCGTGCACGGCGCGGTTACTGGAAGGCTCGATGGTCCCAGCAGCAGGAAGTGGTTGGGTGTCAGCGCTTCTTCCTCGTCGATGTCGACCGGTACGTGTGTCAA
This sequence comes from Parnassius glacialis, assembly GCA_033319125.1. NCBI lineage: Eukaryota > Metazoa > Arthropoda > Insecta > Lepidoptera > Papilionidae > Parnassius > Parnassius glacialis. The sequence continues at coordinate 26,430,409 of JAVANC010000014.1, forward strand.
CGGTCGAGAGTTCACTGTGTTCTCGGCTTCGGTGAGGAGCGTCACCAACGTCTCCTCCCGCGGGCTCTTCTGGTGTAGAGTGGCTTCGAGCGCGGTCTTCACTGAGCGCACGAGACGCTCCCATGCGCCTCCCTGGTTCGGCGCGCCCGGCGCGATGAACTTCCAGTCTGTCCGCCGAGTCAACGCGTAGTCCTTCAGCAGGGGTGCCCACTCCTCCATTGCCCGTCGTAGCTCGGTGTCCGCCCCATGGAAATTCGTTCCGTTGTCAGAGTAGATGACCCGTGGCCACCCACGCCTAGCCGCCGCAATGCCGATATCGCCGAGTCCGTCTTTTTTTTTATTAGGGAATAAACTATCTCTAGATGTACCGCGCGCGTCGTCAAACAAGTGAATAACGCTATCCACCGTTTTTCATGCCTACGTCCTATTGTTACCGTTATAGGCCCGAAATAGTCGATTCCGGTGTAGGTGAATGGTCGCGCGAATGCCCCTAACCGTTCAGGTGGTAGATCTCCGATAACCGCTGGCCGTGGTGTCGCCTTGCGTACCCTGCACTGCAGACATCTCCGCTCCACTTCTCTTACGGTCGGTCGTAGTCGAAGTATGTGATATCTCGTGCGTAGGTCGTTCACTACCCGTTCCCTGTTGGCGTGGCTTGCTTCCTTGTGCGCCTTCTCCACAAGCAGCTTTACAAACTGGTGGGGTCCGTTCAGGATGGTGGGCCTCTTCATTTGACTGTCCACATCGGCTGCGTCAATCCGTCCTCTAGCTCGCAGTATGCCATCTTCGAATATGGGGTCGAGCTTCCTCAACGCGCTGCCGGTTGCCAAGTTCCTTCCTTTCTGCAGTCGACTGATGTCTTCAGCAAAACTGTCTTGTTGACTTCGCTCTATCCACATCCGTTCTGCTTTCTGGATGTGGTCCAATGTTAGTCCGTGCGCCTTTCCTCTCATGGCATCGACGAACTGTAATATGCGAGCGGTGGCCCTGACCAATCTCTCATAAGAAGAGAACCTCTTGATGTCTGGCAGGTGTGGAGCGTCCCTGGTGTCGCTCTGGTGCGCCACGACTTCCTCCAGCTCGTCATCTTCATCCCCTGCCTTCTCTTCCCGACGTCGAGGCCATCGATCTTCATCTTCGTACAGGAATGGTGGTCCCGTAAACCATTTGTCGCTCTCTTCCTTGTACGTATAATTAATGCGCGTTGCCTGATCCGCGATGTTGTCTGCGGTCGGTATCCACCTCCATTGCTCGGGTGACGTCTTCTCCGATATCTCCCCTAATCTATGTGCTACGTATGGGGTGTAACGCGCCGTATCGTTCTGAATCCAATGGAGCGCCGTAGTGGAGTCTGTCCAATAAACTACCCTATCGGCTACCACTCTGTGCTCGCCTTGCACGAATTCCGCGAGTCGCGCGCCTATTAGTTTCGCCTGTAACTCTAACCGCGGAATGCTTTGCGCCTTTATCGGGGCGACTTTCGCCTTGGCCGTTTTGATCGTAGGCCTGTCCCTACCGTCGCGATGCGTGTACGCCTTATCGTCGCGCGGTGGGTTCCCTATTACTCCCCCCGTGGGAGCGTAGCGTCTCGGCAGTCGTAACATCTTCCTACCCGGACTGGCGAGCGCCTGGACGTCCTCATCTGACCGTCCGCTATCGCTTACGACGTGTAATACGGTTTCACCGTCCTTCCTACACGTGAATCGCGGCACGGTTCCCTGTATCACCCATCCTAATAACGTTCGTGCAGCTATAGGCTGCCTTCGACGTCCTATCCTTAAATTACGGGTGATTATTAAATGCCAGTTGTCGGCGCCTAATAATAATCTCGGTTTGGCGTCCTCGTAGCAAACCGAGCTCGGTAGGTCGCGTAAGTGCTTCAACCGTAAACACTCTTTATTTACCGACTGCGAACCTATCTGTAAATTTGTTACTGTACGCGCATTTATTCTATACATCTCGCTGCGCGATTTTCCACGTATGCCTATGTTAACTAGCCTGCTATCGGCCTCGCGCTGACTATTGCTTATTCCCCTAATATTCAGCGGCTTTACCGGGCCTTCCGCTCCTAACTCGCGCGCTAAGTCGTCGTCGATCAACGAAATGGTCGAGCCTTCGTCAAGCAACGCATACGTATCTATTTCCCTACCGCGTGGTCCACGTAACGTAATGGGACACACTTTCAATAATACGGACGCATTACTACCGACGTTAGACGCGACGAGCACGGTCTCATCCGGTTTTGCCGATGTCTCGGGTGCGCGGGTCTTGCGGGTGTGAAGGAGGGCATAGTGGGGGGCGTTGCAGCCGTCGACGCCGCATTTCTTCGCTCTACATTTAAACCGTCGGTGTTTACTACTTAAACACAGAAAACATACCCCACCTTCCTTTACCCAATTCCACCGGTCGTCCACACCCATTTGCGCTAACTTCCTACACTTGGCGATCGCGTGTTCACCTCCGCAGCACATACAAGAGGCACTACTGGTGTCCTCCTGTGCGGTGAACGTTCTTACGTCGCGAGCCCTATTCTCTACGCGGCGTGTCACTATCCTTTTCGACGACGGCGCCTCTCGTCTTACGGGCGATTCCTTAGTCGGCTCTACGGACGTATAGGCATGACTCAACGCACGATCAGCCTCTCTCATCATGAACCTGGACAGTGTAACGATGTCCGGTTCGTCTGCACTTCCGTAGTGCTCCGCATAATCACACCAACGCGACCGTAAGTGAGGGCTTAACTTACTCGTTACTTCCCTAGTAAGCATTGGATTTTGCAGATATCCCTTGCCGTCGACGTTTTGCAAAGTGCACACGATATTTTGCAACTTTATTGCGAACGCATTTAATTCCTGTGCGGTTTGACCCGGGCGCGAAAGGCGTTTCAATTCTTCTAACGCTCGATCGATAATTACTTCCGGGCGGCCGAAACACTGCTCTAATGTTCGCATAATATCTGCTGGATCCTTCGCGGTAAACAGCAGTGCCGATACTACCTCCCTAGCTTCACCGCGTAGACAGTTTCTTAACCTTGCCATATTTTCCGTATCTGTGAATCCATATAGACGCGTGGATTCTTTCATCGCGGCTTTAAACGCTAACCATTCCGCGGCCGAACCGTTAAAAATAGGCAAGTCCTGCGTCTGCTTCGCGGCAGCGGGCCTAACTCTGACCATATTCTCCAGAGCTTCCGCTAGTCGCTCTATACCCCTATCTTTCCCTCGCGGAGTAAGCGACCTATCTCTATCCCTATCTCTCTCTAGCCTACGTTGTGGCGCTGGCGTCCTATGCGCACCTACATCCCTATACGGCGACGATAATCTACGATCCGCGTGGCGATGTGGCGATGGCGATCTATGTACACCTACATCCCTATACGGCGACGGTGATCTACGATCCGCGTGGCGATGTGGCGATCTATGTGTAGGCGATAGAGTGCGGCGTTGGACGCGCGACGGCGACGTAACCCGTACACGACGATCCACCTGGTTCATTCCTACGGCGACTCCATCTTCCCTCTGTACCGAATCTATGCGGCGCGGTTGAACGTTATTCGCTTCCGTCCTCCCCTGGGCATCTTCACTGTGGTCGTAACCGGTTACCCTGTTCGGTAGGGTCTGCTCTAACTCGATGCGGGGCGCGGGCTGAGAGGGGCGGGAAGGCGACTCCCCCCGCACAGTCTCTACGTTTTCTAACCACCTATCAACGCGTACCCTATTTTCAATTAACTCGTCTTCGTTGACACTTTCCCTATCTGTTTCTTCTTGCAGTTGCGCGACGTCCCTAGCGTACTTCTTCCTAATAAGATCTTCTTCCAACTGCAATTGCTTCCTCCTAATTGCAGCTAGTTCTTCCGCGGCGTTATACTCAATTTGCTTTAATTTAGCTATCGCACTAGCCGTCGACCGGGCTGAACGAACGGAGCGAACTGACGGGGCGCGGGGTGCGGGCCTATGTACGTCTGTTACAGGCGCGACGGTACGTACTATCGAACTAATCTCTGTAGACGGAAGATCTTCAATAATCGCGGCGAGTGTCTCTGTACGCGGCGCGGAAGTGCTAACCTCTCCCAAACGATCGGTCGTGGACACGGACATAGCGGGGCGCGGCGGCGGGGGCGCGGGCGCGGGCGTAGATGCGGGCGCGGGCGGGGCCTGGAGCGCGGGCGCGGCGGAGGGCGCTTGTGCCATCGCGAGATAATCGGACGGGGACGCGGGTGCTTCTTCGAATATGCGCATTCCTACCGGCGTGTCATCATCGTTCCGTGTCTTCTGGCTTCGTGTCTTCCTCATGGTCCCACGTTGCGACCTCCGGTCGTCTTCAAAAAGACGTACGTACAGTCTTTAAAAAGACACACGTATGGATGTCGTTCCCGCCACAAGGGCGTTACCAGATGGTCACAGTTTGGCACCGTTAGGGAGTGACCACTGGCCGCGTAAACGCGGTTAAAGAAACAAGAAATTGTCTGGAAACAGACAATAGACGTATGTGACGTAATCGTAACAAGAAACAGGGAAGAAATTAGTACCGAAGATCTTCTCTCTTCGTCGACGAACTTCTTTCTTCCTTGAAGATCTTCTATAATGATCTTCTCTCTTCTATAATTATGTTCTTTCTTCTATAATTATGTTCTTTCTTCTGTAATTGGCTTCTTTCTTGTTTCTTCTTACTTCTTGCTTCTTTCTTCTGGCTTGAATCCGGCGGCGATGGACCAAGAATATAATGGATGAACAGTGGACTGTATATTTATTTGTGACTGATTACTTAACGACTGATCTGAGGTTAGCTATACTAGGGGACTGCTTGAATAAAAGATGGTACTTTTTAATATACTGTATTAACTATTTACAACAATTCGGCACTGACTAACTATAACTATGTCTAACACTATGTACAGAGGGAGGTCTTGAATTGGAGTCTTGAGTCTTCTTCAGGTTTCTTCCTAAGTGCCGCTCCGAAGTGAAATGAACAGCTCACAGACCGAGACGCCCTTCTTATATCTCGCAAGAAGGTGCCTCAGTCTGTGAGTAGTGTCGTGCGACGACAAATGGAGCCACACGCGCGCTGATTGGACGCCGATATCACTGGGTCGGCGCCGGTGTGCGGGGTGCGCGGGGGGTAGCGGGGTACGTAGGGGCGACGGGGGCGGCGGGTCTCTAGCTGTCCTCAACAATCTGTAAAATTTAATTTTTATATTTTAAGGCTCTTTTTATCCTGAATAAATAAAATAAAATAAAATTTAGTAATCGCGTCGGGCTTGGGTGACTGCTAGATTTTTTTCTTTGCTTTGTCCCCAACCAATAATTATAAATCAAAATGAGAATTTTATAATTTCACAATACAAGATGCAAATGAATATTATCTGTAACTGATTCTCTTTTTATACTTAAATCTGAACCCATAAAAATGACGTATTATAACATTCAATTTTCGTACATCTACAACTTAATTTCTATGACCTAGTTGCAAACAAATCACATTGTATGTTATTTCGAAACAACTTAACTAAACGCTTACGTTTCAAGTCAATTGTTTAAGGCTAATACAAAATATATTCATATGTATTAACATATGAATATATTTTTGGAACTCTTAAGGCGAAGTTTCAACATTGGGTATGAAAACATAGAAATATACATAAAAATTGCGAAAACTTCTTGTTTTTGTCTTGGTTTTGTCTCAAGAGAGAACAAACTCAAAATATTCTAGACGTAGGTAGTCCACTGTGAAGCATGCCCTGCAATAAAAATAAACTGTCAAATGCCACATAAGAAATTGACCCGAAATACTATATTTTTGTTAAAAATAACCATAAGTTTACCATTTATATACATAAAAAATGCGCGGGGTTTAAACGATCAATCGAAACACTAGCTTTAAGATCTTGTATCTGTAACAAAAATACCTTATAAAATCGTTTAATCACTCTAATTAGACCATCATAAGGAGGATTGAAGGGTCGTTTGACAGTGTCGTCCCTAACGAAAACATGATCGTGAATTACTATGAAATTTCAAAATAGGCTTTAATTTCGATATTGAATGATGTATTTTGTCTATTAAATCGTTATCGTCACTTACCTGTGAACGTGTGATATCATAAAAATCACCTAGTAAACGTAATGTACGTCCAAAAATTATTTCGGCGGCGCTGACGCTATTAGCTTCTAAGTGCAGTACGAAGTCCTAACATTATCGTAGGCAACTCTCATCGACCCATGACGAATCATTTAACTTGGCTGTAAGTGAAGCTTTCGACGAACGATGCCAGCGTTCTACAATATCATTACTTTGCGGGTGGTATCTTTAATAAATAAATCTTTAATAAATTTGCGAACAAATTGCTCTCGAATCGTCTACCCTGATAACTAGACAATATAACTGGGCATCCATAACGGGCTAACCATCCTTCAATATTACTCTGGCAACACTCTCTGCTGTGATATTTTGTACAGGGAAATATTTTGGCCCTCACGTTTTCCTTCTATTACTGTCACTCAATATCTATAGCCTTTTACAGTAGTCGGTAAGGATCTAACGATGTCGACATGAATGTGCTCAAACGATCGACTACGGGAAATTCACTACTCGTATTAAATTTATATTTTTAACATTGAATATAACTTTATGCCTATAAATTAATATGTTTATTTATCTCTGGCCAAAATAATTTTTGACAAACTAACTTTCTTGTAGTACATACACTCGCGTTGCTCCGGTGGGTAAATAGGGTCTGGCATGTTTCGTAGAAGTGCCAAAATTAACATTTGTAACAATTAACAGTGGTAGAGCCACGCGGCAGCTTTTGCTGTCGCACGGATGGGCCGGCTCGAACCGGGGTTGTACCACGACCTCACAGAATACCAGCGTGAAGTAGAGGTTTACCTCTGCGTTTCGCTTGGTGAGTGCAGGTGGCCGGAAGCCCTTTTTACTGGAAATGAGGCATTCCATCTTAGTCCTCACGGGTGACAACGCACCTGCATTTTGATTCACAAACGAGGATAGATGTAGATGTCTATGGGCCGCAGCAACCACTTACCATCAGGTGGACTGTGTGCTCGTTTGTCACCCTTATCCTATAAAAAAAATATATCGAATTATCAATGACAGACAAAAAATACGTTTAATGCTTACATTGCTGACTGTGTCAGAACCTGTTGTTTGTTCAATGAAGTTGTTGTTTTTCTGTGCCTCAGCAAGTTCCTAGTAATCGGGCACTTTGGGACTGGAAATCGTCTCCACGCGTGATAGCGTGGATAGCTATGATGTCATTCTTACCTTCTTCATACCGGATGTCTGTTAAGAACTCGCTGATGAATAACAGCTGTCCAACAACAGTTCGTCGAGATATTTCTTTGTTGATGTCTTATTTCTTAAAAGCGTGAACCAAAGGCTAACTTAGAAGAATAACTTACGAAAATGTCTAAAGCCGCGTCTCTACCAGAGTTTTGTTGTCAACACAACATTTGTCAACAAAACTTGTTTCGATTTTCGGCGGCAATATCAAAGGAATACGCTTGTTGCCAATATTTGTTCCCTCGGTGGAGACGCTTGTTGACAGAAACATTTGTGGGCAACACGTGTTGGCAAATGTTGTCTTGACAAGAAAACTTTGGTGGAGACGCGCCATAATAGCCGAAAATGTTGCCAGTAACACCCTATCATAAGCACTACACTTTTGGTGTGCAATATTCAAATTTTTAGGAAAGTACCTTAAAGGCTTCAATTCGTCGTTTAACTTTTGTTATACTCGTAGTACGGTCCCTACACATGGATTCGAAACATCTATTATGAGAGCTGTAAGCGAATCTGCACAATGATGAGATTGTGTAGCGGCATTTTGTAGGCTCAACTTACACTTCTCGAATACATCTAAAGACTGTTCTGGCCAAACGATCGGGGTCTTACCTTTTTTCTTACCGTTGTGTAGATACTTGTTCAACTCGACCTGGCACGTACTCTGGTACTGCGTTTGATATGTGAGCACGATAAAAATTCACCATACTCAAGAAACGATGGAGGTCCTGTACTGTCTCCGGTTTGGAATAATCTGCGATTGCTGCAGATTTGTCTGCAAGGGTGTGATTCCCTCTGGTGTTACTTCATAAGCTAAAAATTCAATCTTTGACTTATCAAAACTGCACTAGACGATGTTGATCGTGATACCATACCTGTTTAGCGATTCAAGTACCAGTTCCAGGTGTTCCAGGTGCTGGTTATCATTATAGCTGCTGACACAGACGTCATCAATGAACGTATAAACAAAACCTAAACCTTCAAATACATTATTCATGAATCTTTAAAATGTTTGTGATGCATTACGCACTTAAAACATCATTCTCGTAAATTCAAAAAATCCAAACGGTGTGATAATCGCTGTTTTCTCAATATCCTGCTCCGCCTTAGGAATTAGATGGTGGGTTCTGTTTTCATCTATTTTTGAATATATTTGTTAGCTTTAATACACCCACACGCTAGTCTTTATCACCGTGACCTGAGCCGTTCCCAATATTGAACAGTAACAATGTGCGACACGATGCACCGAATCGCTATGCTCAGATTTCGGGGTCACCAATGTACGAGCGCTACCTTAAGCAATGTGCGCGCGCGTTATTACTAGTTATTCAAGCCTAACCATCTCGTATTATGACTCAGAAGGTGTCAGTGCAGAAGGTGTCCATCTGGTTCAGTAATAAAAGTCACACATATCACTGATGTTTCTTTTTTTTTATAGGATAAGGGTGACAAACGAGCACACAGTCCACCTGATGGTAAGTGGTTGCTGCGGCCCATAGACATCTACATCTATCCTCGTTTGCGAATCAAAATACAGATGCGTTGTCACCCGTGAGGACTAAGATGGAATGCCTCATTTCCAGTAAAAAGGGCCTCCGGCCACCTGCACTCACCAAGCGAAACGCAGAGGTAAACCTCTACTTCACGCTGGTATTCTGTGAGGTCGTGGTACCACCCCGGTTCGAGCCGGCCCATCCGTGCGACAGCAGATAGCTGCCGCGTGACTCTACCACTGTTAAAATTCGGTTTCTATTATGAATCGATATTGGTATTGGCGATACAAAGATGTTTTCTATTTGGTGGCGGCCTAGGGTGGGCAGTGACGTAGAACGACTGACGTTTGCTGCCAAGCGCACTCCGGTCACAAGTGAAAAGTAACAAAATTTAAAAATACAAAATGTTTTGAAACTGTACAAAAAGGGTTATTATAATATCAAGGAATACATGAATGAAAATAACTCCTGGGAATAAGGTGATCGCCACCATGCTGGTTCTATGAAAAATCATTTAAAATTGTATAAACGAAATTATTGTTAAGTGATGTTTGAAAAAAAATCCCGCTGGGTTTCTTGCTGGTTCTTCCCAGGACAGAGGTATTTTCCGAACCAGTGGTAAATAAAAAATGACTTTCAATAAGAATTATGTAATAATCAATATTGAATAAAAAATATTCTATTCTATTCTATTCCATTTCCTGATGTGGTGCAATCAGTGACAGAGTCAGAATCATCCGGCGAGAAGCCAACCCGCCCCCATGTGTAGGATGCAAAGAAAGACCGCATTCCGTCCCAATCTGCCGATCTGTTATGCCAAACACGGTGGCAGCCTGCAGAACGCAGCCGCGAGGTGAACGTAAGTGGCACCAGACTTTGGATCAAATAATGTTCCGAAGAGCCGAGAAGGGCATCGACGGAAACCTGATATCCTTCCGGATGGAAGGTCAGCAGAACGTCCAACATAGAACGTGTATGATCCTTAACATCTGGAATCCGCGTAGGTGAAGTAACCAGTTGTGTCAGACCATATGCCAAGGCAAAATCATAAACAGATCTCCCCGCACGATCGATTAAACGTGAACCGAGCCATTCGGCGTGGTGGGCGTTAAAATCGCCAAGGATCACGATTTCTGTGGATGGGACCTGTTGCAGCAAGGAATCTGTAGCCATTTGGACGTGGTCTATGAGTCGGTCTGTTACGGGATTACCGCCATAGAACCTATAGAGGCATCTGTAAACGCGCGAATGGTCGTCGCTGTCTACGCGTAGCCAAAGAATGGACAGGTATGAACCTTCAAGACTACCGAAGCATCGAGAACAGATGTCCTCTCTGACGTATACGCAAACTCTAGCCCGGGGCACGAAAGGGTGTTCTATTTGTACCTCGGGTAGGAGAGATACGAAGTATCTGCCGGAAAGGACACCTGCGTCTCCGCCAGAAAGAGCAAGGCCAGCTTCGACGTCTCTAGATGGTAGTGGACGGCGCTTTGCTTCGAGTGAAGGGGCAACCTAAGCACCCACGCTCAGGAGTGGAGTAGCATGGTCGTGGATGCTCTTCGAGGGATTTTCTTAGGGTGCTAGTACCCTCCTGTGGTATTCTTTGATTTAATTCCGCTACCATGTTGACGGGGGGGGGGGGGGGAGCGCAGATAGACACTTACTCTATCTTAGACATTAAGAATTAAAATGCAGGAGCATTGTCACCCCTGAGGACTAAGATGGCATGACACTCTTCCATTAAAAAGGGTCTCCGGTTTTCTTAACTCGCCATACTAAAAATAGCCGCATTATGTTACTATTTTACGCTGGTATTCTGTGAAAGCGTAGTCCTTCCCCAATCAAGCCAACCCGCTAGTGTTACAACTTTAATATAGCTACAGCATAACTCTATACCTATATATTAATCGCATTTAAGCTCCTGCCAGCTTAACCAAGTTGACTTTATGCAATCGTTAACACTTAACTGAGGATAGATGTAGATATCTATAGGCTATAACTTCGACTAACTATCACTGGATGCCTATTTGTCACCCTTATTCTATATAAAATACCCTTTGAATAAATAGTTTTGTGGTGGCGACGTAAGAGAATCCACCACCCAATTTCGTCCCGTGTGTGTTGCAAGCGGCGACTTTGGGATATGCTTCTCATGACTTTTATGTCAGCGTACCTCTACATCGGTGATTGGAATAAAGGAAATAAACGTCTGGTAAATTATTGAATGAATGAAATATACTTTTTCGAACACCGTTAAACAAGAGAGAGAAGAAACAAGAATTTATATAAAGGTACGATTGGCGGCCTTATCGCTTAGAAGCTGGTGCTGCGATTGTCAATCCCATTGCCAACGATTAAGGCAAATACTCCCTACTATGGAAAATGTCTATAACCATCAGTGAATTTCTACTGGATGATGATGATGAAGAAAAAAGTTGGTAAGATACGTGTAAAATGTTCGAGAATGTTTGAATGTATTATATAAATATTTATTTATAAAACCGAAGTGACGAGTTAACAGTCCACCTGATTGGAAGTGGATACTGCAGTCTATGGACATCTTGAATCAACTTCAAACAGAAAAGTCTCTAAATGTCTTGTCACCTCTAAGGACTAATATGGAATACCTGACACCCTGAAATTATACTGACTCTCAATACCCTTTAGACCAGAACACCAGCTGTGTTCTGGTGCAGTTCAGAAATAGGTAAGAGGGTAGTACACATAAACGGACTCCCAGGTAGAAAAGGAATCTTTCTTCTTAGTTTATTTTATATAATATTATATACTTTATGTATTTTATAAACATTATGTTCAAATTTAGTCTTCTAATCTCGAACCTCATGCAACAGTTCCAAATAAATAATTTAAAATTAAAAATTTTCTACAACCGACTTCAATATAAATTATTAAGAATAACTCAAAAAATATTGATCAGACCTTATGTGCGACCACATGTGAAGCACCAGCTTTCAATTAAAAAAAAAAGAATCATCGAAATCGGTTCACCTAGTATAAAGTTATGAGGTAATACACATAAAAAAACCATACAGTCGAATTGAGTACCGGCTCCTTTTTGAAGTCGGTAGAACAAAGAAGAAGTTAATAATGATCAAGCAGACGGTTTCCAAAGAGAATTTATTACTCAAGACGACGTAAGAAGTGCCGTATTTTTTAATGGACGTCAATATGGAGATCGAACTGCATTAAACAAAGTTCAAAAGCCCAATAAGCGAATCAAAAAGGAAGTGACAAGTAAAGTTAAATTGCACCACTCAAAGATACACTGGAAAGACCGATCGGGTTACACGGAATGCAAATAGACTTATAAAATAGACCGACACACGTTTGTTTTTATTCAATCAAACTATAACTTTACGTGGTTGAGATAAATGTATAATTTTAACGCTATTTAGTTCTATGCATACAATAATTTAAAATTTTAAATTTTGTACAACCGACTTCAATATAAATTATTAAGAATTACTCAAAAGCCCCCCCATTTTTGACCTTCCTCATGCCCCGGACATGAAGTTTGAGTTCTTCTGGGGATATTATTTTTTGTAAGAGGCACTTCGTGTCATCACTTGATTTGGGCTTGTCCCTCGGATAAATTGCTAGGGTACTTAGATTGTTTGGGCGAATGAGGGTTTGGCCACCTTTTTTGACCATGTCCGCAAAAGTGGTTCCAGAGTCCGGTTTTGATGACTCTTCGATACTATTCTTGAGTTCCTGCAGCTTTTGGGACAGGTCATGTTGGTTCTGCAGAGATACGATGGAGGTCTGGGCCTTAGTGTATCCATTTTGAGGGATATGTACTGAACTACCAATTGTGATGTACCGTGGCTTACTTTACGAAAAAGCGAGCTGATGCGCATTTTTGATCCGAGTTAAGTTAACTTCTGTAGCGTTGGAGCATACCTCGTTAAGGCACAGGTCAATGTTTGTCATCCAATGCTGCAACTCAGTAGTTAGAATTGTTTTGATTGGTTCGCTTGAAGTGGGTGTCTGCATGACAGTGGATGGGGTTGATAGAGGCGGAGTGCGAGTGGTCCTGGCACTCCGGTTGAAGGACTGTTCTCCAATTTGGTACCTATTCTAGATTAAGCTAAACATTTCAACAAAATCACAAACACAAATATTATTAAAGTATGTCACAGTTACTACCGGTATTGTTATAACGAGGTCACGGCTAAGCACATACTTATTTAATTATTTTAGTTACTATATAATATGACACGTCTGTACACAATAACGTGCACTTACGAACCAACTTAAGGTCGTCCTCAAATAATAAACATTTTGATTTCTTCACAACATTGGGTAAGTCATTTATCATGATCAAAAACTCCAAAGGTCCTAGATTCGACCCCTGACTCACACCAGACCAGGTAAAATATAGTTGTGTCTTATGACCCCCATATGCTACATACTGTTGCCTATTTGTCATGTAGCTAGCGAAAAATCTCAAAAGTGTGGGGTGAAACCAAATTTTGCCTTTTTTTAGTAATATGTCATTATTTACCAAAGCAAATGCTTTTTTGAAATCAAAATAAGCAGTATCAGCTTATCCCCCACTATCTACTACTGGTATTGTATCGCTCATAAGCTCTAGAAGGTTACTCGCAGTGCTCCGAGCAGGTCTGAATCCATACTGCGTTTCCGACAGCTGTGTGTTTATCTGTTGATATAAGATTTTGTATATAGCCGACTCAAATACCTTGGCTAGAGTAGATAGCATTGCTACCGGTCTAAAGTTCTCTACACTAACCCCTGTATTTCCTTTTGGAACGGGAACCACCTTCGTTATTTTCCATTTTTCCGGAAACCTAGCTTGGTTTAAACAGTTATTGTAAATGTGAAGTAGTGGTTTTGCTAGCGCAGAATGGCAATATTTAAAGATAAAAGGTGGTATTCCGTCAGGTCCTGCAGATTTCTTTGGCTTAAGTTGTTTAATTGCGGTCAGTATGTCTTTAAGTTGCAACTGGCTCAAGTGAATTCGCAAGTGAATGTTGAGTGATTTTGTTTTCATTGTTTATGGTATTAATTAAACTAAACGTTATCATGTTCGAAATTGAAATAATAGTGTGTTTCTTGCGTCTATAGTCTTGTAAACATAGATCGTTACGATTAAAAATCAACAATTTCAAAGAATGATTTTACTATGTTGTACGCCAGTATTTTTTTTTCTTTTATTGTTTTTAGGCACAGTTTTGCGGGATTAAGATATTTTGAATCTCATACAAGACGGAAATGATTCTGACAATGAGGAACTTTACGAAAAAGATTTTGACCCTGTATTGTTTCACTTGACAAATAAAGTGAATATTTTGTCTCAGAGCCAGAAACTACAGATTCCCCATCAGCTAAACCTCAATCTACTCCAACACAATGGATACAATCATCTTATGAGGTAATTCTTCAAAACTTTTCTACTAAGCGAACAGCTGCATAGAAGCAAACTGATTTCAATGACTCATAACATCATAACAATCACTGCCCACCTTCGGGATCAGTAGGGACACCTAGTCAGTATGTACAAGACTACTTTTATGCAAATTTTTTCGAACATGCCGCTCATTGTTCCAATATTTACCATGTTCGCCACAATGGAACAGAGCTTAAAACTATACCACAGAAGATAGCAAAATTGTTCGGTATCCACTTGATAATGGGCGTCATCCCGTATCCTAGCTCACCAATGTACTGGCAATCGTCTACAAAACTGCCCTTTATTTCAAACAGCATGTGTCGTGACCGATTCCTTCAATTGATAAATTCCGTTCATGTTGTCGATTTCGATACGCCACCACCACGAAACGACAATTCTCCTTCTAATCCACTTTAGAAACTGCAACCTATCATCGACTAAGTTCGGGATGCCTGTTATAAGCTAGAGAGAGTTCCTGGATACTATAGTATTTATGAACGGATTATACTATTCACGGGACGTTGTGCATTGAGGCAAGTCGTAAAAAATAAGCCACGACCAACAGGATTAAAAAAAATTGTCATTACTAATAGCGATGACCTCATGATCGTTTTTGAGATTTCTAAAGGTATTTTCTAAAGGACCAAGAAATTGTTAGGCATATCTTGTCTACAACGGGAGAAGCCAAGAGGTGAACTTTTACAGGACGAAGAAATAAAAATAATGTATTCCAAGGTAAAGAGACTGCTCTGCGATTAACTCAAAAATAAACATTTTGTTCATTATAAGTAAGAAATTTTATAACACATGTAGCCTGTGTACCTACCTGCCTTTCCTTGTCTAGTAGTGAGCTGCCTAAGGTTGGGTGCAGTGAATAGACGATATCATATTTTATAGCAGTAATGGTGATAAACAGGCACACAGTCCAATTTATTGTAAGTGGATATTGTGGAACATGTTGTCTAGGTTTCCAAACTATATAATATGTTGACTAAGAATCATGAATTTTAATTTTAAAGCAGAACCTAGTTATCATGAAGAGTTCTCCGGTTTTTGCCACTCACCATGAGAAAAGAAGCAGAATTATGCTGCAATTTCAAACTGTTTTTCTGTGCGAGCGTGGTCCTGGAATAATTGTGCTGCAGAAATAATTAAACTGCAGCGTGTCTTTACCACTTATAAATCGTCAACGCCATCGTAAACGTAAGTCAGCATCATACTAATCTATATAATTCCCAAATACTTGCAAAAGCATATCACCGAAAATTTTAAATATTTACAGTTTAACAGTTAAATTGACATTTTGTTCAAAACATACGATATCCATAATGTCGTATAGTGACATAGAGACAGTGAAGTGGCGGTGTAACGACATCTACTATCCCATACAGTCCAATGGCGTCGCAGAAGACGGAAAGACAGGAAATGGGTGCAGCATCTTTCCAATAACAAAAAAATTAAAACTATGGTTGCTAACCCACCTGCCAAGAATAGGTACTATGGATCAGAAATAAACTTTTGTTACAACTAGCAAATGTTAAATTACAAAAAAATCAATATTGTCAAACCAAAGAACTGCCAATGAAGTAAGAAGGCCTACATCTAGCATTGGACTTTATTACAGGCAAATATTATTGACCATTATTTAAACGAACGTATACTCTTCTATTGACTATTGACTACGGAAACGTAGAGCGCGAATAATTATTTTAGTCGAAACCTAAAATGATCACAGGTATAAATATAACTCACTTGGGAAGTCGAGATCTTAGTAATTTAATTACACTACCCTGATCATTGATCGGCCTAATTAACGTGATAAATTATCTGAAATGAAGATTTGTGAACTGCTAATTATACATTGACTCGGGAATAATTTTATTAATTATGGTAACTTTGAGCATCCCGGAAATTAACAGTTATTGATTTCTTATTTAAAAAAAATACAATTCCATGTACACTTACTTTATAATATATTCACTTTGACTTTGCTTCTGTTGTAAAAAAATATCAGTAATATAAACGAACTTATTACGCAATGAATTGAATTATTCAGTCTTGCTCGACCTGCCCTTAATTCTCAACGTAAATGATAGATAGGTATTATGAAATTATTAAATTTTTTCAGAATAATGCTAAATAATATATTGGTAAATCCAATTGGGCATACCTTAAGCGCATTAAAAAAATTACGTATAACATGATTATACGGAATTATTAAAGTAGTTTAAATACATTTCGACAGCACTATCGGCTTCAACACCCTCGAAAACCATGAAAATGACACCCATGATGAAAAAATTGATACCTATTGCAGCCGCCATCTTGGATTTACATTTCGACAGCACTATCGGCTTCAACACCCGCGAAAACCATGAGAATGACACCCATGATGAAAAAAATGATATCTATTGCAGCCGCCATCTTGGATTTACATTTCGACAACCCTATCGGCTTCACCTCTCTCGAAAACCATGAAAATGACACACATGATGAAAAATTGATACCTATTGCAGCCGCCACCTTGGATTTACATTTCGACAGCACTATCGGCATCAGCACCCCCGAAAACTATGAAAATTACACCAATGATGAAAATATTTATATCTATTGCAGCCGCCATCTTGGATTTACATTTCGACAGCACTATCGGCTTCAACACCCTCGAAAACCATGAAAATGACACCCGAGATGAAAAAATTGGTAGCTATTGCAGCCGCCATCTTGGATTTACATTTCGACAGCACTATCGGTTTCAACACCCTCGAAAACCATGAAAATGACACCCAAGATGAAAAAATTGATATATTTTGCAGCCGCCATCTTGGATTTACATTTTGACAGCACTATCGGCTTCAACACCCTCGAAAACCATGAAAATGACACCCATGATGAATAAATTGGTACCTAATCAGCCGCCATCTTGGATTTACATTTCGACAGCACTATCAGCTTCAACACCCTCGAAAACCATGAAAATGACACCTATGATGAAAAATGTTATACCTATTGCAGCCTCGACCTTGGATTTACATTTCGACAGCACTATCGGCTTCAGCACCCTCGAAACCCATGAAAATGACACCCATGATGAAAAAATTGATACCTATTGCAGCCGCCATCTTGGATTTACATTTCGACAACCCTATCGGTTTCGACACCCTCGAAAAGCATGAAAATGTCACCCATGACACAAATATTATACTACTTAATTTTAGTACGTACTACTATTATTTATTCTGTGCTTTTAAATATTGTAATAAAAAAAATTCTTATTATTATTATAATCAAGTATTTAAGAAATTTTTTTATTCGAATATTGTGTATTTGTACAGCGATCTTTTTGAGCCGCTGAAAACAACTGAAACAATGTCCACTCACGACGGCGACTGAAGCCGAACTTAACTTAATTACTTAATACAAAGGTACTCTGTGAACTAAACTACTCTGTGGCTGTAGATCCCCATTTACAGAAACAATTTATATACGAGGCAACCAAATCAACGAAAATTTCGCCATTTTGGAGCCGAAAAAAATTAATTATAGCTAAACAAAACAAAATTACACTGCCATTTACATTTAGTGGCTTCCCACATGATAGATGAAGAGATTAAAAAATAGATTGAGTTAAACAATTGATATTTTCAAAAGTTATAGTGTTTACAAGCCACAGGGACTTGATAAATCCACACCATAAGCCACTAAAACCCTTTTTTTTATTTATAAATAGCAATTAATCGATTTAAAAAAATTATTAATAAGTTCAACAATCATTTATCTTTCTAACAATGTGCTTTTTATATCATTTATATGTATAATATGATTGCTAGATACGATTTAATTTGATAAAATGTTTGAATTTTAATTTTTAGGCGATAGTAGAACATTACCTTGCGCTTTCGCTTAAGGTATGCAACATATAAATTTTTATAGCAGTAGTGCTGACAAGCAATTACACAGTTCACGAAATGCTAAATGGATGCTGTTGTCCTGAGAGATCCACATTTATGAATCTAATTAAAGATGCGTTGCCACTCCCCAAGAAATAAGATAGAATGCTTCGTTACGGATTAAAGAGTATACGGTTCTCCACACTCGATATACGGAACATAGCAACATTAAGCTGCTATTTTACTTTAACAATCTTTTTTTTATAGAATAAGGGTGATAAACGAGCACACAGTCCACCTGATGGTAAATGGTTGCTGCGGCCCATAGACATCTACATCTATCCTCTGTTACAAACCAAAATGTAGATGCGTTGTCACCCGTGAGGACTAAGATGGAATGCCTCATTTCCAGTAAAAAGTGCCTCCGGCCACCTGCACTCACCAAGCGAAACGCAGACGTAAACCTCTACTTCACGCTGGTTTTCTGTGAGGTCGTGGTACCACCCCGGTTCGAGCCGGCCCATCCGTGCGACAGCAAACGCTGCCGCGTGGCTCTACCACTGTTATAACTACAATCTGCGATAACATGGTCTTTCTCCGGTCAAGCCGACCCAACAATATTTTTTTTTCAACGACCAGTGTTTCTTTGTGAAAGGTTATAAATTAGCAATATATTTTTGTATAGTTAACAATACGAATAATTGCTTTAATTAATTTTGATAATACAATTAATATTATATCAAAGTGTTACAAAAGTACGACAAAATAAGTTCCAATTGAGAATAAAATATTTGTACGACGTTGTTCACTCAAAGGTATTCATAGAGTTTAATAACTTTAACTCTATTTTATTTTATTTATTTATTTTATTTTTTTTATAAAAAAACGTTACCCCCACACTAGGATTTTCTGCTGTATCGTGGAGGCAGTTTACAAACACAAATTGAACAAGGACAAACATCCAGACCCGGAACAATTATTTGTAGGCCATACAAACACTTGTTCCGTGCGGGATTCGAACCCGCGTCCCCCAGCGCAGCAACTCGTTGCTAAGCCACTGCGCCACGGAGCCGTCTATGTAAAGTAGATTTAAACAATAATACCGTTTAATAACTTCAACTCTATTAAGTTATGTCATATCACCGAGCATTTTCAGTTATTTCAATATAACATGGGTTTGAAGGACAGAAAGTAAGTAAATTTCCGTATTTCAAACTTCACGTTCCTTTTACATGTCGTAGAGCCACGATGCAGCAATATAATGGATTTAGCACGATAGGTTGACCCATTCACGCTAAAACCTCGACCGGCGATGGAACACGCTTTCACCAGGAAGGATCAGAACATCAGCGTAAAATAGTAGTTCAATGCTGCTGTGTTTCGTATGGTGAGCGTAGATAACAGGAGACCCTTTTGACTGAAAACGAGGCATTCCATCTTAGTCGCCAGGGTCCTCCGAAAGTCCTCTGACAACGCATCTGCATTTAATTTCTTAGTCAAAAATAAATGCAGATGTCTATAGGCCACAGCATCCACTTACCATCAGGTGGACTTTGTGCTCATTTGTCAGCCTATTCTATAAAGTAAACAACAAAATAAAATGACTTCCTTTCTTTCTAGCCGACTTCAAAAAAGGAGGAGATTTACAATTCACCTATATCTTTCTCTTGTATGTATGTCACGGTCTGAACTCCATATATCTTATATATGTTATTGATGTTTCGGAGTAACTTTACTAATTGTGAACCGATTTTTTGACTCTTTTTTTATTAAATATATTATATGTAGTTCAGGGGCAGTCGTATATAAATTTGCAGAAAAAGTTCCACCTACAAAGTTGGCAAAATAGGGGATGAAATTTTTATGAACCATTAAGACGACATAGAGATTGCGACATTCCTTTGTCTTGGTGTCTTTCCCAGAAAGAAACATTAATAGAACATTTTATTAGTGTGTACAATCTTTACACCTTTCTCAGTTCCTTCACATCTATATATGAAAATGAAAACATGAAAAATATTTTATATGACAGTTAGCACCTTTACAAATCATTTAGCAGTGGTTCTCACACTAGGCACGCAGACCTGTATCGTGAGAGCCATACACATAATAACAAAAACAGAATTATTGCACGACTGACTTTACAAAGCTTTCCCTTACTAATCTACGCAAACATGCTCGTCGGTTATGGTTGCTTTAAATTTGACCCATATTATATATCGCCTATTTGGTGGATAAACTTCCCTGTAAGGCGAACCTTGCCGAATCCGTGACTTGCTTCTGCAACGTTAATATTCTTTGTCAGCCCTGCATGATTCAGAATATTTTACGAGGCTTAAATTTCATTTTATTCCAGTATAAAAGTTTTGGTAAGTTTTTTATCTGTAGTAAAATTATATTCTTGGTTAAATTTAAAACCAGAGCGAGTCATAAAAGCCTATTAATCATTAATAAAACTGATAAGAAATAGCAAAGAAAAGGATGGGTAATATACATATTAACTTATAATTTTATAAAATTATATATTTTTTACTTATTTTATAGGATAGGGTGACAAACGAGCACACAGTCCACCTGATGAGTACATCAGTTGCCAGTGGTTGCTGTGACCCATAGACATCTTCTTTATCCTCAATAAAGAATCAAAATGCAGATGCGTCGTCACCCGTGAGGACTAAGATGGAATGCCTCATTTCCACTAAAATGGGTCTAAATATTTTTTATGTTCAGCCGTGTAATGGCGACCTAAGAGAATCCACTACCACACATCCTCCCGTGGTTGTCTTAAAAAGATACAGGGGGACATAGAATCGGCAGATGGGCAGCAGCATCTGCCAGATAATAACTTATTTATTTTAAAAGACCCTGCGGTTGTTAACTCGCATGCTAGCCGTGGAAACTCAAGGGCGGCCTGCGCAGTGTACTTTTGATGGACTGTAATAAATGAATGAACGTACAAAATATATTTACAAAGTGACATTGTGTTTTTTGCAACGTTTTTTAAGCCAATTTCATTTAAAACTCTTAATAATTAAACGATCTTTAGTTTATATTTGTTAAATGAACGGTTATGTAGTATTAGAAGCGCTAAACTTTTTCTTGTTGAAGATACGAGTAGCAATTTACCTTATCTCTACGAGATCTTATCTTAACATTACGAGAAACCACTTACAGGCTCATTGTGTGGACACAATTCAGAATAACACCTGGTGGCCAATACAAATTGAATCTTTTATGTTTCAAAGAATACACCAGAGCTATCTTTTATTCTTCGATATCTGCGTTTATTGAGGGCTGTCAAAATCAATACTCTTAGGAAAATCGTAACAATAAATGTCTTCTGTGGAGAAAATGTATTTATGTTATAGATGATAATATGACACGTAGTTTTTCCACTGTCTCGAACAGAATTCATAAATGTGTGTATGTGTGTGAGTGCGTGATAAATACGATCAATTAAAGAGACAGTATAATATGTACTGTATTATACATACATATGATATAAATTATGAAGATAAAATAAAAAATAAACATTACATTTAAATTATTACCAAAGACGTATGTTTAATAATTAACAATAATATTAATGCAGACTTGACGACTTCCAGCCTCCCGAACAAGCCGGTTTCCGAAAAAGCTTTAGTACCATGGACCACATACACACCCTTCGGCAAATTGTACAGAAGACAGAGGAGTATAATCTGCCACTTTGCCTTGCGTATGTGGACTATGAGAAAGCCTTTGATTCCGTCGAAATTTGGGCGGTGCTGCAGTCCCTTCAGCGGTGCCAAGTTGACTGTCGGTATATCGAAGTGCTGAAGTGTTTATACAGTAGAGCTACGATGGCTATCCCAGTACAGAATCAGAGTACGAAACCTATCCAACTGCAGAGAGGTGTAAGACAGGGTGACGTTATATCCCCGAAACTCATCACCGCTGCATTGGAAGACGTTTTCAAGCTACTGGACTGGAAAGGATGCGGTATTAACATCAATGGCGAGTACATTACTAACCTACGATTTGCCGACGATATAGTCCTTATGGCAGAATCGCTGGAGGACCTAAGCACTATCCTCAGTGACGTCAATAGTGTCTCCATACGGATAGGTCTTAAGATGAACATGGAAAAAACATCAATCATGTTTATCGTCCATGTCACACCTATGTCGGTAGTTGTTGGGAGCACTAAGCTCGAAGTTGTTGTCGAGTATGTTTACCTGAGACAAATAAACCGACTAGGTAAGTCCAACTTCGACCGAGAGGTCTTTCGACGGATTCAACTCGGCTGGGCAGCGTTTGGGAAACTACGACACATGTTCTCGTTAGACATATCTCAAAACCTTAAAACGAAATTGTACAACCAGTGCGTGTTGCCAGTGATGACTTATGGATCTGAGACGTGGTAATTCACTGCTGGCTGTATGAGGAAGCTCAAGGTCACTCAGCGAGCTATGGCGAGAGCTAAGCTCGGGGTGTCTCTGCGTGATAAGCTTAGAAATGAGGATATCCGCAGTAGAACCAGAGTAACCGACATAGCCCAACGGATTAGAAAGCTGAAGTGGCAGTGGGCCGGCCAAATAGCTCGAAGAACCGACAACCGATGGGCAAGAAAGGTTCTCGAGTGGCAGCCTCGTACCGGTAGGCGAAGTGTAGGACGACCCCTCACTAGATGGAGTGACGACCTGATGAGACATGCAGGAAGTCGATGGATGCAGGTGGCTCAGGACCGTCCTTTGTGGCATTCCTTGGGAGATGCCTATGTTCAGCAGTGGACCTGTGATAGGCTGTAATGATGATGATGATGATGAATAATGTACGCGCATTAAAGTATCACGTCAAGATGGAGGGGCTGTGGTTGGTCGACGTCATCGCGAGCCGGCGCAGTGGCATCACGTCATTTTTCGTCCCCTCTCTCTAATGTTATACATAGCTCAGGCAGAGTTCGTCTTGTCACCACGCATGTAAATCTTTAATTTGTTAATGAACGAAATAAAGTCACATTTATCTAAAAGAAATAAAATATTCATTTCTGCGCATACATAAATTTTGGACCTTCATCGCCGATATTGGAAACCAGCAGTTGGAAGAAACATAAAGCGGATTAATAGAGATAACGCAACCGGCAATCGCCTTCGGTCGCAGCACATTGATTTTGGTGAGACGTACCTGCCTGGTTATTTGAGAGGAGCATTTAGATATTGTGTATTATCCGTGGTTACTTTTTAAATTTCAGTGTCCCAGTTATCAAGTCTTATCTGCCAAAATAAGGATACCTATCACGCGTAGCAGATTGCAGTAGCAAAGGCCTCGTCATCATTATTGACTTAACGCCGTAAGTTTGAGAACAGCAACTGTAAGTACTCCTGTTTTTTATAAATTGCCAAAATGCCTAACGGAGACCCAAAGTCAGGTTTATCAAAATCTAGTTCTTTACGTAGTGATCAAATTAAAGAATTAATCAAAAAAAGGGGAACAGTTAAGGGTAGGTTAACAAATTTTCGAAAATCTATTTCCTCTTTTCTAGATAAAACATTAACTAATGAACAGCGCGCGGAGTTAAAATTGCGTATGCAAGATGCATTAAGTCTTTATAAAGATTTTAATGAAATTCAGAATTATTTAGAAATATCTCTTTCGGAAAGTGATTTAGTAAAACAGTTAGAAGAACGTGAATGTTTTGAAAGTCTTTATTATGGCGTCCTCGCTCAAACGCAATGTATGATAAATAAAGATAATGAGATGAATATTCCTAAATCGGCAAACAATAGCATATTTCAATCGGTTAAATTACCTACAATTTCTTTACCTACCTTCGATGGATCATATGAGCACTGGTTAGAATTCCGCGACACATTTCAATCGTTAGTTCACAATTCTAATGAAATTACCAAAATTCAAAAACTGCATTATTTGAAATCTTCATTAAAGAGCAGCGCCGCATTAGTTATAGACTCACTAGAATTTTCCGAAAGTTATTATACATTTGCATGGGAACTTCTCCTTAACAGATATAACAATAACAGATTGCTGGTACACAATCACGTAAAATTCTTTTTTTCATTACCGCTTGTTACAAGGGAATCACCTGGGTTACTAAGAAAACTTATTGATACAGTGTTGAAAAATATACGCGCATTGAAAATACTCGGTGAGCCCACAGACTCCTGGGATACTCTAATTATTTACATGATTGTATCAAGGTTAGATCCTGCCTCCGAACGAGAGTGGGAAAAGGTGAAGTGTACATTTTATAAATCGACAGATGAATCTCAGAATTGTGTTATAACGTTAAATAATTTAATAAAGTTTTTACGAGATAGGGCTGACATGTAAGAAACGCTTTGTGTCACACACGCCAAGTCTGGCATACATTATGAAAATAAAAGACAACACCCTATTTCCAGCGCTCATAACCACATGCATAAGGTACACTGCAATTTTAGTACAGACAAACCACAAAATTACACAAAAGATTTATGCATTATGTGCAAAGCTAAACATAAATTGTATTCATGCCAAACATTTCTTGAATATGATTTACAAGATAAAATAAAATTTATACACCAAAAGGGGTTATGTGAGAACTGTTTACGTCCGGGACATGTGGCTAATGAGTGTAGGAACGGGCCTTGTCGAAAGTGTGATAAAAAACATAACACATTAATTCAAACTGACAAAACCAGCGAACGACAATCACAAATTCCTTTTAAATAGTTCGGTTGCATCAAGCAACAGCGATAATAGTAATAAAATCATACACAACTCTGCACTGGTGAGCAATACTCACATAGACGTACTAAGCGCGCAGACGTCTGCGTCGCTGCCTATACTACTGTCTACAGCGGTCGTTAAGATAGCCGATAGCTTAGGTAACTATCATAAGGCACGCGCGGTGCTCGATATCACTATCTAGTTAGAGCGAACGTTGTTTCATAACACAATCGCTTTGTGACAAACTTAACATACAATTAATACAGTCCACTCATAAAATAAGGGGTATCGGCGGTAACACAATAACACAATGTTCAAAAACATGCGATATCGAATTAAAGTCTGTTAGCGAGCCTTATATTACGCACATAAATAATTGTCTTGTTTTACCGCAAATGACGTCTTCCCTACCGGCCGTGAATGTGAATATTGGTCAGTTTCGTATACCAACCGATATACAGTTAGCCGACTCAGAATTTTATCAAACTCGTTCGATTGATTTACTGATTGGTGCAGACATTTTTTGGGATCTATTATGTGACGGTAGAATTCGCTTATCAAACGGACCTTATTTACAAAATACTAGACCAGGTTGGATAATATCCGGGCTTATTTATTCACAGAAATTAAGAAATAAAAATTATATTCATTGTAATGTCATACAATCATTAGACGCGCAAGATGTAAGTATACAGTCTATAGACAAACAGTTACGTATGTTCTGGGAGATTGAAGACTTATCAGTAGGAAAGAGAGGGAGTGATGGATTGAGTGAAGAGGAGCGTTTATGCGAGAAACATTTTAAACAGACGACCACGCGAGACGTTGACGGGAGGTTCTGTGTACCCATCCCTTTCAAATTATCACCAGACTTTATCGGTGAACCTTTTAATCAAGCTAAGCGACGTTTTTTGGCATTAGAAAACCGCTTAAAACACAATCGTAATTTAAATAAAATGTATAAAACTTTCATACACGAATATATAAATACAGGACATATGACTAAAGTGCACACATACGGGAATCCCCATTACTTTATGCCACATCACGGTGTTCTTCGCGAAAATGCAATTTCTACGCGATTGAGAGTTGTATTCGACGCAAGCGCAGCGTCGACTAGCGGCAAATCGTTATTTACAACTCGTAGGGCCGCCTATACAAGGTGATTTAATTGCTATATTGTTACGCTTCAGAGAAAATAAATATGTTGCATGTGCGGATGTGGAGAAAATGTATAGGCAGGTACATATTGACAAATCCCAGCGTGATTTACAACTTATTATTTGGCGTGACAGTCCTAGTGACCCATTACAAATATACCAGTTAAATACGGTTACGTATGGAACTGCGTCCGCTCCATTTTTAAGTTGCCGATGCTTAAAACAGCTGGCGCAAGATTGTGATAACCCAATAGTGGCTAGGACAATTAGTGAAGACTTCTACGTTGACGATGGCATTATTTTAGCTAATTCTAAATCTGAATTTTTTTTTTTATAGGATAAGGGTGACAAACGAGCACACAGTCCACCTGATGGTAAGTGGTTGCTGCGGCCCATAGATATCTACATCTATCCTCAATTACAAGTCAAAATGTAGATGCGTTGTCACCCGTGAGGACTAAGATGGAATGCCTCATTTCCAGTAAAAAGGGCCTCCGGCCACCTGCACTCACCAAGCGAAACGCAGAGGCAAACCTCTACTTCACGCTGGTTTTCTGTGAGGTCGTGGTACCACCCCGGTTCGAGCCGGCCCATCCGTGTGACAGCAAGAGCTGCCGCCTGGCTCTACCACTGTTAAAATTAACTACTACTGAATTATTAGAACTATGTCGAGAGACATCTAAAGTTTTAAAGTCTGGGTGTTTTCATTTGCGTAAGTGGATTTATAACTTTGAGCAGGAGGGTTCTGCATATATAAATGAGGAATCTAAAGAATTCTTATTAAATAATTCTACACTAAATAAAACATTAGGTCTTGGTTGGTACAATAAAAGTGATGAATTACATTTTGCATCTAAGATCATCAACAACCCTAAAAATATCACAAAACGAATAATACTGTCTCAGTCCTCTCAAATATTCGATCCACTCGGCCTGTTGGGACCTATGATTATAACAGCTAAGATTTTGTTACAGAAGCTGTGGTTGCTAAAAGTTGAGTGGGATGAACATTTACAAGATGATATAGCACAGATCTGGAAAAACTTTGTTGATAACTTGTCAATCCTTAAATCATTACGCGTCCCACGTTATGTAATGGGTGCGAATCCCGAGCGCATAGAATTACATATATTTACGGATGCCTCACAAACCGCGTACGGTGCGTGCGCTTATATACGCACGTCGATGTTAATTCATGTGTTGTCGTTAAGTTGTTATGCTCGAAAGGTAAAGTAGCTCCGCTGAAGCCTATAAGTATACCTAGGTTAGAACTATGCGGCGCATTATTAGGCGCTCGTTTGTTTGAAAAATAATTAATGCTTTACGGTCTAAGTTGGATAATATTGTATTTTGGACCGACTCAACCATAGTATTGGGTTGGTTATGTATGCCTCCCAACTTACTTAAAACTTTTGTACAAAACAGAATCGCAGAGATCTTGGATTTAACAAAATATAGGCCGTGGCGTCACGTTAGTGGTAAGGCGAACCCCGCTGACTTAATATCACGGGGTCAAAGTTTAGACTTATTGTGTGTCAACAGTTTATGGTTTCAAGGGCCGCAGTTCTTATATGATTTAAATTTGTGTGATACAAATAAAACAATACATTTGAATGATATGCAATTACCTGAGATAAAATCGAATCTATTATGTAGCTCGTTATCTAATAGAATTAATAAAAAATCTGTATTCTCGTTTGAAACGTTTTCTCAGTTTAATCGTATGCAGCGTTCGTGCGCATATGTTTTAAGATTTATTTACAATGCGCGTTATAAGAACAACTAGCGCACCGGGCCGCTTACTGTTGATGAATTGAATGAATCTTTGCTACTATTGGCGAAGTATTCGCAGCATGAGTCATTTCTAGATGTAAACAAATTGCTTTTAAACAGAAAAGCGATTAAAGATAACGGACTATTAAAATTAAATCTTTTTCTAGATAGAAAAAATATTATCAGGGTTGGTGGACGTATTTTACAATCATTTAATTTTGATTTTAATAAGAAACATCCTATTTTATTGTCTTCTAAACATCACTTTACACATTTATTATTTAAGTATGAACACAAGCGGTTAATGCATGCCGGGCCGCAGTTATTACTATATACTGTTAGGGAAATGTGGTGGCCAGTAGGCGGACGAAATCTTTCCAAAAAGGTAGTGCATAGTTGTGTAAAGTGTACGCGTATGCGAGGTCAAACCGTTAAGCCTATTATGGGAAATTTACCTCCGGCTCGGTTAGATCCTGGTTTCCCTTTCTTACGATGTGGCGTAGACTATGCTGGTCCAGTGCTCATACTGAACCGTAAGGGTAGGGGGGCAAAGACTATAAAATCTTTTATATGTTTATTTATATGCTTCACAACGCGCGCTGTTCATTTGGAGCTTGTGAGTGATCTCTCGTCAGATGCTTATTTGTTGGCACTTAAGCGGTTTAATTTACGCAGAGGTAAACCAATAGAAATATATAGTGATAATGGCAGGAATTTTGTTGGTTTAATGCATGGTTTTGCTAAATTATTATCTCAAATATCTAAAGACTTACAAGAATACGCGACATCTCAAAGTATAAGATTTAAAATGGGTCCTCCTTATGCTAGTCATTTTGGTGGTGTATGGGAAGCTGGAATCAAGAGTTGTAAGCAACACTTGCGCCGTGTGATAGGTAACGCGCATTTAACTTTCGAGGAGCTGTGCACAGTCCTGGTTGAGATTGAGGCTGTGCTCAACTCCCGTCCTCTCACACCTATGTCCACGGATCCGCACGATTATCACCCACTGAGCCCCTCTCATTTCCTGGTAGGCCGTACATTAACTTCACCTGTGTCTGTTGACCTGAATACTGTTCCAGAGCATCGTCTTACACGTTATCAAAGAGTCGAGCAGATACGCCAGCACTTCTGGAGCAGATGGTCCAAGGAGTATATATCTGTTACGGCCGGCAGCTGCCTATCCCAGGAGTAGAATCCTTCGCGGCCCATAGACGAAGAAGCTACAGGCAGATGCTGGTCGGGCGTCCTCACGCCACGGGTTAAAAGTCTAATTACACTAAACAATCCGGGGGGAGCGTTACAATTATTGAACAGAGCTTACTTACCTCTATTCAAGGCGACTGGTCCCTCAGGATTCGGTCAGGTCTCGTGTGGATGTATTGTGCTAGAAAGTAAAGGTCAGTGATGTGTATTTGGGTGTGGCTGGTAGTGTTATTGACCTTATTTGACCGTTCCCCCTGCAGCAGTTCGGCCCTCAGCTCCTCTCCAAGCTAAGGTCGCCTTCCGCAGTCACTTTCTTCCTTTGTTACGATTGACTCGCGAAAATGAACACAGAACGTACGGGTCAAAGGTCACCGTTATTTCTAGAATATTAACTACCGCACTAGTAACTAATACAGTCGAATCCACTTATACAGATTCTGCGTTGAACCTAAAGTCCCGGGTAAACTCTCAACACGCGCTACCATTCCCAGTGGTATATTTACTATATGCGCCTTACATAAAATTAGATCTAAGAGCTCCCAAACAAACGGACTGCCTTCTCTTTCGACGCGAAGAAGACTTCTAATCTTTCGCTCTCGATTCCCACCGTTCAGTAAGCTCGGACGTTCAACCCGCACGAACGTCATCCCGTATCAGCCGAGCCGAGAGCCATCTAACGTCGATGCCTGACACCAACGCTTTTGCGTAAACAAACCCCCGTCCCGGACATAAGGATTTAGGTCCGCGAGCAAACCGGTCAGCGGGACAGGGTCGCGACGGCAAGTTGGAAGATCGAATCTACAACCAAACTAGGCCACCCTACGCACCCAATCAGATCTTGCAACCCTGACCAACGCCTCAAAATTACAGCCCCAACGTGGGCTAGCCGGAGAGTTGAACTGGATGCCCTTCCTGGACATCGCAGCACATAAATAAGTCCTATTCCTAGACAGAAGTCAGACGACCTCCTTCAAACACCTATCTGCGCTCCTATGATTAGTTCCGCAATTCGACGGGATCAGGTCTGCAAACAGCGACGCGACACGAAGCGGCCCAGAGGGACCTTCAAGCTTCAGTGCAGAGAGCACCCCCAAATTCCCCATGAACGTCGTCTGTGGAGAGCTGAACGAAACGCACAGATAGTCCCTAGTATGAATTTTCAAACAAGTAGGCATAACCAAGCCATCCACCTATAATCATTTACCAAATGGTGCGACAGCTGATTTCCATCTGATAATCTACAAACCAGATAGCCCTTTAGGCAGGTAATCCTATGCTCATATTTCAACTAATTTTTCAAAAGCATCAATGTTCAATTACAGAATTAATTAAAACAAGTAATCACCGATATACATAGGTCAACTTGGCAAAGTAAACAAAACAATAAACGTAAGGGACAGCCCTATTTCTTATTTCAAATAAATATCTTAGACAGTGCCAACGAAATCTAAACAAAAAGAGAATTGACTTCTATTTCCTTTGGCAACCACAGGGTTATCTAATTTCAACCTTCCTTATCACAAAGCAAAATGATTAAACACTATCACAGCATTATAAAAGGGCACACAATTTAATCTCAATTTTCCGTGCAACAACAAACGCAGTGATCAAATGTATTTACAAAACATATGCAGAAGCATTTAAAGGAGTATTTTAAATTCAATTCTTTTAATCATAACCGCTACAATATGTATTTCGCGGAAAACCCAAAACATTTTAATTTAAATTTAAAGAATTTTTAACTAAGTGCTCGACCAAACCAAATCCAATACCCCTTGAGAGCGTGATTCAACTCTCCAGGGGGCCCTAATCTTCCCACCACCAAGTGGAGGCCACACCGCGTGAACCCGATACTAACAGAGCGCAACCGCTAACGGTCGCCACTCGGGTTGTACGCCCTCACTGAGGCCGTCGGCAACAGAACAGCTTGACAAGTGGACTGTTGACGGCTTAAGGCTCAGTAGAGGCAGCCATGGTGGGAGCTAAGGTGGCAGCTAGCTAGGGCCGCCTCCATCAAATGGGGTACAGTGGTACACCAGTCGCGGCCACTCAGCTAACGGGAGTGGGAAGGGTCCAGCGGACCGATGAGTGGCCGTGAAGTTCCTCTTCGCACGCTGAGGGGGGGTGATGACACCCCCGCCCCTGGGGGAATTACCCCCCGACTGGTCGGGGGAGGGACCCCTTTCAAACCTAGGGGCCTGGTGGCTAGCCGGCGGGCGCCGAGCGTCGCCCGTCAGAGGGAGTGGCGGAGCGCCCCCGCCCGTGGGGGTCGAGGGCCTGGCAGCGCCCCGAGAGGAGACGCCGTTTGCACCCAGGCACAGTACGGCATGGTGATTGCCCTGGCAATGCAGACAGAGCCGCTGGTGCGGACAGTCTCGCTGAAGGTGCCCTTCCAAACAGGAGTAGCACCAGCGGCGCTTCTTGACGATAGTTCGCCTCGCCGGAACCGGCTTACTTAATAATTTTGGGCAAGACGTTACCCGGTGATCAGATGCTCGACAATAGGAGCAGGGGGGGGTTGACGACGACTTGCCCGGCGGATTTCGCCTCTCACTGGGCACGGCTCGTAAGTCGTCGACGGTGCCCGCCGCGTGCTCGATCTGTCGGCACTGCTCCTCCAAAAACCGCAGCAGGTCATAGAAGGGCGGAATATAGGAGGCCTCGTCCCCGCCGTACCTCTCCTCAAAATGCATTTGAAGGTCGAGAGGTAGACGGGACAGCACGATGCGGAGCAACAAGAAGGCCCATTCGCCCTTTGGTAAATCCAGCCGCCTCAACATATTACAGGCCACCAAGACTGGATCCAACAGGTCCGGACGTAGTCTGGCCCGGGCACTCAGCAGCGGGAGGCTCAGAAGCTGCTTAACATGTTCGTCCGCAATTCGCCGGACGTTGGCGTATCTTCTGGCTAGGAGGTCCCGAGCAGTCTGGTAGGCGTCGTCCGACAAGCTCAAATGGCTGACAACGCCCAGGTCCTCCCCCTCCAGTGAGGCCAAGAGGTACGCCATCTTCTGGCTCGGAGTCAAGTCACTCCGGGCGTCCACTAGGCCGTCGAAAAGACCAACGAAGGTCAGCCACTCGGAAAGGACCCCGGAGAACTTTGGCAAGTCCAGAGTTGGGAGTCGTCCCAACAGCTCCGGCTGAGGCTGCTACCGAACGGACTCGGGCAGGCCACTCGTCCGAGCTTCACGCGCCTCTTCGGCATACCTGCCTTCAGCCCCGATCAACTCGTCCGTGAGCCACAAGAACTGCTCGTAGTCTGCGAAGCAGGAGTCCAGGACTCCCTTTTCCACATCCGAATCCTCGAGCTCAGCGTAAGCCTCCTCCACTGCAGCCCTTCGAGCATCGACCTGCTCGAACCGCTTCATCAAATTATGGACCCTATCCGGTCGACCTATCAAAGCATGGGCGCTGGTGGCCCAGCGTAACTCAGTCCGCAGGCAACGGATTAGCATCTTGGGCGAGGACATCACTACTAAATACAAATTACGACGCCGCTCGAGCACAATTACAAAAATAACAAATAAAAAATACAAAAAAATTAACAGCTAACCAATGCAGTTCCTATCAAATCGAGTTGAATAGAAATTACACAAATAAGAACCGCTATTTATTAAATCAAACACAAGTTAGTACAAAGAAAAGGCAAATCAAATTAACAATAACAAATACTAGTGCGATCAAATCAAGTTAAATTCAAATTACGTAAATACAAATTACCACTCTTTAGTTCAAATACAAATTACAATACGAAAGATACATAACGAAGATACACATCAACAAAAAATACCTTGCTCGGAAATCGACCCTTCGATAAGTAATACACTACAACCATCCGACAACGATAATTAACCGATTACGTAAAAATAACCATCTACCTACATGACGCAATCTCCCGCTTGCGCGCGAACCGGGCGTGGTTTTTCAAATTTACCCGCAAACAACAAAGCAAGCTAACAAAGAAAGGAATTTTATTATTACGTATATAATAAAAAAAAATATTTTTACGTATTACGGACGGGCGTGATTGTAGACACAAAATTAAACCAATCAACCCAACGCTCCCTGCCACCAAAATTATTTAATTTTTATCAAATACTATGGTCGGTGGATCGACCAGGAATCGATCCCAGCACCGCGTTCTGCTACCAAATGTTACGGCCGGCAGCTGCCTATCCCAGGAGTAGAATCCTTCGCGGCCCATAGACGAAGAAGCTACAGGCAGATGCTGGTCGGGCGTCCTCACGCCACGGGTTAAAAGTCTAATTACACTAAACAATCCGGGGGGAGCGTTACAATTATTGAACAGAGCTTACTTACCTCTATTCAAGGCGACTGGTCCCTCAGGATTCGGTCAGGTCTCGTGTGGATGTATTGTGCTAGAAAGTAAAGGTCAGTGATGTGTATTTGGGTGTGGCTGGTAGTGTTATTGACCTTATTTGACCGTTCCCCCTGTAGCAGTTCGGCCCTCAGCTCCTCTCCAAGCTAAGGTCGCCTTCCGCAGTCACTTTCTTCCTTTGTTACGATTGACTCGCGAAAATGAACACAGAACGTACGGGTCAAAGGTCACCGTTATTTCTAGAATATTAACTACCGCACTAGTAACTAATACAGTCGAATCCACTTATACAGATTCTGCGTTAAACCTAAAGTCCCGGGTAAACTCTCAACACGCGCTACCATTCCCAGTGGTATATTTACTATATGCGCCTAACATAAAATTAGATCTAAGAGCTCCCAAACAAACGGACTGCCTTCTCTTTCGACGCGAAGAAGACTTCTAATCTTTCGCTCTCGACTCCCACCGTTCAGTAAGCTCGGACGTTCAACCCGCACGAACGTCATCCCGTATCAGCCGAGCCGAGAGCCATCTAACGTCGATGCCTGACACCAACGCTTTTGCGTAAACAATATCTGAGCTGCAAGTGAGGACCAAGTGGACTGAGCATAAAGGCGATCTACAGGAGAACACTCTCGTACTTATAAAAGATGACAATCAACCACCTTTAAAATGGAGAATGGGAAGAATTATCAAAACGTTCCCTGGAAACGATGGTGTCTCCAGAGTTGCAGACATTAGAACAGTGAATGGTACTGTATGACGGGCATTTCCAAAAATCTGCCCGTTGTTTTCAGAAGAGATGTAATGACTGTTTGTTGAAAACACATGGTGCTTTCAAGGCCGGGAGCATATACGCGCATTAAAGTATCACGTCAAGATGGAGGGGCTGTAATTGGTCGACGTCATCGCGAGCCGGCGCAGTGGCATCACGTCATTTTTCGTCCCCTCTCTCTAATGTTATACATAGCTCAGGCAGAGTTCTTCTTGGCACCACGCATGTAAAACTTTAATTTGTTAATGAACGAAGTAAAGTCACATTTATCTAAAAGAAATAAAATATTTATTTGTGCGCATACAAATAATATTAATAGTTTCTTTGATGATATTCCCGGAATTTACTTAACGTATTAAATACACTGTTTAACAATAAATATATTTATTTATATAATTTTGAGATGGGCCGAATTCGGGGATTTTTTAACTCAATGTAATTGAAATTTAATAGTTTTTAAATGTTCCGAATTTCATATGCTTATTATTTAATAATAATAGTAATCATTTCTTTAATGATTTTACAACAAACTGTTGTAAAATCATTAAAGAAATGATTATGTATTAAATTTTGAGATGGGTAGAATACTGGGTTTCTTTTATATTAGGATAATTGAACTTCAATAATTTAATATCACTAGCATGTCTATGGCAGCCCCCCTTTACTGCCTAGGAATCCGTTTGGACTAATTCCATTCTCTTACCTAATCCTAGCAGCACACCTAATGTTGGTTTACTTACAATTACTACATACAAACAGATAAACACTTCAACACACATCGATATTCCGTATACTAAAATAATATGATAAATATGAATGAAAACTACTTCAAAACTACAAAAAATTACATTATTTTCGCTCCTACAAATGGAAAACAATATAAACCGTATTCCAGTAAACATTGTCGACAGTCAGCTACGCGCCATTTAATTGATGTTCCTTATTTATCACTGATATTCCCGCGCTACGTTTATAATGGCACTTTTATTATACAATATAAATGGTGTACGCTACTCACCCGTAACTTCTTTTTAAGAATATCCCAACATATAACCGAAATAAACATTTACTATAGTAGCTTTGACAAAGGCTGCTTAAAGTTTCTTTGAAAAGACAGTTTCACTGTGACACGAATGTAAATTAATTTGTATATTCTTTCTCTACACTTAATCACATCGACGTAGATACTTAAAATGCACGTGCATTGTCAAGATGTAATGCCTTGTACCCCCTCGTATTTCTTCAATCAGACCTAGTCGACAACCATAATCTAGTTGCAGCATGGTTCTACCACGTATAATTGTATCAACTAAGGAAAAAATCCCTAACGAGGCAATTTATGGGAGGCATATATACATTTATGGACTTTGACAGCCTTTATCGAAAATGAATAAACAAAGTTATTCAAATTAACAATGCTTTTTTTATTTCAATTTGGCACACGCTGTAATTAATTTACTCTGTGAGAAATAAACGTACTCGTATGACAACCGCGCATTGTGTTACTCAACTCATTGTTCCTCGCATCACATGTACTTGTGGTATTGTTATCAGACCTCGCACTCATATGAAGTGATCTTATTGTTCGTTGTTACGGTCCATTGCTGAACATCAGCATTATATATGTTGTGGACCAAGTGATCAATACGGCGTTATTCATAAAACCAAACAGTTTAAAAATACCCAATATGAGTAGACAATAAGACAAAAACAGTTTGAAAATTTAATAAAACGTCCCTATTGGATAGAGTAATAAAAATAGGTTTGGTAAGGTTATGAATAGACAATGTGTAAAATAATTAAGTTATAATGAAACATAATTTAAAATTTTGTACAGCCCACTTCAATATACACAGTCAGGTCATAAGTATTCTCACACAGTAAAAACTTTTCTTTTAGAATGCTGGCCACAAAAAAGTTTATTGAATTCGAATTTCGAATTGTTCATAAAAATAAAACTGCATACTTTTTAGAATTTTACTCATTTTTAAATATGGAGTGGACGCTTAAAGAAGACCGTGTTGCAGTTATTGCGTTGCATCGTTGCGGTTACGCGCCAATTCAAATTTTTGACATACTGAAAAATTTGAATATAACCAAAAGATTCGTTTATCGTACAATCAACCGATACAATGAAGACTCTAGTGTAGATGACAGGTCAACAAGTGGTCGCCCTCGGTCTGTTAGGACTCCAGCAGTGATAAAAGCTGTGAAGGCGCGAATTAAAAGAAATCCCAAACGTAAGCAGAAACTGTTGGCCCTTCAGATGGGGGTAAAGCTGAACCACGGTGAAAAGGGTGTTAAATGAAGACTTAGGGCTTCGGGCATATTGAAGAAAAACAGGACATCGTCTGAATGCTCGTCTAATGGACCTGAGACTAAAGAGATGCCGCGCTTTGTTGAAGCGGTATGCGGGAAAAAAATATCGGGAAATTATTTTTTCGGAAGAAAAAGTTTTTACCGTAGAAGAGAGCTACAACAAACAAAATGATAAGGTATGCACACACACTAGTGAAGAAACGAGCAACCGTATTCCGCGTATCCAACGAGGTCATTTTCATCCTCGCTCAAGGTATGGTTGGGAGTTTCTATTGGGGCTTAACAGAGGTACATTTATGTGAGAAAGGTGAAAAATCGAATGCAGTTGTGTATCAAAATACAGTCCTGACGAACCTTGTGGAAGCTGTTTCTCATACCATGTTCAATAACAGGCACTGGGTATTCCAACAAGATTCGGCGCCAGCTCATAGAGCGAAGAGCACACAAGACTGGCTGGAACGAACGTGAAATCGACTTCATCCGGCACGAAGACTGGCCCTTCTCTAGTCCAGATTTGAATCCGTTAGATTACAAGATATGGCAACACTTGGAGGAAAAGGTGTGCTCAAAGCCTCATCCCAATTTGGAGTCACTCAAGACATCCTTGATTAAGGCAGCCGCCGATATTGACATGGACCTCGTTCGTGCTGCGATAGACGACGGGCCGCCCAGATTGAAGGCCTGTATTCAAAATCACGTAGGTCATTTTGAATAAACTTTAGCGTCATAAGAATCTATGTTTTGTTAAGTTCATTTTGGTATATAAATGGTCATATAATGAATAAACCTGTTTCAATTATTTGATATTAAACATGTGACAGAATTTATGACCTGACTAGGTAAGTTATTAAGAATAACTCAAATAACTCAAAAACTATTGGTTTGACCTTGATTAAATTCATATGGAACTACACGAGAAGTATCAGCTTTCATATAAAAAAAGAATCATCGAAATCGGTCCACCCAGTAAAAAGTTATGAGGTAACACACATAAAAAAAACATACGCGTCGAATTGAGTACCGTCTCCTTTTTGGAAGTCGGCAGAAAATCAGTTTTAATTACGTAGCCTGATTTGTCGTGTCATTATTCATTATTCATATTGTTGCCCTGATTAATTACTAGGTCCATAACATATATAATTTATACTAACGGACCTTTGTGTTGTCTGTATACATAATTAAATATAGAAAGTATGATATAAATTACAATTAAAAGAAATGTGACAAAATTTTTCATATATTCCCAAGTGACAAAAGTATATTACAGAGTATATGTAGAGACATAATACTCATAAAATTTGTATCCATGTAATAAAAAAAAAATTCCCAAGATGGGTGAGTTATCTGTTTTTTTTTCTGCACAATTAACAAATATGTGATTATTATTGTAGTTTTTTTAGTATTCCTTCTTATGATATTATGTTTCATAGGCAAAACTTATATTTGGCTTGTAAGTTTATGACGAGGGCACCGCTTCGGTTATTCCACTGCATCATCACGCTGAGTCGGATGCTGTGCGTATTGTTATGTAGCTTCGAATAAACTTTTTTCTTTCTATTTTTCTTTGGCACACTACGTAGGTGAAATATTTATATTTTTATACATTTTGGAAGACTGCCAACTTTCAAAAAAGAAGAACCTTTTTCAATGTGGCACAGAATAGCACACATCACATACTCCTGTGCCTCGAAAGCACGTAAAGTCTTTGGTACTGCACCTGATGTATTTCCAGTGGATACTGCATACTATTTTACGCTGGTATTCTGTGTGGTCCTTCCCCGGTCCATCCAAACCATTCGTGTTACAAGTATACTACTATTATAGCTACAGCATGGCTCTACCACGTACAAAATCAAATTATTTTATTAAAAGTCATTTTTTACTCTTAATTTCATCCCCTATTCTACCATTTAACAGTGGTAGAGCCACGCGGCAGCTTTTACCCATTTTTATACAGACGGACCCATATACTCCTGAAGTATAAACTAACTAGTTCAGAAGGTAACTGCCGATCTTACTCCTGTAGTAGGTAGTTATTTCTGCGTACAGGCGAATCCGGCCAGTCAATCGGGTCATCTGAGGCGACTGGGACTCCGTGACGGACAATTTCGGGCTCGAATGCAGAAGGCGGTGCTCCAGATACCGTCCGCATCGTCTACCGATTTCTAAAATAAATAAAATAAGTATAATAATAAAATAGTCGTGTCGGATAACCATACCATTGGACTAAGGGACCATAATAATATATTTACTCGAAAGGATAGAGAGTGCACTTGTGATTGCGCATTCACTCATGCACTATAATCCTGTCCTGCAGATTTTGCTAAGACTGGACGCCGTGACCGAAAGTCGGTCTGGAGGACATTATTATTATTACCTATAGCCGCTTCTTACGACACCCACGGCAAGAAACAGATTGGATATTACTGCACCAGTTGCAATTAAAACAATAATTGCATATATAAATACTGCAAACAAACCAATATTATTATTTTGTTTGAATAAAGTATGATTCCTAAAGAGCCAATTGAAGGAGCTGGTGTGGTTTTATCGTATAGATTTATGATAAGACCCATGTTGTTTTGGGACCTTAACTACCCGTATTTATGTGGGATTTAAAAACAAAAAGAATGCGCCAAATATTTTATTTACCTAGCATGTAGTGAAGGGCGACTAATGGGATATTGGGTTTACAATCAGTGTAGGTCTTCCACCATTTTCCATCTATACCTATGTTTTTCACTAAAGTGGTTCCAAGTAAAATAATGCTCTTTGGTCTCTGTTGAACCCTCTTTCTCGTTTAATACGCCATTTTATGTCAATCCCAGTAACTTGAGGCATGTTTTCATACATTTTTAACACGCTTAATTCGATTTGTCATCCCGTCTAATACGCCATCTGTGCAACATCCGAGCCGAGCCGAGTTGCTTTAGAAAGTAATACTATTTTAAAGAAATTAACGAAAAATACAGATTAAGAGGTGTTAAGAGAAAAAAAGAAAAGGTAGATAAGTTTGATCAATTAGAGAAAGTTTTAGTGAAATGGCTTCATCAAGCACGAGCTTTATAATTGCCCGTAAGTGCCCCCAAATTAGGCGAAAAAGCGCGTAAAATTACTGAAAGCTTAACAAATCACAGATTTTACCACTTCAAATGGATAGATCGTTTTAAAAATCGTCACGGTATTGTGTATCGTCAAATCACTTTAGGAATCGGAGATAGTGGCAGAACAAGATGTTGATACATGGATAGCACAACTTCCTGCATTATTAAAAAATTATGAACCGCGAAACATTTTTAACGCAGACAAATACGGTTTATTTTATAAATTGATGCCAGATAAATCGTATTTCTTCAAGGGAGAAACTAGCCATGGTGGCAAAGCAAGTAAAGAGAGACTCACTATCCTGGCCTATGCAAATTCTGATGGGTCGCAAAAGTTACGTTTACTAGTCATTGGTAAAATCCACGTTGCTTCAATAACGTGAAATCGCTCCCTGTAATGTGATGCACAATCTCGAGCTTGGATGACTGGCCTTCGTTTTACTAACTGGTTAAAAGCTTTAGATGATCAGTTCCATATTAAATGTAGACGCAAAATTCTCTACACTGATAACTGCCCCGATCAAGACCGATAAAGATGTTGAACTAAAGAACATTACGCTTGTCTTCTTACCTCCGAATGCGACTGGCAAGTTACGTTTACACCTATAATTCAATACCTACACAATATTTGTAAATGATGTTTTATTTTCCCTATCCCGCATAATACGCTTTCCCGCTTAAGTCACGATTTTTCTTGGGTCCCTTCAAAATCGCCTTAAGCAGGTTTTACTGTACTATGTTTTCGAATAGTGAGTGTGCAGAACCGGAGACCCTTTCAACTGGAAACGAGACTTTCCATCTTAGTCCTCAGAGGTGACAGAATAAGTCACTAGAATACAATTTGCGAAGTTTCATTACAATCGATTCAACCACTCCGAAAATTATCCCGGATAGAAGGACAGACAGACAGGCAAAACATTTAAAAATGGGTATAACTGTCATATTAACGCACTAATAGCCACCTCAGCTTAATAAAAGGCAGTTATTATAATTTTATTTATATGTATAGATTCTTATTTATATTTTATCACAATTATAAATATTAAAGTAATTTATTTCTTGTAAGCGTCCAAGAAACTGATGACTTGATGGAAAATACTAGAAATACCCATATATCACCCCAACCCGGCTGGTCACCGTGGGGTAAGAGACCAAAACCTCGTAGGTTTACCTCCCAAAAAGAAAAATATACAAGTACATGAGCCAGAAACAGGATTTACAAAAAACAAAAGAAACAGCATTTACATATCAACACTTAACACTCGTACCTTAAGAACAGATGAATCCCTACAGGAACTTGAATATGCCTTAGATTTTATAAACTGGGACATCATCGGCCTAAGTGAAGTAAGGAGAATGGGTGAAAAAATTAAACAAAATGACAACTACATTTTCTATCATATAGGAAAAACTCCAGGCCTACATGGTGTCGGATTTCTTTTAAAAAAATACTACAGAGAATGCGTACAGTCCTTCACCGGAATCTCCGAATGAATTGCACAACTCAATATCAACTTGCTGGGATATGAAACTATATCAATAATCCAAATATATGCACCTACAGAAGTGACACCAAAGGACATAAAGGACTCATTCTATGAGGACCTGGAGGAAACGCTTGAAAGTGCCCACAACAGTCGTTTTGATGGGGGATTTCAACGGGAAAATCGGTGAAAGACTACCAAATGAGGATGGTATAGTAGGTCAATTTAGCACAGGAAAAAGAAACAATAACGGGCAAAGACTCGTTAACCTGGCACAGGTACATAACCTCAAAATTCTAAATACCTTTTTTAAGAAAAACACAAACAAAACGTGGACCTGGATATCTCCCGACGGGAAATTGAAGAATGAGATAGATTTTATACTCTCCAACAAACTCCAATTTTTCAAAGATATAGGTACAATAAATAAATTCAACTTTAACACTGACCACAGAATGGTAAGGGGAACAATCTATCTAAAAAAGCCCAAGAGGAGAAAACAATGCACCAAGAAAAGAATCCAACTAAATCAAATCCCTCTCTCCATCCCAGAAAACTTGTTGACAACGCTTAAGGATAAAACATTAACTTGCAACAAGATTAAAAACATACAAGAACAATATAATCTAATGGAAAAAACAATACAAGAAATATCTACAAAACTGTATACCTCAAAGAACAAGAAAGATAAAATCGGAAAGGAAGCAAGACGTCTTATAGAAGCCAGAAAAACTCTTTTAGAAAACAAAAAACAAAATGGAAATCAAATAATGCAGTTAAGTAAACAGATAAATGGAAAAATCAGGACACACAGGAAACAAATAAGAAACAGGACTACTCAATACCACATCGAAAAATCAGGAGGAATAAAGAGAGCCCTAAAAGAGTTAAAAGAGAACACTACATGGATCCCATGTATAAAAAATAGGACATCTGGGAAAATAGAAACAAAACGGTCCAAAATTATAGAAATAGCGACAGAATTCTATAGCAAACTATATGATGACATGGACTACACAAACACACCTTACCTTCAGGAAGATAATGAAGAGGCTATCCTTCTAATACTAGAAACCGAAGTAAGAAAAGCCATACTGTCTCAAGGAAACTATAAAGCTCCTGGAGACGATGGAATAACAAACGAAATTCTGAAAAGTTGCCTAGACCACGTTATAGAGGCCGTCACAAATCTGTTCAACAATATTCTAACTGAAGAGATAATACCACAACAATGGACATCATCAACTATCATATTGCTCCATAAGAAAGGCGACAAAGCAGAAATAAATAAATACAGACCGATCAGCCTAATCTAAAATCTATACAAGGTATTTGCAAAGGTAATACTAAACAGAATCAGCTTAGTATTGGATGAAAATCAGCCAAGGGAACAAGCGGGATTCCGGAGTGATTTTTCAACAATGGATCATATTCATGTCGTAAAACAAGTTATTCAAAAAAGCAATGAGTATGGAAAAAAATACTATATGGCATTTGTGGACTACAATAAGGCGTTCGACTCGTTGAGACACACATATATCTGGGAAGCTCTGCGATCACAAGGAGTACACCCTAAGTACATAAGGATAATACAAAAATTATACAAAGAATCAACATCAAAAATTCAGACAAAAATTAAATGTCCAGCGTTTAAAATAAAAAAAGGAGTACGACAAGGAGACCCCCTTTCACCAAAATTATTTTCGGCGGTATTGGAGCACATATTCAGGAGAATTAATTGGGACAAAATTGGAATAAATATAAATGGCAAAAAGCTTAACCACCTAAGATTCGCAGACGACCTGATTCTGATCAATGAAAGTCAAGAAGGCTTAGGAATAATGTGAACCCAATTAGAAAGAGAAAGCAAAATTGTAGGGTTGACTATGAATCTAGATAAAACAAAACTAATGACAAATCATATAAAAACACCTATCTTTCTAAATTCTAATCAAATAGAGTATGTCGACGAATATACATATTTAGGACAAATTATTGCACCAAAGAATCAGAAGCAGAAGGAAATAAATGTCAGGATAAGTAAAGCTTGGAAAAGATTCTGGTCCCTTAAAGAAATTATGAAGAACCCACATATATCCCTAAAAAACAAAACTGCAGTGTTCAACTCATGTATACTGCCATGTTTAACCTATGGAGCACAAACCTGGGCCCTCAATAAGAAGCAAAGTAGAGCACTAACAGTGTGTCAAAACAGAATGGAAAGAAGCATTCTAAACATCAAGCTACGGGACAAAATCAAACTTACAAATATAAGAAGCAAGACAAAAGTTACAGATGTCGCATACACAGTGAAAAAACTTAAGTGGAAATGGGCAGGCCATATGATAAGAAACAGGAGGGAAAAATGGACAAAAAATGTTACTGAATGGTACCCTAGAGATGGAAAAAGACGTAAAGGACGTCAGAAATTAAGATGGGAGGATGACATCAAGCAAATAGCCACAACAACGTGGCATAGAAAAGCTGCAATTAAGGAAATATGGAAAGCCCTAGGGGAGGCCTATGCCAAAGGGCAAGCTGATAATAATGTTACCGATGTCGAAGATTAAATTGAATTAATATTATTAAAAAAAATGTTATCATAAAATATAATTTAGTATGTGAAGTAAAGTAATTTATAAAATTTTGCAATTATAATAATTCTCCAAATGTATTATATTATCAGAAATAAAGGCTATTTGATTTGATTTGATTTGAATGCTCGGTACGAGCATGTCTTAGAAGGGGGCAGTGTTGCGTGCCACAATCAATGTCTTGTACATGGCAAATGGATAAAGTTACTAAGAGACGGCCCCCAGTCCCCGGCGGCCCTGCTATTCCTGTCTACGCTGGCGACGATGGTAACGGCGGGGCAGGGGGTGCTAAGTATCTCCGGTGGAAGTATGGTTGCCACCTACGACGACTCGACCTGGCAACATACAACTCACGCACCCTAAGGACTGACAAGAAGATTGTGGAGCTAGAAGAAGAGATAGACAAGTTACGCTGGCATATTATAGGATTATCCGAAGTCCGAAGAGAGGGGGAGGCCACGGTAATCCTCGAATCCGGCAACTTGCTCTATTACCGGGAGCGCGACCATCTGTCCCAAGGAGGTGTCGGATTTATCGTCCACAAGTCTCTCGATAACAACGTTGTAAAGATTGAGAGTGTGTCGACGAGGGTTGCGTACCTTATACTCAGAATCACCAAATGGTATTCGCTGAAGGTAATACAGGTTTACACACCAACCTCAGCACACCCGGATGAAGAGGTGGAGGAAATGTATGAGGATATCTCTAGAGCCATGCATT
Organism: Parnassius glacialis; assembly: GCA_033319125.1. NCBI lineage: Eukaryota > Metazoa > Arthropoda > Insecta > Lepidoptera > Papilionidae > Parnassius > Parnassius glacialis. The sequence goes on from JAVANC010000014.1 coordinate 26,474,700, forward strand.
CCTCCAAAACCCAACATACGGTGTTAATGGGAGACTTCAATGCAAAACTAGGCACAAGAGAGAACGGTGAGCTGAAAGTAGGAAAATTTGGAATAGGGCATCGGAACACAAGCAGCTGGCCGACTTCATGGAGAAAGAGGGACTCTTTATGATGAACTCTTTCTTCCAGAAGCGGCCCCACAGGTAGTGGACCTGGCCGAGCCCCGACGGTTCGACAAAAAATGAGATTGACTTCATTATGACGACCAGACGACAACTGTTCAGTGATGTCTCAGTGATCGCGAGGGTGAAAACCGGCAACGATCACCAAATGGTTAGAGGCACACTGATCATAAATGTTAAGTTGGAGAGGCCTCGTCTGATGAAATCAACGCTCCGCTACCCTCGTGCTCTAATCCAAAGTCCCGACCTTTTTCTTTCAACCTTTCAGCTTGAGTTACAAAACCGTTTTCAGTGCCTAGAAGACTGCATTGAAGTGGACGATATGAATGACAAGCTCGTGGAAACTGTCCATGCGGTAGGAGCTAAGTTCTGCAAGACCCGCCGCAGAAGAACACAAAAACTGTCCGATCACACTCTTAATCTCATGGCTGTTAGACGGGAGATGGAGCTACACTCTTCAACAGATTTGACAACATACAGGCAACTGAACAGACAGATCTCCAAATGCATGCGGCGGGACTTACGCAACTTCAATACAGCTTGTATTGAAGAAGCGATCGAGCGGAACCAAGGCTCCAAAGTCTTTGCCAGAGATCTGTGTGCCAGAAAGAGCAAACTGTCAAAGCTGAAGACCGAATGTGGCAGCATCGTTTCCGGGGCACCTGAGATTAGAGTGAGATTGAGAGGTTCTATGGGCAGTTGTACACATCATCGTTGGAGCCACACGGAAGTGTGAGTAACGATCCAAGAGCGAGTCTTGTCCGACATTATTCCGATGATATCCCGGACGTCAGTCTAAACGGTATTAGAATGGCTCTCCAGCATCTTAAAAACGGCAAGGCACCAGGCAAGGATAGAATTACAGCGGAGCTTCTGAAAGCGGGTGGAAAACCGGTACACTGGAAGTCCTTCAGAGGCTTTTTAATTCCGTCCTCCATGGTAGCATTACACCGGGAGCGTGGAGCAAAAGTGCGGTAGTGTTGTTCTTCAAGAGAGGTGACATTGATCTCTTGAAGAACTACAGACCGATTTCCCTTCTGAGCCGCATCTACGTGCTGTTTTCGAAAATCATTTCGAATCGTCTCGCACGCAGACTTGACGACTTCCAGCCTCCCGAACAAGCCTGTTTCCGAAAAGTCTTTAGCACCATAGACCCTTCAGATACATACTTAGATACATACCCTTCGGCAAGTTGTACAGAAGTCCGAGGAGTACAATTTGCCACTATGCCTGGCGTATGTGGACTATGAGAAAGCCATTGATTCCGTCGAAATTTGGGCGGTGCTGCAGTCCCTTCAGCGGTGCCAAGTTGACTGTCGGTATACCGAAGTGCTGAAGTGCTTGTACAGTAGGGCTACGATGGCTATCCGAGTACAGAACAAGAGTACGAAATCTATCCAATTGCAGAGAGGTGTAAGACAGGGTGATGTCATATCCCCGAAACTCTTTACCGCTGCATTGGAAGACGTTTTCAAACTTCTGGACTGGAAAGGATACGGTATCAACATCAATGGCGAGTACATCACTCACCTTCGATTTGCCAACGATATAGTCCTTATGGCAGAGAAGCTGGAGGACCTAAGGACTATGCTCAATGACCTCAATAGTGCTTCCCAACGGATAGGTCTTTAGATGAACATGGACAAAACAAAGATCATGTTTAATGTCCATGTCACACCTATGCCGGTAGTTGTTGGGAGCACTTAGCTCGAATGTGTTGACGAGTATGTTTACCTGGGACAAATAGTCCGACTAGGTAAGTCCAACTTTGACCGAGAGGTCAATTGACGGATTCAACTAGTTTTTTTTTTATAGCATAAGGGTGACAAACGAGCACACAGTCCACCTGATGGTAAGTGGTTGCTGCGGCCCATAGACATCGACATCTATCCTCGTTTTGCGAATCAAAATGCAGATGCGTTGTCACCCGTGAGGACTAAGATGGAATGCCTCATTTCCAGTAAAACGGGCCTCCGGCCACCTGCACTCACCAAGCGAAACGCAGAGGTAAACCTCTACTTCACGCTGGTATTCTGTGAGGTCGTGGTACCACCCCGGTTCGAGCCGGCCCATCCGTGCGACAGCAAAAGCTGCCGCGTGGCTCTACCACTGTTCAAGGTAAGGTTGGGCAGCGTTCGGGAAATTACGGCACATCTTCTCGTCATGTATACCTCAAAACTTGAAAACGAGACTGTACAACCAGTGCGTGTTGCCAGTGATGACATACGGAACTGAGACGTGGACCGACATAGCCCAACAGATTAGTAAGCTGAAGTGGCAATGGGCCAGCCGTATAGCTCGAAGAACCGACAACCGATGGGGAAGAAAGGTTCTCGAGTGGCAGCCTCGTACCGGCAGGCGAAGTGTAGGGCGTCCCCCACTAGATGGAGTGACGAACTGGTAAGATATGCAGGAAGTCGATGGATGCAGGTGGCTCAGGACCATGCTTTGTAGCATTCCTTGGGGAAGGCCTATCTTCAGCAGTGGACTTGTGAAGGGCTGTAATGATGATGATGATGATTATGACATGGCAACACTAGTTACCACTAGCTATCTAGATGTCGCTACAGTAGAAGCTTCTAGAAACTGTTTGAGGCCCTATATACCACGGTATAGAACACGACCGAGGCAGAATTGAATTTGAGATATAAGCGAATACTTCGAAGTGATATAACTTCGAACTAAAGTGATCAGTAAAACAATTGTGTTTTATTATTACTGTGTTTTTAAGTTGTAATTAATGTACCGTAATTAAAGTGTCAATTTTAGTAATTTAATCGGCAGGTTTTAATTGTCTCGAACGCCAAGCTTGTAACAATATCATAGATTTATTTCAACTTACACTTTACTCCAGTAATATATGGTTACAAAGTACGGTTTGATACCACCTGGATAAATCTATGACCTAATTTTCTGTCGCTAAATCTAAAAGGTAATCGCCTAAAATTGCGAATGCCATTATATTTGTGATACTCGAGAACCTCCCATCCCCATCGGTTGTTTTTAAAAGTTCGTGATGCCAACGATGACTCACGGGACTGAAATGAAGTCCTTCGCTGTATAAAGAAGCTCGAAGTCACTTAGCTTTTAATGGAAAAGGCTTTGCTCGAAATCACTAAAATCATAACTAGGAAGAACAAGAGTTACTGGCGAAGCTCAGCATATCAATAAGCTAAAGTATCAATTAGCTGGCTATACGATCGGATACTTTTACGTCTCTAAAAATAATTTATGCTTATTTAACTTTTGAAAAATGCCGGACAGGTATTTCCACAATATATTTTTTTCTATCCAGCACACAAAACGTCATAAAGAAAGGTATTGTAGAAATAACGTCAAATTTAAGTGATGCTCACTGAAAACTTTCCTCAGTACAAACTCCTAGTACGTTTGCAAAACGCATTAAAATATTTTAATATTGTCGACTGTTTTTGGAGCAAAGTCTGCTTACGCTCCTAAGCTTTTACTACTTCGAAAGCAGCTGGCTATTAACTGTCATGCAATCAGTGCAGCGGAAAACATATAAAATAGTATAAGTAAGTTAAGTAAAACAATATGAGTTTTCATGCAAATTTTCAAAAGATATAAATGTAAATGGGTAGTCTATTACCTATAAATAATTTATATTTATAGGTAATAGAACATGAGATTGCCTGAATACGTAATTCGTGCTACCTTTTTAACTACCGCCGTATCGTCGTACATCCAATCAATATCAAACTTATTTACTAGAGCATGTAAATAGTCCATTGACACTCACAATGGCAAAGAAATTATTATTTGGTCAAATAAATTACTATTTGCTTATGTATAGATAATGACAAATATTTTACTATTTTCCAATGTTAAGAGTAATACATTGTGTTTAATATAGTGAGTATTGCAAAGTGATCGCTATCAAACCATTTCTAATTTATTGCTGGGTTTCTCGCTTTTCCTGTTCGTTCCAGAAAAGAAGCATTTTCGGAAACAGTTCAATATAGATTATACTATACCATCAATAAGTATTATTTATAATCTCTATTTAGCAAAAAAGTTTTTGTATCTATCTCTCCTATTTCAGCTATTTGCATATTATATTGTATATACTATAATTAGATTATTAAAATGCCTATAGGCTTTTTAAGATAATAAGGGTATAAAAGACCAGAAGCAAGTTAGCGTAGAACATTATATATTTTAATTAAATGTTATGTAATGTGTTAAGGCAAACTTTTTGAAAAATAAAATATTTTGTTAAGTGTAATGTGTTATGGCAAACACTGAACTCATTTGGGTTGAGCGCTGGGTTTATACAGGCATTGAAGTCTCTGTATAGAGACTCTAGTGCTTGTATCAGGATCTACGGGGCCTACTCAGACTGGTTTGGCATCCATAAAGGTGTCAGACAGGGCTGTGAGGCTTCCCCGTGGCTGTTCAACCTATTTATGGACAGATGTTTGGAAAATTTGAAAGTAGAAGAATGAAAAATGACGGAGAAGTTAAGAATGGATGAGTTAACCGTCAAATGCCTTTTGTACGCCGATGATCAAGTCATACTTGAGTCGTCGGCGGCCGAATTGAAAATGATGGTTACATTAATGAACAGGACATTAAAAGAAAAGGGAATGAAAGTGAATTCAGCGGTGTGCCGGCATGAAATACTGTCCCGCTCTGCTGAGCACGCCAAGCTTTTTAGTGGCCAATTTGGCCTTCTCTTCCAAGTGACCACGAAACTGCACGTCACTCGATATGTCGACACCAAGGATCCCGATACTGGCTGAGGCAACAAGGGGAGTGCCTTGAAACAGAGGAGATACGACAAAGGGGTTCTTTTTAGCGGTAAACACGCAAACTTGTGACTCTGAGACTTTGTTCAACAAAGTCTCAACTTCAGACACATGTTTGTTCCGGTACTCGGCGACATTTTCCGGAGAAATATTGGCACGGCCGGTTTATAAATCATCACCAGTGCTTTCGTCCGCATAGCAATGAATGTTACTGGTTTGCAACATATCATTGATATGCAGAAGAAACAGCGTTGGTGATAGCACGCAGCCTCGTGGAACACCAGAGTTAATGGACTTGTAATCGGAGCATGCACCGTCTACTACGACCTTGATGCTCCGATCTGCAAGAAAACTGGTGATCCAATTGCACAATTTCTCGGGAAGCCCATAGGAAGGGAGCTTCGAAAGAAGCGCTTTGTGCCAAACCCGATCGAAGGCCTTCGCTATGTCCAAACTAACGGCCAACGCCTCCCCCTTGGACTCCACTGTCTCCGCCCATCTATGAGTTAGGTAACCTAAAAGATCACCAGCTGAGCGACCTCGACGGAAACCGTACTGGCGGTCACTAATCAGCTGGTGATCCTCAAGGTACCACTATCAGCTGGCTGTTAATAATGGTTTCCATTACTTTGGAGAAAAAGGAGGTGATAGCAATAGGCCTGTAGTTGGACGAATCTGAGCGGTCGCCTTTTTTAGGGATCGGGTGCACCAAGCTGTCTTCCATGAGTTCGGGACTACGCCAATGGAGTAGGAGTAACGGAAAAGACGCGTTAAAACCGGTGCAAACTCCGGAGCACACGTCTTCAGCACAATAGGTAGGATTCCATCAGGCCCACTCGACTTGTTGACGTCCAGGGAGAGGAGTGCTTTACGCACCGAGCGTTGTGTAAACAGCACTTCCTGCATGGAGCACTCACACCGCGGGATGGTCGGCGGTGTGTTCTCCCCGTCATCTAGAGTCGAGTTGGAAGCAAAAAGAGAGCCTAGCAGATCAGCTTTCTCTTTTGCGTCATGGGCCAGTGAGTCGTCCGCCCTGTGCAGAGATGGCAGAGATGGCTGACAGAAGTTCCCTTGGACAGCTTTGGCGAGAGACCAGAATGCACGTGTTCCCGAAGGGAGGCGCACTAGTTTCTCGCCAATTCTGCCGATGTGCTCTGATTTTGCCTTGGCAATGACATTTTTAGAAGGACCTGGAGGCGGAATTATACTTCTTTTTAAGAGCGCTGGTATTTTCATTCCGGGACGTTGATGCGTCGGCCCAGGTTCGGTAGCACTCCTGCTTATAGCGTAATGAAATTTTGCAGGAGTGACCAAACCATGGCTGATGTCTGCCTCCGGAAGGCACCACAGATGATGGAATAAATAATTCCTTTCCCTGAAGTACCACATCAGCGACAGAATCAGCAACAACGTTGGGATCATCCAGCGCGAAGCAAACCCGCCCCCAAGGTTAGGATGCAAAAACAGACCGCATCCTGTACCTATCGGCCGACCTATAGTGCCAAACACGACGACAAGCTGCACATCGCAATTGCGATTGGAGCGTGAGTGACACCGTACTCCGGATCAGACAATGGTCCAAAGAGTCCAGAGGGGCATCGACGGAGACCTGATATCCGTCCGGATAAGAGGTCAGCAGAAGGTCCAACAGGGAAGGTATATGATCCTCCACATCTGGGATCCACGTAGGCGAAGTAACTAGTTGTGTCAGACCATATGCCAAGGCAAAGTCATAAACAGATCTATCCGCATGATTGGTTAAACGTGAACCGAGCCATTCGGCGTGGAGGGCGTTAAAATCGCCAAGAATCACGATCTCTGCGGATAGGACCTGTTGTTGCACGGAGTCTGCAGCCATTTGGACGTGGTCGATGAGTCGGTCTGTGTCGGCATTACCGCTATGGGACCTATAGAGGCACCCGTAGGCGCGGGGATGGTGGTCGCTGTCTACGCGCAGCCATAGGATGGACAGGTGCGTATCTTTGAGACTGCCGAGGCGTCGAAAACAGATGTCCTCTCTGACGTATACGCAAACTCCAGCCTGGAGCATAAACGAGTGTTCTAATTTGTACCCCGGGTAGGAGAGATACGAAGTATCAGCCGGAGAGGACACCTGTGTCTCGGTTACAAAGAGCAAGGCCGGCTTAGCTATCTCTATATGTTAGTGGACGGCGTTAAGGTTTGAATGAAGTCCCCTGATATTGCAGAAATCGACGGAAAGCGTGGCAGGGGTTGTCTTTGTCTTCTTGCTCCGCTTGACCCAAGCAGGTTTCTTCTTACGCGGAATTTCGCCCCCCCCCCCCCCCCCCCCGAATACGCGGGGCAGCCTCAGCACCCACCCCAAGAATGGAGTAGTTTGGTCGTGGATGCTCAGCGAGGGATTCTCCAGGGGTGCTGGTACCCTCCTGGGGTAGTCTTCTGTTCAATTCCGCTACCATGTTTATGGGGGGGGGGGGGGGGGCAATTGGGCCTCCGGCCACCTGCACCAAGCGGAACGCAGAGATAAACCTCTACTTCACGCTGGTATTCTGTGAGGTCGTGGGACCACCCCGGTTCAAGCCGGCCCATCCGTGAGACAGCAGAAGCTGCCGCGTGGCTCTACTGTTAAAAATGTTAATGTGTTTGCCTTTTACGCGAGTTTTAATAGATCGTTTTGTTTGCCCTATATATGAGAGACCACATTCACAATATTTAAGAAAATACAAACAAACAACAAACAATCAAGCTTGTTCACTCCTGCATCTTGTAGAGGAATATTGCATAAGATGTAGCCAATCTTGTCTGTGATACCTCTGACATAATATGGTAGTACAGCATGCCCACGCTTGATTGTGGCTGGCTTCCCTCGATCACTGTGACGTAGGCGCGGGACCCGAAGCTTGTTTTCGTGCATAACCTGCTTGACATGCTGAAGCTCGGCAGCCAGGTGTTTGTTGTCACAGATTCCTCCTGCTCTCTGTAACAAAGATTTGCCCATGGTAGCTAAATGTGAAGGATGATGGTGGGATTCACCATTTAAATATCGGTTCGTATAGGTCTTTTTCTATAAACAGTGTGACCTATGGTATTGTTATGATTTCGGATAACTTACACATCTAGGAAAGCTAAAGAATTATTGGTCTCTAACTCAATTTTGTAAATTAAATTTTAGAGCTTATGGAATTAAGATGTTCTAAAAATGCAGTTACTTTGTCTGTTGGTAAAATTGTGAAAGTTTCATATACATACCACTTGTAGAACCATGGAGTTACAGGTGCAGTAAACAAGGCTTTCTCCTCAAATTCTTCCATAAATATATCGGCGACAATGGGATATACCGGTGAGCCCATCGCATCACCATATACTTGCTTGTAAAACTCTTCCTTCCACAATAGATGGCCAGATGAAATGCAATGTCTGAGTAATACTGCATATTCTGCTGACATATTGTTTTTTTCTAGTTTGCTAGTTACAATTGAGATGCAGTCATCAACAGGTAGGCATATAAATAGAGAATGAACATCAAAATTGACCACGGTTTTATTGTCAGTAAGCTATAGGTTTTAGATGATACTATTTTGGCTAAGTGTTGAGCCAATCTGTAATTTGGCGAATCGATCTGACTCGCTATTGCACGTAATGTGGCGTTCGGTTTGTGTATTATTGGTAACTTATACAACTTCGTTGGTTTGGTACACGCAGGTATTATCGAATTAAAGTTTAGCTTCAAGTTCTCGGAGTATTTCTTAATTAGATCGATAGTTGTTTTAATCAAATTAGTTGTAAGGTTATTTTTTCACCTTTATGTACGTACTTTCATCTAATAAAGGTTCTTGTATATTAAAATTGTAATCTGAAGTGTCCATTATAACCGTAGTATTACCATTATCTGCGCGAAGAATCGTGAGAGCAGCTCCAACACGTCAAGCAAGCTAACCGTGGTTAACTATGACATTGGGACGTCAAACAACTCATTACCCCCTGTAACAATGGCTGCTGTAAAGTGCTAGAAACGTCGGGAATATAAAGTAAGTTTAATTAGTTATTAAAATTATGCGATAAAATGCGTAAAAACTAGTTTTATTTAAAATGTTTCTATTCTAGTCTCTAGTCTATTGTTTTGTTTATTATTCCTCTTCCTTTGAAATGCGAAATTAATAAGATTTGTCTTACACTAAAGTTAAAAATTTAACATTTAAAGTGCTAAATTAATATTGAAAATTCGAGCCAACTTCCAGACGAACAGAAAATAAAGAGTGTTTAACAAATGTGCATTCGTGACGCTGCTAGAAAATGTCCAACATAAGTTGATATGTACACAAAGCTAGCTACTTGTGAAGAAATAAACAGAGACAAGATAAAGTGGTAATTTTTCTATTCATTTACTGTTGCAACCACATAAACTTTAAACTAAAGTAAGTTGATATAAAATGTTTAAGCTTGTAAGATCACCTCCCGGCCGTAGCATGCAACATACGTTATCGGATTCTGATGTTTCCAGTATAGTTCCGACTCCTGCTACACCGTCTTACATTTCTAAACGAAACATAAAACAATGCGAGTCAAGCGACGAACAATTATCTTCATTTAAAGATGAAATTCGAAATATGTTGGATGAATGGAAAAATACACAAAATTCTCTCATAAACAAACTTTTCTCGGATATTGCTGAAATAAAACAGCAAAATATACAAATTCAGCGCTCAAATGAGGAAATTGAATAAGTTATTGATTACCTTATTAATTAGTATGAAGATATGAAGAAGAAGCTTGGTTGTCTTGAAAATAAAGAAAAGCAACACCTACTTCGGATAGCCTCACTCGAAGCACAAATAGAAGATATGCATAGAATTTCAAAGTCATCTACTAAAGAAATAAGGAATGTACCTATACCTGCACATTCGGAAACTAAAGCTGACTTGTGTAATATTGTCCAACAAATATGTAAGGTTCTTAATATAAATTTTCAGGAACCTACTGTTAAGAATGTGTTTCGATTGAATAATAAAACGGAAAAAACCACAATCGTCACTGAATTCACATCGGTTATAGTGAAGAACAGTATCATCCAGGGAGCAAAAACGTTAATTAAACAATATCCTGATCAGTGTCTCAATGGTGCTATGATAGGATTCAAAGTAAGTTTACAAGTAAGACCAATTTATGTATCTGAAGCTTTGACGAACAAAGGGCGAAGATTATTTTTCTTAGTAAGAAACTACGCAAAAACTGAAGGCTACAAATTTTGTTGGACTAGCCATGGAAAAGTATATCTTCGTAATACGGATGACTCACCTTACACAGTCAGGTCATAAGTATTCACACAGTAAAAACTTTTCTTTTAGAATGCTGGCCACAAAAAAGTTTATTGAATTCGAATTTCGAATTGTTCATGAAAATAAAACTGTCTACTTTTTAGAATTTTACTCATTTTTAAATATGGAGTGGACGCTTAAAGAAGACCGTGTTGCAGTTATTGCGTTGCATCGTTGCGGTTACGCGCCAATTCAAATTTTTGACATACTGAAAAATTTGAATATAACCAAAAGATTCGTTTATCGTACCATCAAACGATACAATGAAGACTCTAGTGTAGATGACAGGTCAAGAAGTGGTCGCCCTCAATCTGTTAGGACTCCAGCAGCGATGAAAGCTGTGAAGGCGCGAATTCAAAGAAATCCCAAACGTAAGCAGAAACTGTTGGCCCTTCAGATGGGGTTAAGCAGAACCACGGTGAAAAGGGTGTTAAATGAAGACTTAGGTCTTCGGGCATATCGAAGAAAACCAGGACATCGTTTGAATGCTCGTCTAATGGACCTGAGACTGAAGAGATGCCGCGCTTTGTTGAAGCGGTGCGCGGGAAAAAAATATCGGGAAATTCTTTTTTCGGATGAAAAAATTTTTACCGTAGAAGAGAGCTACAACAAATAAAATGATAAAGTGAACGCACACAGTAGTGAAGAAGCGAGCAACTGTATTCCGCGTGTCCAACGAGGTCATTTTCCATCCTCGCTCATGGTATGGTTGGGAGTTTCTTATTGGGGCTTAACAGAGGTAAATTTTTGTGAGAAAGGTGTTAAAACGAATGCAGTTGTGTATCTAAATACAGTCCTGATAAACCTTGTGGAACCTTTTTCTCATACCATGTTCAATAACAGGCACTGGGTATTCCAACAAGATTCGGCGCCAGCTCATAGAGCGAAGAGCACACAAGACTGGCTGGCGGCGCGTGAAATCGACTTCATCCGGCACGAAGACTGGCCCTACTCCAGTCCAGTTTTGAATCCGTTAGATTACAAGATATGGCAACACTTGGAGGAAAAGGCGTGTTCAAAGCCTCATCCCAATTTGGAGTCACTCAAGACATCCTTGATTAAGGCAGTCGCCGATATTGACATGAACCTCGTTCGTGCTGCGATAGACGACTGGCCGCGCAGATTGAAGGCCTGTATTCAAAATCACGGTAGTCATTTTGAATAAACTTTAGTGTCATAAGAATCTATGTTTTGTTATGTTCATTTTGATATATAAATGGTTACATAATGAATAAACTTGTTTCAATTATTTTATATTAAACATGTGACAGAATTTATGACCTGACTAGGTATATTGAAGTCAAAAATGAGACCCTACTGCTAGATGTGAAGAAACAGAACTGACTAGGCAAATCTCCAAATTCTTTATATTTACTTAATTTTTACTCTTTTTACGGTTATGTTACATTATAGAAATATGTCATGTGTTCCTTTGTTGTCTATATTTACGTTATATTTCATTTTAGTAAATTATAGAGGTATACTGCTATGAAAACCAAAAGACAAAACATTTGCATCGGCTCTAATCGTCTCAAGATTTGTAAAGTCAGGTTAGTTAAAAATAAGACATCATTTGTTATCTCTTCTTCTTACATAAACACTATTCTAACTATGTCACAAGTTCCTTTAAGTTACATACGATCTTATAAACAATAATAACTTAACGAAAAACATAGACCAAATTAGAGCGGGTGCGTCTTTCTTGTGTAGTCCAGAATCTTGCAACTCTCTTTTAAAATCGCAACTAGCAACAAACAATAATTTACAAATACTAACGCAAAATATCAGAAGCATCTCCAAAAATTTTACTGAATTTGAAATACTACTAACAAGCATGTGATATATATAAACTTCGAAAGAAATGAAATAAATAAATATGCTAAAGACCCAAAAGTGAAATGGAAATTAATTGATAAAATAACTAATAGAAATATTCAGAAAGCACCACCTATTAATCTACTTAATATAGGAAAATACACCAGAAGCAGATCTAGACAAAATGGATAACTATTTTGTTAATGTTGCAAAAGAGTTATCTGAAAAAATTACACTTGAAGGCAACTCAAATATTCCCAAAATTATACCAGTACACATACCTGGTAACTTGATGGTTTTGTTAGAAACAACAGAGCAAGAGGTTGAATCTACACTAATGAGTTCAAGGTCAAATAGTGCAGTAGATTGGGATGGTATTTCTTCAAGTTTATTAAAAATTATCAAAATCATTGTTGTCCCACCTCGAACACGTATCTTGACTTGTGTATTAAAACAGGTACTTTTCCGGACGTATTTAAAATATCAATAATTCATCCTATCTACAAGTGAAAAAACTGAGAATGCGTTAATAATTACCGCCCAATTTCAGTACTTCCCTCCTTATCCAAAATCTTTGAAAATATTTTGAACAAAAGACTAATATTATAATTAGAAATAAAATATATCTTATCCAACAATCAGTACGGTTTTTTAGAGCTGGTAGTTCAACAGTTGATGCAGTTTCTGATCTTACCGAATTTGTAGTTAGTGAAATAGATAGTAAAGTTAAATGTATTGGAGTGTTCTTAGATTTGGCAAAGGCTTTCGACACAGTATTTATCCCACATTTGTTGAGTAAAATGGAAAAAATCGGTATCAGAGGGATCGCACTTGCTTTATTCGAGGACTACTTAAAAAACAGGATCCAGAGGGTAACTATTAATGGCTATTTTAGTAATAATGCTCCTAATAACAATGGTGTACCTCAGGATAGTGTACTCGGAACAGCTTTTTTTTAATTTATTTTAACGATTTATGTAACCTTAAATTAGTTGCAAAATTTTTACTTACGCTGATAACACTGCACTAATCTTCTATGGAAAAAGTTGAGATGAAGTTAAGATTCATGCTGAATTAGGAATGCAATTACAATGGCTCAATCAAAACCTACTTACTCTGAATATTTCTAAAACAAAATTAATGTTGTTTGCAAATAATAAACGAGCACTTACTACCGAAAATACATTTAAAATCAAAATACACACCTGCAAAAACAATAGCTCAATTCAATGCAATTGCACATCTTTAGAATGAAGTGATACAGTAAAATACTTAGATGACTACGTACTACTAGACTACGTTGGATGAAAATCTGACATGGTGCCCTCATATCAATCAGTTAGCAGGGAAAACAAGAAGCTTGGTATACATATTCAAAAACTAAGACACATGACAGACTATTCTTTAGTGAAGAATGTTTACTTATCATTGGCACAGTCTATCTTGTCTTACTGTATTGCCTTATGGGGTGGAGCTCGTAAAACTCATCTCATAAAGTTAGAAAGAGCGTAACGTATATTACTCAAAGTAATGACATTTAAACCATTTAGCTATTCCACAGACAAATTATATTCAGAATGTGATGTATTGACAGTTAGATAATTATATATTAAAGCCTTGTGTTTCAACAGTGGTTGAAATGCCTAAATCGTGGATATTTAAGTAAAAAAATCTCAATAACTGTTCATTTAATCCACAAAGAAAAAATACAGGGTAACAAGAGAATTTGGTAAATATTTTTAGTTGAACAAAATTGTATTTTTTTCAATCCCTTCTTAGAAACAAAATCCCCAAAGAGTACCTATCTTTGTCATATTTTGCAAAATTTCTCCAAAACAGCACAAGCTTTTTAAATAGTTCTTACACTAAAAAAAAGGTCTTAAAAATATTAATATTTTTAATTGAGTTTTATTTTTAATCCCCGTTTTATAAGAGAATATATCATTTTTCCCTGAAATTGAATATATTTACGCGAGCGCGCATGCTCCGTCGCCCTGTCACAGTCTGTTTTCGAATATCGTCGAGGGTGGACCGCACGTCGGTGTTGGAGCGACTTCGTTCAAATATATATTCGTTTTTTAAAAGTTTATACTCAATTATAAATATTTTTATGACTAGAAATACTTAATTTAGTTAATATCTGTACACTGGTAACTTTAAATATTATTTTCTAAATAAATTAATTTTTAAAGTGCCCAAAGAAGAAGAAATTTTCGCGGCGACGTAGATTAGTGAAATTGAAAAATGCATTTTTATATAATTTAGATGTGGAACGATGAACTTGCTCTCGTTACTTAGATTTCGATAGTTTTTAATACCTATGTAATTTTTTGTTGCATATTTTTATTAATTAGTTGATACTGAATTTTATAATTATGTATTACAAAAAAACGCTATTTTTAGGAGTATGACTTTAAAAAATATTATTGGGGAGGGAAATATAGATACAGATACTTACAATTAGGTACACTGTTGTCAAATTAAATCAAACTATTTAAATAAATTAAAAAATTGTGCCTTCCTAAGTATAAATAACTATATAAAACATTCTTGGGTTTATGGTTTTTTTTTAATGTTAGACAAACTATCATCTAAAAAATGTAAAAATTTTAAATTGGAGAGGGGTTTCTCTACGTGACAAAGTTAGAAATTAAGATATTCGCAGTAGAACCAGAGTAACTGACATAACCCAACCGAATATTAAAGTGAAATGGCAATGGGCTGGCTATATAACTTGAAAAACCGATAAAAAATAGGAAGAAAGGTTCTCGAGTGGCAACCTCTTACAAGTAAGCGAAGTAGTACTCAACCTTTATTCCTCTTCACGTATTCTCATACGCTTTTCTTCACACATACACACACACACACACACACACGCACACGCACACGCACACGCACACGCACACGCACACGCACACGCACACGCACACGCACACGCACAAGCACACGCACACGCACACGCACACGCACACGCACACGCACACGCACACGCACACGCACACGCACACGCACACGCACACGCACACGCACACGCACACGCACACGCACACGCACACGCACACGCACACGCACACGCACACGCACACGCACACGCACACGCACACGCACACGCACACGCACACGCACACGCACACGCACACGCACACGCACACGCACACGCACACGCACACGCACACGCACACGCACACGCACACGCACACGCACACGCACACGCACACGCACACGCACACGCACACGCACACGCACACGCACACGCACACGCACACGCACACGCACACGCACACGCACACGCACACGCACACGCACACGCACACGCACACGCACACGCACACGCACACGCACACGCACGCACGCACGCACGCACGCACGCACGCACGCACGCACGCACGCACGCACGCACGCACGCACGCACGCACGCACGCACGCACGCACGCACGCACGCACGCACGCACGCACGCACGCACGCACGCACGCACGCTCGCACGCACGCACGCACGCACGCACGCACGCACGCTTGCACGCACGCACGCACGCACGCACGCACGCACGCACGCACGCACGCACGCACGCACGCACGCACGCACGCACGCACGCACACACGCACGCACGCACACACACACACACACACACACACACTTTCACTAATTAAGTGAAAAGTTAAACAAACCAATAGGTCCGTGATTAAAAATTTCTTGCAACTTTTTATTATCATAATAATATTATGATAAGAAAAACAAGATGGACTGATCTAAAAGTTTACTTTCTTGTGTAAAAATTTCTATTTAGAATTTTATGCAAATGATAATTAAAATTTCTATGTAAATAAGTGTAACATAGCGGGTATTATATTCAATGGTAGCCACCATCCATATTTGCAAAGCCAGCATCATTTTCTGTACGGAAACGGGCAAAGTGTTGCTCAAGGCACTATAAACAAAGCAGCTGATAAAAATGTTACACTCATAACTGTTAACAAAAACTATTTCTGCAAATGATCTTATAGATAATAATTCAATATTAAAAATCGTTTATACTTTAAATAAATAGATTGACTTGGCCATCGTATGAAAACACAATGTATCTCTCAAATAATACATTTTATATTAAATTAGATTGTTTAGTGCGATTGCCAAGTCAATTTATTTATTTAAAACATAAACGATTTTTAATATTGATATGGTTACTATAAGATGTTGTTAGATTAGCTAATTACGTTATAACTTGAGACAGAAGAAACTTTAAGTAGGGATTGAATAAATTAACCGACTCGGTATTACATGGATCTCACAATTTTTTAACGGTAGAAGAACTGAGTTGCGAGACTTGTTTTTATTACAAGTTATGTTTTTGATGGCATCTCATTTTATTTTGTAGACAGATATATCTAGGTACCTATTTACACCTATTATTCCATTATATTATACATATGTAGGTTCATTGTTTCATTTACTGCAAATGTAACTTAGTAATCCTATATATTTATATGGGATTACAAAGTTATTTATGCAGGTGGTGTTTCTTGAGAGCTGGACCAAAATTGTAAAATATTTAAAATTTACTTGGTTTATATACCAAACTCTAATTGTATTCTAAATTTAAAGCTTCTACGTTTGTTAGAAGTGCCTTAGAGTTTTGATGATCGGTCAGTCAGTGAGTGACAAACGAAAATAAAAAAAAAACCTTTGTAAACCCATGAATTTAATAATTATATAATATGTCTATGTCTGTTCACTGAACATTGCAAAACTAATAAAATACCTGATTTGCTAAAGTTATACATCTTGCTTCGTGATATCAATAATCATTTATTACATTTTAAATTAAGAAATTAATAAAGTATTAAAGTAAAGTATTACTAGTAGCCTAACTTTTCATACGCATAATAAGTTAGTGTGACGGTAAACGCAAAAATGTGGTACCTAATGTATTTGCGAATTTGTAACGTAATAAACCCCGTGTAGTGGCGGGAGAGAATACTCACTGCCCCATATCTTACCGTTGGTGTCGTAAAAGGCGACAGAGGGAAACTGAAGCAAAAGATGGCCAGCAGCAAAAATGCGGTTGCAAACCCGCTCGCCAAGCGTGGCAACTGTGGCAATACACCCCCCATGAAAGTAACAAAGAGACGGTCGCCAGTCCCCGGCGGCCCGGCTATTCCTGGCTACGGTGGCGACCATGGTAATGGCGGGGCAGGGGGTGCTAAAAATCTCCGGTGGAGGTTCAGCTGCCACCTGTGACGACTCGACCTGGCAACAAACAACGCACGCACCCTGAGGACTGACGAGATGATCGTGGAGCAGGAAGAAGGGATAGACAAGTTACGTTGGCATATAATAGGATTATCCGAAATCCGAAGACAGGGGGAGGACACGGTAATCCTCGAATCCGGCAAATTGTTCTACCACCGGGAGGGGTGACCATCTATCCCAAGAAGGTGTCGGATTTATCGTCCAAAAGTCTCTCGTTAACAACGTTGTAAAGATTGGGAGTGTGTCGACGAGGGTTGCGTACCTTATACTCAGAATCACCAAACGGTATTCGCTGAAGGTTTTACAGGTTTACGCACCAACCTCGGCACACCCCGATGAGTAGGTGGAGGAAATGTATGAGGATATCTCTAAAGCCATACATTCCTCCAAAACCCACTATAAGGTATTAATGGGAGACTTCAATACAAAACTAGGCACAAGAGACAACGGTGAGCTGAAAGTAGGGAATTTCGGAATAGGGCGGAACCCTAGAGCCCAGCAGCTGGCCGACTTCATGGAGAAAGAGGGACTCTTTATTATAAACTCTTTCTTCAAGAAGCGGCCCCACAGGAAGTGGACCTGATCGAGCCCCGACGGTTCGACAAAAAATGAGATTGACTTCATTGATGTTCATGATTCATGACGACCAGACAACTGTTCAGTGATGACTCAGTGATCGCGAGGGTAAAAACCGGCAGCAATCACCGAATGGTGAGAGGCATACTGAACCTAATCGTTAAGTTGGAGAGGTCACGTCTAATGAGGTCAACGCTCCCTCCCCCTCGTGCTCTAATCCAAAGTCCCATAACCATTCAGATCGAGCTAAGAAACCATTCAGTGCCTAGAAGATTGCAATGCAGTGGATGATATGAATGACAAGGTCGTGAAAACTGTCTATGCGGTCGGAGCTAAGTTTTGCAGGACCTGCCGCAGAAGAACACAAAAACTCTCCAATCACACTCTTAATCTCATGACTGTTAGACGGGATATGAAGCTGCAGTCTTCAGTTGATTTGACAGCATACAGGCTATTAAACAGACAGATTTCCAAATGCATGCGGTGGGACTTACGCAACTTTAATACTGTTCGTATTAAAGAAGCGATCGAGTGGAATCAGGACTCCAAAGTCTTTGCTAGAGATATGTCTGCCAGAAAAAACCAACTGTCGAAGCTGAAGACTGAGTATGGCAGCGTCATTTCCGTAATACCCGAGATTTTGAGTGAGATTGAGAGGTTCTAATGGCAGCTGTACAGATCATCGTTCGAGCCACACGTAAGTGTGAGTAACGATCCAAGAGCGAGTCTCATCCGACACTAATCCGATAATATCACGGACGTCAGTCTGAGCGAGATTAGAATGGCTCTCTAGCACCTTAAAAGCGACAAGGCCCCAGGCGAGGACGGAATTACAGCGGAGCTTCTGAAAGCCGGTGGAAAACCTGTACTTGAAGTCCTTCAGAAGCTCTTTAATTCCGTCCTCCATAGTGGCACTACACCGGATGCGTGGAGCAGAAGTGCGGGGTCTTTTTCTTCAAGAAAGGTGACAACGCTCTCTTGAAGAACTATAGACCGATTTCCCCTCTGAACCACGTCTACGTGCTGTTTTGGGAGTCATTACTAATCATCTCGCGCGCAGACTTGACGACTTCCAGTCTCCCGAACAAGCCAGTTTCCGAAAAGTTTTTAGCACCATAAATACCCACACAATACATACCCTTCCGCAAATTGATCAGAAGTCCGAGGAGTACAATTTGCCACTATGTCTGGCGTATGTGGATTACGAGAAAGTCTTCCATTCCGTCGAAATTTGGGCGGTGTTGCAGTCCCTTCAGCGATGCCAAGTTGACTGTCGGTATATCGAAGTGCTGAAGTGCTTATATAGTAGGGCTACGATGGCTTTCCGAGTACAGAACCAAAATACGAAACCTATTCAATTGCAGAGAGGTGGAAGACAGGGTGACGTTATATCCCCGAAACTTTTCACCGCTGCATTGGAAGACGTTTTCAAACTTTTGGACTGGAAAGGATACGGTATTTACATCAATGGCGAGCACATCACTCACCTTCGATTTACCGACGATATAGTCCTTATGGCAGCATCGCTGGAGGACCTAAGCACTATGCTCAATGACCTCAATAGTGTCTCCCAACGGATAGGTCTTAAGATGAACATGGACAAAACAAAGATCATGTTTAATGTCCATGTCACACCTATGCCGGTAGTTGTTGGAAGCACTAAGCTCGAAGTTGTTGACGAGTATGTTTACCTGGGACAAATAGTCCGACTAGGTAAGTCCAACTTCCCCCCCGAACGGGTTCCCACCTTGACGTGGCGGGGGGGCTTAGTAGCTGTGGCTTGGTCAACCGCGGTGAACGAAGAGGAACCCCTTGGCTGTCCCGAGGTGTAGGGCCGGCCCAAGGTGGCCACTCCGAGTGGGCTTACCGAGCCCACTTCGGATGTGTGTTGGTGGGCTGCGGTGAGAGGGATGTCCGCTCCCTCTACCGCTGCAGCCGAGGTGGAGTCGCGGTGGAAGAGGAGTGCTGGTATGGTGATGTGCCACTCGCCCTATCCTCCGCGACTCAGACGGGGCCGCACCGTTGATGCAGTGGTGGTGGGGCCGCGGTGGGAGACGAGTTTCGGTATTGCGAGGCGCCGCTCTCCCTACCCTCTGCGGCCGAAACTTGGTAGGTGGCGGAACCCGAGACCAGATCCGCCGCTGGGGTCGGGAAAGCGGGCGCTACTAAGCGCTCGATTTTCCTGGCCCCATGGCCTCCGCGTATCGGACTCGGGGGGTCTGATACGCAGGTAGAATTGAAGGCTATGGAGGGGGGTAGCTGAACACCTCGCTACCCCGTGCAGGAGACGAGGCCTGGACAAACCGGGCTAGCACTAGTGTGGGGCTGCAGAAGAATTTGGATTCCCGCGGCCCCGCGCGCACGTGCGAGGAGACACCGTGGGGTTTCAGCCGGTAGGAGTCCGGCATAACCTTCCGGTTGCCCCCACAGCCAGAGGTATCCATGAAGATTTCCCCACGAAAAAAAAAAGGTAAGGCCAACTGCGACCGAGAGGTCAATCGACGGATTCAACTCAGTTGGGCAACATTTGGGAAATTACGGCACATCTTCTCGTCAGGTATACCTCAAAACTTGAATAAACAAGACTGTTCAACCAGTGTGTGTTGCCAGTAATGACCTATGGTACTGAGACGTGTTCCTTCACTGCTGGCCGGATAAGGAAGCTGTAGGTCGCTCAGCGCGCTATGGAGGGGGCTATGCTTGGAGTTTCTCTGCGTGATAAACTCAGAAATAAGGATATCAGCAGTAGAACCAGAGTGATCATCATAGCCCAACGGATTAGTAAGCTGAAGTGGCAATGGGCCGGCTATATAGCTCGAAGAACCGACAGCCGATGGGAAGAAAGGTTCTCTAGTGGCGGCCTCGTACCGGTGGACGAAGTGTAGGGCGACCCCCCACTAGATGCAGTGACGACCTGGTGAGATATGCAGGAAGTCGATGGATGCAGGTGGCTCAGGTCCGTGCTTTGTGGCATACCTTGGGGGAGGCCTATGTTTAGCAGTGGATTTGTGAAGGGCTGTAATGATGATGATGGTGAACGTAATAAATTAAGTGTATCATTATATACCGATTACTTTTATAACTACAAATTATGGTGTCATTGGAAGAGAAGAGTGTCTAAAATACAGCCTCGGACTAGTTTAAACTAGGAATAGAGAGAAATAAACTTTATTATTATTATTATTAGTTTAGGCGCTAGTGCATAAAATTGTATAGGAGAGTTATAACTCATATCATATGTTCAAATGTCTTAACGATAAATAATATAAACCTTATTCTGTTCCAATAAATATTATTATTATT
The DNA here is from genome assembly GCA_033319125.1 of Parnassius glacialis. Classification (NCBI taxonomy): domain Eukaryota; kingdom Metazoa; phylum Arthropoda; class Insecta; order Lepidoptera; family Papilionidae; genus Parnassius; species Parnassius glacialis. Next base: position 26,495,868 of record JAVANC010000014.1, read on the forward strand.
ATCTGGGTTATCTATAAAGTTTTCTCATCTGGTTGGGCTGTAAAATTATATAATTGTAAATAGAAATGGTAAACATACATAAATATCAACAAAATAAAATAAATACATAAAAAATACATAAATAAATAAAAACCAAACCAGATGGCAGCCCTCGGCAGTGGAGACCAAACGGCCGAGGTTAGGGGGAAAGGGAAAGAAACCGGCAAACGATGTGGGCGGTATCGAGGAGCACCGTCTATTGCATTTGAGCTTGGAGCGATCCGTCACGGAGTCCCAGTCGCCTCAGATGACCCGAGAGACTGACTGGGATTAACCCGTTCGCAAAAACAACCACAGGTATAATTTCGGCCGGCAGTCCGCCCCACATGTCGGTCACCTCGTGAGCCAGGTCCAGATATTTTGTTCGCTTATCTGTTTCGGCTTTCACGAGGTTCTCGTCATACGGAATGGTAATATCCTTGCCTGTGCCCGGTCCATCAACACAATATCAGGCTTATTCGCAAGAATGGTCCTATCTGAGATGATGGCCCGGTCCCAGTAGAGCCTGGCACGGTCATTTTCGAGCACGGCTTCCGACAAGTACTTATGATAAGGCAGATTCCGATCCACGAGATCGTGTTTCAGAGCGAGCTCCTGGTGTAGAATCCTGGCTACTAGGTTGTGCCTATGCAAGTACTCAGAGTTAGAAACCACCGAACAACCGGAGATGACATGCCTAAGTGATTCACCGGGATGGCGACAAGCTCGACAAATACCGACTGTGTATCTCCGATAGTTAGGATGTATCTCCGATAGTTGTTGGTCTTAATAACCTGATCCTGTATTACACAGACAAAAACTTCGGTTTCCCCGAAGATGTCACCAAACCGTAGCCAGGGGAGGGAGGCAACTGTGTCTACAAAGGGCTCATGTAGAGTCTTGTAGAACCTCCCGTGGAGCTCCGTCTCCTTACATACGGTCTCCCGGTCGGAAATGCTCTGTACTGCCGGGTTTTACCATTGATCGTTGGCTAAGGATAGAGGGGTAAGTCCTTTATCACAAAAAATAACGTCCCTATAGAATAGATCATTCGCTCTCGCCAGAAAATAATTACGGAGGCTGCACACTTTGCGGTTATGCATTGTAAGCGCGCTTAAAAATCCGCGCCCACCATGTTTCCGCGACAAGTACAGCCTCATTACTGACGATCTCAGATGATGCATCCTGTGGGACGTCATAATAGTGCGGACTTTTCTATCCAGAGCGTTCAGTTCTCTCTGTCACAGTCAGTTTGAGTTCACCTGAGTATGCCAAATGTATACATGAGAACAGGCATGATCTAACCGTTATATGCGCGTGTCTTATTAACGCCCGACAAAAGACTGTTAAGCTATTTTGTCAAGTGTGCATAAAAAACATCGCAAACTGACTGCCTCATGTCCGCCTGATCGATACCTATGTTATGTGACATACCCAGGTATCGGTATGTTTCAGCCTCGAATAGGGTATTTATGTTGATGGGCATAGACAAGTCTATCCCTCAGAATTAGCAACCCTTCCCGATTCAACATGGAGAACCGCACACTTATCCGTCTCCAGCTCCATTCTAATAGAATTACTAAAATCATAAGTGATTGTTTAGCAATTCCTTAAGATGAGAGCTACTGAAGGCGAATAATTTGAGATCATCCATATAGAAAAGGTAGGTCACTTTTGTACCTCCTCTCCGAAGCTGAAATCCCCTCCCGGAGCCTTTCAGTAAGGTACTGAGAGGGTTCAGAGAAAGGCAGAACCAGATTGGACTCAAACAATCGCCCTGGAAGATACCCCTTCTTATCCTTAAATGGTTCTCCGCAGCCGTCATCCGCTCGCCTAGATGACAAAGGATCGTACTCCACTACCCCATACACTGCCCGAGGAAGTCTCGAACTGTATAGTTAACCTTGTACAGCTCGAGGACCCCCTGAAGCCATGTATGAGACACCGAGTCGGATGCCTTTTTGTAGTCTATCCAGGCGGCGGAGAGGTTCCGAACATTGCGTTTAACCACCTTGCCAATGATCGCGTCAATGAGGTGTGGTTCCTTAGTTCCACGACCACCGCCCCTACATCCATTCTGAGCGCGCGACATCACCTGACATCACCTGTTCAGGTGACGAGTTATTATTATATTCGGTTATTTTCCAAAAACTGTAAAAACGCCTACTTTGTTTTAGAGTTCCGTTCCCGAAGGTTAATCAACGGGACCCGATTACTAAGCCTCCGCTTTCAGTCCGTCCGTCCGTCGGTTTGTCCGTCTGTCGGTCTGTCAACAAGCTGTATTTTATGATGCGTAATAGGTAGCCAGTTGAAATTATCACATAATATGTATTTCTATTGCCGCTATAACAACAAATAACATATATTAAAATAAAGATAAATTAAAAATTAAAGGGGGCTGCCCTAATAGAAATTTGTTTTACGATGGTACGAAACCATTCATGCGCAAGTGCGACTCGCACTTGGTCGGTTATTTCTTCTCTGGACAGCGTTGAAATAAATTCATTTTACCCAGAAATTTTATCGAAAATTTTTCGATAGATTTTGGCCCTACCTGGGATTCGAACCCTAGAGCACATGATCAGCAGTCTCGCTAATGACTTCGAGATCAACGATACAGTGAAAAAGTTATTATAAAATAAGTACTTAAAAAAACTGTAAAATGTTTTATTACTTTTGTTTTGATACTTTCTAATTGACTGTAGAGAAGTAGTGCATAATATTATGGAGAGTTGTGACGAGCATGCACTCGAAATAATTACTCTGGTAACGTACTTATTTTGTTTTAATAAATAAAAATAAAAAGTTATTCCTTCATATTATAATGTATATTCTAGAATGATTTATTTAGAATTGTCGTAAGCAATTGTACGTTTAGCATATTAATTATATCCTTAATCAACTAAAGCGACGGCTGCTTTGTGTGCTTATTTAGTATGTAGATGTATTTAGATCCGGATGTGTTATATCGTTAAGTAAATAGATCCTTTTACGACAACATACATTATCTACATTCATGAGAGCCCATCAAACGTCCGCTGCTGAATATACGCATACAGCCTTCCTCTTTCCTCCTCCCTCATAGGGGTGATTTTTGCTATTGACCCAGATTACAAATTTTTAGTTAAGATTATTATCGAGTGTATTATGATCTGGAAAATGTCTCTACTCATCTCTTAATTCAGTTTCAATCTGTCATCTCTTACAATAACAATCCCACCTGGTAAGTGACGATGAAACCCTAGATGGAAAAACGTACTATCTTCATAAGACTCCATTCACTCTTGCCTTGAAGACGTTCAAAGTTTTATTCTCCTCCTTCGCTGTACACATTACAAAAAATGGTAAAATTAAATTTTTTTTAAAAATCGACTTCAATATAAATAGAAATAGAACGTTATCAATGTAGTCCAAGACAATAAATTACGCATTATTAAGGATAACCCAATAGCTACTGGTACTGGTTGATCAAATTTATACGGGACTATATGAGAAGCATAACAGTTAACAGTGGTAGAGCCACGCGGCAGCTTTTGCTGTCGCACGGATGGGCCGACTCGAACCGGGGTGGTACCACGACCTCACAGAATACCAGCGTAAAGTAGAGGTTTACCTCTACGTTTCGCTTGGTGAGTGCAGGTGGCCGGAGGCCCTTTTTACTGGAAAAGAGGCATTCCATCTTAGTCCTCACGGGTGACAACGCATCTGCATTTTGATTCGCAAACGAGGATAGATGCAGATGTCTATGGGCCGCAGCAACCACTTACCATCAGGTGGACTGTGTGCTCGTTTGTCACCCTTATGCTATAAAAAAGCACCAGCTTTCAAATAAAGAAGAATCATCAATATCGGTTTACCTAGAAAATATTTCTGAGGTAACACACATAAAAATATACAGTCGAATAGAGAATCTCGAAAACGAATCGAAACGTTTGGTTTCAATGCATCATCACCCTTTTTGTCACCTTCTATAGAAAACATGATATAAACCTGAATACGCACTGGTGTAGCTAAGCAAACATATTATGCTCCATTACTCTCTTCGAAATGAGTAAAGACTTGTGCCCATCTGGGGGACCTGTATAGGTACTAACTTTAATTTTTAACATTATTTACATGTATAACGTTATACATGCAAATAATAAATAGAAGATAAACAAAAAATAGAATGCAATATGAGAAAACCTCGTTTCAAATATTTGTGTTCTCATATGAAACAGGAATTTAATATTTTGCTACGAGAGGTTCTACAAATATACTTAGAGTACAACAAATTGGAAAAAGTAAAAGCAAAGTACAGTCTATTACACAGTTCCACTGCCGAGCACAAGCCTCCACTCTCGTTTTGAGGATTATGGAACAGTTAGTACGTCGCACTGCTCCAATGCGCATTGGTGGACTTGACATTTCTCCCTAATATTTTATTCTAATTTTTAATTCTAATGACAATTAAATAAATAATTTGATTCAAGGTTTTTAAGTAGGTATTAAGGTATGAATCGGAATTCAGACTAGTATCTATATCCAAGTTTCTATTTGGATTCAAAATTTGCCAAATGTTGCTAAGTTTAGTCTTTGATTACTGTTATTTATTAATTGTAAAAGTTAATTGTAAAGGGAGCTATTCAAACATTCAAGTGAAGAAAAGATTTTACACTGTTCTGTGTGTTCTTTTATAGGATAGGGTGACAAGCGACCTGATAGTAAGCGGTTGCAGTGGCCTATAGACATCTACATATATCTTCGCTTGTGAATCAAAATGCAGATGCGTTGTCACCCGTGAGGACTGAGATGGAATGCCTCTGTTCCAGTAAAATGGGTCTCCGGTTCTCTACACTCACCACACGAAACACAGCAGTGTTTAGCTGCTATTTTACGCTGGTATTCTATGAGAGCGTGGCCCTTCCCCGGTCTAGCCGACCCATTCGTGCTACAACTACACTACTAATATAGCTGCAGCATGGCTCTACCACGTATAGGATGGCTCTACCACGTATAATTAAAAAACGTTAATGTATACGAATTAATACTATATTATTATTCAAATGCAACATTCGACATTCTGTTTTAGCATTTAACTAACTAGCTGATAGGACTCATTTTATCAAAATAACACTGTATAATAATACAATTTCTTAAAAACTACATTAACGCGTTAAGTAAATGGAACTTTGCAAACTATTATCAACGAAGAATCGTTGACGATTTCGCTGAAATCTAGTTCCCGGATTAAATCACTTTCAATTCTAAGTAGGGTTATAGTTTCGATAGTCGGTTTCGTCCCATCGACTTTCGGAGCCAATTATTTATAAATTTTCATTTTTGAAAACGAGTGCTCTCCAGTGCAATTAGAGAACTTTAAATCAAAAATATTCGTTATTACAATATTTGGGCAGGTAGTTCTGAAATTTTGATTTTCAAGAATGCGATATTAAAACTGCTCCTTAGATTGGTCTTTTTCATAGTCTTTTTTTCAAAAATACTAATTGAACCAACTCATTACCAAAGCTAGGTTCTAATCTATTAGTTTTAATTAATGGAAACTTGCAATCAGGGCTTTCTGATACATCGATGTTTTAAGGATTGAAGTAAACGAATATAGATATGTATATTGTTTTTATATTCAAGAACAATATTACTATGTTTGTGCAAGTATTATCGGTAAAAATGAAACTTGAAAACGAGATTATACAACCAGTGCGTGTTGCCAGTGACTTACGTATATAAGACGTGGCCATTCTCTGCTGGCCGTATGAGGAACAAGTATGGAGGAGAGGAAGAAGAATTTTCTAAAGCCGTGCGAAGCTCCGTCGCCCAGGTATTGAAAATTAAATACAATTTTAAATGAAAATAAATTACATTTCACGTTTTGTGTAAAATGAATCACGATTAATTAGGATGCTAAAATCAAAGATATTAAAAAAAGTCTGAATAGTAAACTTTATTTAATATATTTACGAGTAATTCGCAGTCGCTCGTGCTTCGACTTCTAGGTTCTAGGTTCGCTGTAATTTTATCGAAAACTTTATTCCATTTGCTTTAAAAGTTTAATTTGTCTGTTTGAGCATTCTAAATATCATGATTTGCATCTTTATCCACGTATTTCTACTGCATAGTGATATAATTAGGATTATTTCAGCCTATTTCAGTGTCTTTATGTATGAGAAAAAGAAATGATAGAAAACGCGTACTGATGATTCAGGGTAGTGTGAAGTCAGTGACCATGCTTAGGAAATACCCGATCTTAAAATTAATTTAAGAAAATACCCAATTTTAATAATAAATATGTTTCCGATCTATCCTTGCCTTAGCTTGGAATCCTGTCAATCATAATATAATTATATCTAATCCCAAGTATATTATAGTGAGACTACAAGATACAGATTATTATGGTTAAATCTGGAACCGTGGAGAGATGACGTTCGAAAATTTTGAGCGCCCTAAAAATCTTTCTCTTCGTACTCCGGTATATACCGGAGAAGAAAAAAACGAATATTCGTTTTTTTTCCAACATCTACTATTTTACCACGCACGCACCATTGATTTATATGTTACACTAGATAAGCAATTGCCGCGTCAAAGCGTTGCCACTTCACATATGGCCACAGGCATATGCCCAGCTAACGTCGGTTCAGTGTTCACTGCGACGCCGACCGAGTTGACCCGAATGATTCACGACAAAAAAATGGGTAAATGCGTAGAGAAAGAAAGCGATTCAAGTTTACAAACACATAATTAATCAAGCGGAATCACTTTCCACACGTAAGTTTTAGTTTATGTTTTCATATTAACGTAAAAAACACAAAAAATGAAATAAAATATCGAATATTGCAATTTAGGTTCAATGTTGCCACTTTTCTGCCTTTGCAATTTTCCCACATTACTCTACTACGACTATATAATTTATGGAATAAGTTAACTTGTTAGCCCTGATTTTAAATATTTTGGAAATTCTATTTTATTCTATTTTAGAATATTCTAGTGATCTATATATAATTAATATAATAAATATATTAATTATATTTTATTATAAAGATGCAGCACACCACAAGAAGTAGGTGGAAATAATACCATTGCTGAGAAAGTAGACTCACTATGTGCCTTCGAAATCTACTCTCATTAGTTCTAAGCACTTCCAGGATCAAGACAAACTAGGACCAAAAAGCAATGGCGACCGTATTAAGCGGATTAGTACTACAGATTAACACCATTTAGTATTATCTTAAAAATTTATTAATTACCACAGTTTTTGTAGCTAATGTCATGAGAACAAATTTAGGAGACGAAGACTTGCCGATGCTTTCACAATTGATGCATATTTCAAACTCAGATCTTCTTGGTTAAGAAACCCAAAATTATTTTTTTTACTTGATTTATGTTTTTGTTTAATTTATCAGTACAATAAAAGATACTTCGAAAAAAAAATATTTCATTTCATTAGTTATACTTCTATTCATCGGATAAGCAAAGGTACAAGTTTAAAATAAAAACAAATAACTGCAGCTAAAAAAAAACTCCTTTTATAGCTTATTTTTGGGCAAAATTTCATATAGTAGGCAATACCAACCCATCACCGCATGTTTGTGTGTCTATCTTTATCTAATCTTAGCGACGGTATTGCTTTCGCGACTTGTGTTACCGAGACAAATATATGTTTACTTAAAAAGGTTTAGTGGTTTCAAAGCTACGTCCTCGCGGTTAGATAGTAGCTTCACTTTTTCGACGCGCGGTAATGTGGTTTGCTCCTCTAGTCCTGTAAACTCAATGGCACGCACACATTCGTAAGGGTCGCTCGGTCGACAAAAAAGTTGTGAATTGAATCGCACACAGAGGAGCACGCGTACGCGTAGTTGTTGCCCAAAAATCACATTCATAAGTTAATGTTACAGCCTATATATTTATATTTATATATGTATATTCGGCCTCCTCTTATTTCTGACAGGGTTCGTTATTTGTATATTTGAACTTTAATGTAAATTAGCGGATCCGAACCCACTACTAGTTTTGCAATCCTGTGACCTTTATCAAAACAACATGACATAAATGAAACGTTTACGAAATTACTGAATTTTCTTCCGACAAATTCTTTAAGAAATCTGATTATCCTCATTAATAAAGGCAAATATTTTCCTATCCTCATGTAATCCTTATCCAAATCGTACTAAACTAATTATACCACTTTTATAAACAAGAAGTTACGAAAATTTTGCCTTCATTAGCTACGAAATTCTGCCGATACTTGAAAACTTGTAAAGACTGATGTAAAGCTGCTTATAGATATTTATACTTGCCTTATGGTAAGGGCGTAAAATAATATATTGTCGCATTTAGTCGCGTCCCATGAGTGTCGTAAGAGGCCTATGAGAAATTCCAGAAAGATAAGGACGTGGTGATTGTATGAGTAACAAATCTTCACTACCACGGGAATGACTCCTTTTCAATTTAAAATTAATGGGGTTGCTATAAACTAATTTGCTTAATTTCGCGTAAAGAAAGAATGCTGGTTCTTTACTAGTTCTTCCCAGTACAAAGGTATTTCTGGTATCAGTAAAAAATAAAAAATTACTTTCATTAAGTATCATTCTATTCTATTATATTCTGATAGGCCGCAAAGAACTAATGGTGAATGAATAATTCTTTGTCCTTATATTATGAAATCTGAACCCCTTTAATCCTTTATGGACCTTTTAATCGTTTCCAATTTCTTCGGCTTTTACACTAATCGAAATTAAATTATGTTTTCTAAGAAATTCAAAGTAGTTAACCGTACGATAAGGTTTAATTAAAAGCAATCTAATAGCAGGTGCTTCAGAAATTATTTCGTTTTTGATTTATGGAAAATTTTGTTCAGTAAAAAGAATATTAAAAAGGACAATCACTTTGCAAGCCGAGTAAAAGAACTTTGTTCCAAAAAAATAAAACATGCTTTTGTAGTTAGCCCCACTAAAAAATTGATAATAAATAATATTTAAAAAAAAAACTAAAAAACACGCTTTTGTAGATAACCGCACTAAAAAGTAGAAAATAATTTTAAATAAGTTAAAAATAAGAAAATAGTGATTAACATAAAAAATCACTTTATTGTAAAAGCGCAAGTAAAAAAGTGCTTGGTGTTATTTTTGTTAATATTTTTGTGCATATTTGTAAAATTAGCGTCATCCTAAATATATCTGAAAAAATATTATTGTCAGCAAAAGGATCTCTGGTTCCCTACAATCACAGTACAAAACAGCAGCATTTTGCTGCTAATCCACGCTAGTATTGACCATGGGTGTTCCCTATCTTAGTTGTCAGGCGTTATAACACATCTGCAATTGAATTTAAATCGAGGTACGTTAGATGCGTGGACCACTTACAGTGAAGTGGGCTGTGTCCTTCTTTGTCAGACTTAAAACAATTGAATTTCTAATACATCTAAAGCATTATTTAGGCAACATTTCTTAATATAAGCTACTTCATTTGTGAGAAACCCTATTTCTTAATTTTTAGGCAAAAATGCCTGCTTCACAGTAAGTATAATATCTTTTGAACATAAAATGGAAATAAATTATTTATTCTTCTCTTGAAAACCAAAATATTTGAATATTATGTCCCGCCTAAACTTTGCCGTAACAAATACATACTATTTACGTATACGTAATTTATAAAAGAGTACGTATATTTATTATATACCTAAGGGTGTTGTTCTGTTACTTTATTCATTTATTTTGGATTAAATAAATTATTCTACTCCGATAAAGCAACAATGTACCTTAAAACTTTTAATTGCTGTTTACCGATATTGAACCGTCTTGAAAAGAATAAGAAAGATTTAAAGATAGTAATCGATTTTTATAACCACGTTTTTATTAAGTCACTTTCTTGTTTGTCTGTCTGTCTGTCTCTTGTTACGGGTGGAATCTAGCAACTCAAATTTCGAGCACTTCCCGATGAATTTGAGACTTAAAATTTGAACACAAGTCCACTGCTGAACGCAGGCCTCCCCTAAAGAATAGTCACGATCGAACACGATCCCGAGTCACATGTAACCACTGACTTCCTGCATGTCTTATTAGCTCGTCACTCCATCTAGAGGAGGAGGGGGACGTCCTACACTTCGCCTGCCGGTACGTGCCTGCCACTTGAAAATCTTTCTTCCCCAGCGGTTGTCACTTTTTCGAGCTATATGGCTGGCACATTGCCACTTCAGCTTACTAATCCGTCGGACTTGTCGGCTACTCTGGTTCTACTGCGAATATCCTCGTTTTAAAGTCTATCACGCAGAGAAACCTCAAACATACCTTGAGCTTCCTCATACGGCTAGCAGTGAAGGACCACGTCTCAGATCCATATGTCATTACTGGCAACACGCACTGGTTGAACAATCTTTTGAATCAGGTTTTGAGGTATGCCTGACTAGAAGATGTGTCTTAATCTCCCGAACGCTACCCAGCCGAGTTGAATCCGTCGATTGACCTCTCTATCGAAGATGAACTTACCTAGTCGAACTATTTGTCTGAAACTATATAAACACACTCGTCAACGACTTCGAGCTTAGTGCTCCTAACAACTACCGGCATAGGTGTGACATGGACGTTACAAACAACTTTTGTTTTGTCCATATTCATCTTAAGACCTATCCGTTGGGAGATATTATTGAGGTCATTAAGCATAGTGCTTAGGTCCTCCAGCGATTCTGCCATAAGGACTATATCGTCGGCAAATCGACGGTGATTGATGTACTATTTTTTGTTTTTTTTTTTTGACGACTTTTTGTACAAATTAAAAAAAAATTGTTGTTTCTTTAATGAATTGTGACTTTATTTAGTTTTATATTAATTGAGAGTAAAACTTGTAGATAGCACAAAAAATTTTGTTATGTACAGTTATGCAGTTACTAGGAAGGGGAGGCTAAACTGAGCTCTATAACGCTTGGTGTGCTCAGTAGATCTAGACGGTATTTCATGCTGACCCACCCACGGCTTACAGCTTTAAAAAGCGCCGGTTTGACCTCATATGGAGAGCCGGAGCAACTCAGTACCAGCTCGTTCTACTTAACCGCATTTAACAGAGAACATCTCGAATCATCTTTGCGCTTGGCTTTATCTTACTGGTCTTACGAAGAATCGTTGCATCTCTATGTATCGTCTATCATATTTACCGTAGGAAGTGCTTAAAGGAATTTTTCAGCTTAATTTCAGCAGCTGAATTCTACAATTGTACTCCACAACGGAACTCGAAATCACGAAACTACACTCATCATTGATTTCAATGAATTAGATCTTTTGAGATCGTGTGTGCATGTGTGAATGTGAATGTACTTATTCTTGTATGTGTAATTACGTAAGCACATTATTTTAAACATTCAGTATTAAGAATTTAAGACCTGAATTCATTTAAGATCATATTTTAAATATGTGTAAATTAGGTAAAGTATCTGCCTTATATTTAATTTCTATATAACATTTCCATGAACTGGAAACTATAAAAGTGTTCATAAAGCTTGCCTACTTAAGTGACTGGCATTTAATTACTCGACATTGGTAAGGCATTTCTATGGAATACCGAAGTGAGCTTAAAGTGATTCAATGGTAAATACAGAGTACTCTTCGAAGAGAGTCTATTTATTTTAAGATGAATTTATACCAAATTTGTTATCAGCATTACAACGTATCAAAGGGCTGAACATAAGCCTTTTCGACATATTGACTCCTACGGGGATTATTATTATATTTGCTCTGCTTGACAGGCGGGTTTGTAACCCTATTTTGTATTATTTTAGTTTATTATCAGAAAGATGCTACTGACTATCTCTTGTTTAGAATTTCTTCTGTCGTATCTTACGACATCAACATGAAGATAAACTAATTTTGTAATAAAACACAATCACGTCTCTCTTTAAGTCGTGTGGCGGTGAGAATCCATTACCCCATAGCGTTACGACTCTAAATCAGTATAAAACACATTTATCCTAATAATGACCCTCCCCCCCCCCCCCCCCCCCGGTGACCATGGGTTGCTGTAAAACACCCGAAACGTCGGGAATTATAATAGTAAATTAAACGCGATAAAATCCGTACAAAATAATTTTATTCAATTTAGCCCAATTTTTAATTTGCAAGTGTAATAATTTAATGAGAAGCCTTGTATATGCCAATTCGTGCATATGCCATTTTTTATAATATAAGAATGACAAATAAGCTTTTATTTTACCTAAGACTAAGTAATTATTGTAGTACGAACAAAGAAGGGCACAGTTGCGTTGTAAATCCTAAAGTCTAAGATAAGATGCCTTACAGTTTTAATTCTGTCACTGTTGATACGTGATAGAGTCATTGCTGCCTGTCTGCAAACTCAGTAAGAGTGACCTTACCTTCCCTTCAAATGAATCCTTGAAGAAAAGTTCATTTCTTTAGACGTGGAATTATCCAGTTTTATATTTAAAAAAAATCCATAGAAATACACTCGCTCATATTAACAGTTGAGATGCATAGTGAACGAACGGGCAGTTTACATCGTCGAAATGAAGACGTATGGAACTAGACAAGCACATTACGTAAATTATGTTCCAAACCAAACCGCTGCATTAAATTATCTTGTGTTGTGTTGCAATTTTGTTTTTAATAAAAATAAAGCGAAGGAAGTTATAGATAGTATATTATGTGATAATCTTATATAGAACTAAAAAATTAAGGCTATTAAATGTAATGTACATTAATTTTATTACTCTGTGCGTTTTGCATAATACAGACACTTTTTAATAAATATTTCCTTTGCAGATGCAATTTTATAATTAATAAATGGACAATTCTATATTCGTAAAATCTTTAAAGTATTGTGAAGGTAACGATATTAAAATTGAACAGTGAACTATAGAATATTATCATCGTCGTCATTACAGACTTTCAAAATCTGCCACAGAACATAGCCCTCCCCAAGGCTTGCCTCGCCGGAGAGATATTTACCATAATTGCCACGCTTGGTGTGCGAATTGTTACTTATCGACACCCATGGCTTGATATGGGGTAACGGGTTCTCTGACGGTGCCACTATATGATTGCTCTATATCGTTTAATAACTCACAAATAATACTTAATAATTTAGTGTATCGACCATAATGTATAATTTTATTACTTTGTGCCTTTTGCATAATACAGGCACTTTCTTAGTAAACCTTTGTTTTAATTTAGGCTTAAGCTCCAAATTCATACCATTATCCATGTTTCACTTTTAGTTACACTAACTGAAAGTGAATCAGCTGTAAAAGACCGTATTTTACGTAAGGATTATATATATTTTTATTAAAAGCTAAACTGAAAAACGAACTTACGTCAAATACAGAAGTTTACAGATGAATTATCACCTCTGAAAACTAAGATGGATGCCTCGTAATCTATAACTATATTGATTCTCTATATCCTTCATACCATAACACAACAGCGTACCCACAGCTGCTTGGCAGCAGAAATAGTTAAGAGGATGGTACCTACCACGACGGAACCTATGGCAGAAAAGCAGTCCTACCAGTTAGTAACATAGTGTTTAATTTTAAACCTTATATAAAGTAATAAAAGAGTTATAGTTTTTATATATTATTTTTAATTTGCATTAAAGGCAACACAAGACGTGAACTAAATGGATAGCATCATCTTTTTGTAATACGGCACGACAAGGGTAATTTTTTAAGAAACGAACGAGCATGCAGATCACCTGACGGTATGTGATCATTGCCGCCTATGTAGTATCAAAAGAATTGCCGGTGGTTTCTATTAAATTGGCTTTCGGTATAAATATAATCTCTTGCGTTTAGAATCCCTTATAAAGCAGAAGAGGCACATTTACTTAATTGTTGCGAACTACAACGGTATAAAATTTAAATTAAATAGATATCCTGCCATTAAATTAGTAGACATTTGCTTGTAATATTAAGAATTTGCCTATGAAATTGCCGATCTGGCAGTACTGGCCAATTCAAATCTAAATAATTTTAGTTTGGCTAAATATTCTAATTTCAAATTAATTTTATATTAAACATAGAATTCTTTTTTCAAAATTAGTCTTTTTTTATTGATTAGCGTTCTGTTCATCTTCATCATGGATACGTTCAAATTATTTCGAGTAATTAAAGAATATGAGTACCGTCGTGGCAGCAACGCGGCACAAGTGCCACGCAACTTCAACGACGTTTACGGAGCGAATACTACAAACGAACGCACCAACTGTTATTGGTTTGCCCGCTTCCGTTCTGGAAAATTCGACCTGAAAAATAGACCCCGTAGTTGTCCGAAAACTTTAGTAGACAATGACTAAATGAAGACGATTGTGGAAGCTGATGATACTCAATCTACGGCTGAATTATCAGCAGCTTTCGACGTTAGCATCACAACAATATGGGTCTATTAGCGTCAGATTGACAAGGTAAAAAATTGGTCAAGCGGCTGATATCCAAGTTACCGTTATCACTGAGCGATACTGTAATAATGTATCTGATACTGCAAAAGCCCGTATTTGGGTAAATTTTTATTTTTTTCTACCATTAGAGTGTGGTACATGCTAGATTTTACCAATGACAAATAGTAATTGTTGAGTTTGAATATAAAAATATATAATAAAAGTAGACAGTATTTATAAAACACTAAATCATGTTATTCATTAAATTTTAATATAAATTTATGATGAGTTTTTAAAGTAGAATACTGTAAAATAAACAAATAGTTGTTTTCTTCTTACAAACATAATACCTACGTTGGCTAAGTTAATTACTATCCGCTATTATTCCGCAATTAGCTTCTTCAGATCTGAACGCTCCAATCATATATCTAACGATCGCTGAATTTGCGATGCTCATTGTCATTGGAATACCAAATATTGCTTCGTATGAGGTTCTTTTGGCTCCCTCTTCATATGCTCCATTTTTCATTGCGTGGATGAATTTCAAGCCCTCTAACTATTTTGACTTTACTTTCTCTAAACACACTGCGTATTTAGCTCTATCGACATAAAAGTTAATGTCTTTTTTATTTGTCACGAGTTTGCTAGCACTAAATAAATATTTATTAAATAGTTCTTATAGCCTAAATATTTTTATTTCCAAAATTAATTTATTCTTATATTGAGTTACTTTAATGCAAGTGTAGAAAAAAGTGATCGAGTTATTTCTTATTGTTTCTTCTATCACTCATCCGCATCGCATCGCTCCACCATTAAATCATTAGAAAGCTCACTAAAATTACTTTAAATTCCATACAGTAATTATTTGTAAGTAGAGAAGCACACACATATAGGTACATCACTCGCACGTCAGGACTTGAACACTAATAAATTGTGTCTTTATACCTATTACATGTTGTAAGTGACGCACAATAAAAAGAAAACGTGTGCGTGTACTTATATACGCGCGTAGAAAGTTATACATCTTCAGCGTCATAAAACAAACATTAAATATATTTATCAGTTCTCACGAAAACTTGAGAGACAGTTATCCACTGAAGTTGTCGCTTTGAGGTGTCATTTTGAGCGCGCATTGTAACAACGTCTTGGTATAGTTATTAGGTTTCGGTGTGCGTGCGCATCGTAAAAAATCACTCTGATATTTTTTCCCAAACGCCCCAAAAGAAGTATAGCTTCAAAAATTAGATTTGTATACATTATTTACATTGTTTGATTCTTGGATGAAATTCACAATAACTTAATGCAAGAAGTGCACTCGAACCTACGAGTACATCTAATGTTAATTAATGGGAGCTATTCCTTCCTGGAGCAGTTGAACATACAATCGTAGCACGCGACATGGGATGTCTCATTTCATCACCTGTTCTTTGAACGCACTCATTTTACATGATAGATCATGTTTTAATTTTTATGGTAGTACTTAGCCGAGGTGACTTAGAGGCTTGGCACTCACGTGGTACTCAGGGTTTGATCACTACGGAACCGCAGAAAATGTTATTCGCAATTTGAATGCAAATTTATCATGTGCACTTTGCTGAAATATTCTATATAGATTCTAATACCGCAATTGCTCAGCGGAAGCTATCACCCTCTCAGAAATAAAATATATGGCAATCCACGAGGCGTTTTGGCCTTTGCCACTGTCGTTCCTAACGAAATCCACAGGATGAAAGGTACTCATACAAAAACACGACAATGCGACACAAATCTACCGACTGAACTGTAAGTCCCGGGAACAACCCAGAAACTTTGAATTAATTAGGTACTTTACTAATATTAAAGTCAAAATACAAAGTAATACAAATTATTATAAAACCACTTCAAGGAAAATAAAAAAAAAAATGCTTTCTGTTAATTAATTTTTCCTTGAATCTCTCGAGTTGGTCAAAGAGGATTCGGAATAGTATCATAAGAAATTTTTCATCATTCGAAATTTATATACAAAAAAACACAAGATTACTTAATATTATATAATTAATTTATTGCTCAAATGAAATAAGCACAGGCAATGTAAGTAAATTATTTCTTTTAAACTCATCCATCCAACCATTACAGCCTGTAAAGTCCATAGCAAAATATAGACCTACCTCATATAGCTTCATAAGGGGATTTTGCCATAACAGCTACGCATGGCAGATGGATTGCCATTCGCAGTTTACTACTTTTACGTGGTAGAGCCATGCTGCAGCTATATTAGTAGTATAGTTGTAGCACGAATGGGTCGGCTCGACCGGGGAAAGACCACGCTCTCACAGAATACCAGAGTCAAATAGCAGCTCAACACTGATGTGTTTCGTATGATGAGTATAGAGAACCGGAGACCCTTTTTACTGGAAACGAGGCATTCCATCTTAGTCCTAACGGGTGGCAACGCATCTGTATTTTGATTTGCAAACGAGGATAAATGTCTCTGGGCCACAGCAATCACTTACCATCAGGTGGAATGTGTGCTCGTTTATTACCCTATACTATAAAAAAATATAGTTAATGTAGGGAAGACGCTCCTGCCACTCTCCTGGTTTGTTTCCCTCTATCACCTCTTACAACACTCACGGGACGATAGGCGTTAGAGAATATTCATCCACTACATGTATTAAATTTAATTTTCATAATTTATAAATACTCACGCCTGTCACCCAGATGAGTAGGCAGAGACTATGGACTTCCATTTGGCACGATCCTGACACACCTCTTTCGCTTCCTCCACATCCATATACCTACGCATACACGCTCGTCGGTTAAAGGTACTCTTAATTTGTCCCATTTTCAATATATCGCCAATTTGGTCGAAAAACTTTCGCCTAGGGCGTCCCTTCCCGACTATGCCGTTCACCTCTGCAACATACATTTGCTTTGTTATTCTTTCCTCATTCATTGTTTCTGCGTGACAAAATACCGAAGCATTCTTTTCTTTATCCTGGCCACAACATCATCTTGCAAACCACACTCATCTCTTATCAAACGATTTCTCACCCTGTCATTCAGATTCATCCCTAACATACTCCTTAATGACCGCACTTCTACAGCATTTATTCTACTCTTGTGCTTCTGCCACAACCAACTTTCACTACCATACAAATTAAATTAAATTACATTTAAATCCCACTTATATAAACTATAATATAACTTAAGTATTGGGAATCTTAAGGTCAGCTAGCTATGGCAAGGGCTATGCTCGAAGTTTCTCTGTGAAATAGAATTTGTAATGAAGATATCCACAGCAGAACCAGGGTAAAACCAAAACTATCCATAGGTAACTATGGTCAAATATCCCCCTATGAAATAATCAAAAGGAATTATGAAAAATCTAAAAGACTGTAATGGTAATATTTAACTATTGCCGATCTGTCGATAGGACTCGAACTTGGTTTTCTGGCGTATTTTAATATGTTATAAAAGCGAGCACTTCTCACCTGGGCTTGCAAGACTCTTAATAATATGGAGCTGTATGCTAAAGCAACTAATATGACAATGAGCCTTTGTTAAGCTTCACACAGAGTCGACATTAATTTAATCTTTTCGCAGTGTAAACTGTGACAATAGAATTAATAAATACGATGCATGTTGAATCTACAATCGTTTATTGTGTACGGCAAACAAATGCGACATGCATTTACTTCACACATACTAGGGATCTCAATTTAAAAGCTATTTTATAGAATTAAACTTTAAATAAAGAGAATTTGTTTTGTTAAGTAGATTATATTTACTTCAGGGGTGGTCCCATATAAAATTGGAAGACAAATTCAAAACCCGAAGGATTTTAAAATAGGGGATGAAGTTTTTAATGTAACTAATTAATCGATATTCTAGCTTGAGCAGCTATATTAGTAGTATGGTTGTAGCACGAATGGGTCGGCTCGAACGGGGAAGAACCACACTCTCACAGAGTACTAGCGTAAAATAGCAACTTATTACTGCTGTATTTCGTATGGTGAGTGTAGAGAACCGGCGACCCTTTTTACTGGAAAAGAGGCATTCTATCTTAGTCCTCACGGGTGGCAACGCATTTTGATTATTTATCGATGATAAATGTAGATGTCTATGGGCCACAGCAACCACTTACCATGAGGTGGACTGTGTGCTCGTTTGTCACCCTATCCCATAAAAAAACTTAAAACAGTCAAAAAGTTATAATTTTTAAAATAAATAATAGCCGACTTCTAAGAATTAAAAAAATGAATAAAATTATTTCCACATTATGGCTTCTGAAGTCGGTGAAAGACGTAGTGTATAGAAGAATTAAAAGCCCCCATTTCTAAAGGTTATCATCATCATCATTACAGCCCTTCACAAGTCCACTGCTGAACATAGGCCTCCTCAAAAGGAATGCCACAAAGCACGGTTCTGAGCCACGTACATCCATCGACTTCCTGCATGTCTTACCAAGTCGTCACCCCATCTAGTTGGATGATGCCCTACACTTCGTCCGCCGGTACGAGGCTGCCACTCGAGAACCTTTTTCCCCATCGGATGTTGGTTCTTCGAGCTATATGGCCGGTCCATTGCCACTTCAGCTTACTAATCTTTTGGGCTATGTCGATAACTCTTATTCTACTGCAGATATTCTTATTTCTTAGTCTGTAACGCAGAAAAACACCGTGCATAGCCCTCTCTATAGCTCGCTGAGCGACCTTGAGCTTCTTCAAATGGCCACGGCCTTCTTCACTGCTGGTCGTATTTCAAAAGGTATCGTGTGGAAATTCTTTTATTCTTTTTATTTCTGTAAAGGTGACTGTTGTGATTAATTTTTATTAAAAAAATACTTTTTCACCGTTTTAAGTGGATTAAAGAATTTCACAGGCTCAAGTTAGAATGTCGCCTTATTAGTTACATTATAAACTTCACCCCTATTTATCAAACAAAAGGCGCTGCACATAATGCCGATTGGAGATTCGTCACCGTTCAGGATGCATCACCACTTATCATCTGGTGGAATAGTAGCCAAGCATAAGCACATAATAGTATTTAAAATATTGATATATTTAATTATTCACTATACAGGATTAGAGCTTTAACGGCTAAGGACTGGTTTAATGCGATATTTTATTTTTCAGTGTTTAGAGTTGCACACAAGCTAGAAAACGTTGTTGTTGTTTTTCTACTTCACTAGCACTTACAATAATCATTTATTAAGAGTTTTGGTGATAACGTGCATAAGAATACCAATGCTAGTTTTTCAAAATATTTTTTTTTAAGAATAAGGATGATAAACGAGCACACAGCCACCTGTTAAGTGCAAGTGACCTGTAGACATCTACATATATCTATCATCGATTAAGAATAAAAATGCAGATGCGTTGTCACCCCTGACGACTAAGGCAGCATTAAGCGGCTATTTTACGCTGGCATTTCTGTGAGAGCAAGGTCCTTTCTTGGTCACAATTATTTTTTTCAGATGAACCGGTTACAGCATATCTTCATTTTGATTTTTAATCGATGACAAATATCTACTTGCCATCAGGTGGACTGTGTGCTGGTTTGTCACCTTTACTTTTATACAAAGTAACCAACTGGTGAAGCTACCACCGCCGATACCTTCAACAGTGTGCAATTTCAGCAAATTGTGTTGGAGTCCCCGTCGTCAGTCGATCGTTAGGATTCGTCCGTCAATCGCGAAGACATTTAAGGAAAAATCTGGAAAACGAAATATTGGCATTTTCTACCTTCATTACTTGAATTCCCTTAAAATTTAAACAATTTTCCCTTAAAAATCTGCTTCGTAAAATCCAAAATACGGTTGACACCAACTCGAGTTATAAGGTATTCACGAGGGACAACGAACTGTCCTTACTAATTAAAGTAAGCTGATCCTTATCTCAGAAATCTCTGTTCTTCCTTTTACTATATTTTTACCGCGGTTTTGCCCGTGTGAACAAATTAAATTTTAAGACAATGTACGTGGTAGATCCATGCTGCAGCTATATTATCTAGTAGTATAGTTGTAGCTCGAATGGGTCGGCTCGACCGGGGAAGGACCACGCTCTCACAGAATACCAGCGTAAAATGACAGCTTAACACTGCTCTGTTTCGTATGGTGAGTGTAGAGAACAGGAGACCCTTTTTACTGGAAAAGAGGCATTCCATCTCAGTCCTCACGGGTGACAACGTATCTGCATTTTGATTCGCAAACGAGGATAAATGTAGATGTCTATGGGCCACAGCAACCACTTACCATCAGGTGGACTGTATGCTCGTTTGTCACCCTATCCTATAAAAAAAAACTTTTAACAAAAAGTTAAAGACGATTTCAAAGAACAAATAGGAACATAATAATTTCACATTTTGAAGTCGATGCTAAGACATTGTCTATAGAAGAATTAAAAAATAGGCAAGAATTGAAGCCCCTTTACTTTTTGATGAAAAGTGTTTTTCTACCGACTTCAAAAAGGAGACGGTACTCAATTCGACTGTATGTTTTTTATGTGTGTTACCTCATAACCTTTTTCTGGGTGAAACGAATTCGTTGATTTTTTTTTTGATTTGAAAGCTGGTGCTTCTCATGTGGTCCCATATACATTTGATCATGGTGTGACCAATAGTTTTTGAGTTATTCTTAATAATTTATATTGAAGTCAGATAAATAATGGCCACGGTACACAATTATTTGCCTTAACTTTATAATTTATAACATCGCGGAATCGCGATGTTTAGCACACCTGTACACGTATACGTTTACAAGTTTTATTGCAGTATACTGCAAATACAGCACTTTATTTCGAGACAATTGCAAAATCTAAACTGATTTATGTGAACAATAAGAAAGATATAGTCTAAATTTAAGAAACATTATGGAAACTAGCAAGGTTACATATAAAAATTTAGAGTGTAAATCGAGATAGAGCCACATTCATTATTCATTAATTTAAGCTTATCAAATTCCACTGCTGAACCTAGGTCTCCCATATACCATTACCTTGTCAGGAGGATATTTGGCATTGTTGCCACGTTTAGCGAACAACGGTTGCCCAACAGCAACCGTTGTTCTATATTTTCTAGTTATTGGGAAATGCACGTAGTAGAATTATGCTGCATGTATATAATGGTTGTAGTACAAATAGGCCGGTTTGCCAGAGAAAGGACCTCACTCTCACAGAATATTAGTTTAAAATAGCAATTCCATTTTACTGGAAACGAATCATTCCATCTTAGTCCTCAGGGGTGAAAACGTATCTGCATTTTTATTATTATTCGAGAATATATATATTTATATGTATGAGGCACAACATCCACTTAAAATCAAGAGGATGTCAGCACGAGTGTTCTATCAAAAGACGCTGCTGTATCATCATCATTTTTGTGTGGAAGAGCCATGCTGCAGCTATATTAATAGTATTGTGGTAGCACAAATGGGTCGGCTCGACCGGAGAAGAACCACGCTCTCACAGAATATCAGCGTAAAATAGCAGACTAACGCAACTGTGTTTCGTGTGTTGAGTGTAGAGAACCGGAAACCCTTTTTACTGGAAACGTGGCATTCCATCTTAGTCCTCACGGGTGAAAACGCATTTTGCATTTTGACATGTAATCGAGGATAGATGTCGATGTCTATGTGTCACAGCAACTACTTTCCCTCAGGTGGACTGTATGCTCCTTTGTCATTCTTATCCTATAAAAAATCATCATAGATGAGTAGGTCAGTTTGGTCAGGAAAGAACTTAATTCTTAAGAATTATCTGCTTAAAATAGCAGTATAACGTTGGTGTGTTTCGAATATTTACTGGTAACGAGGTATTCCATCTTATAATATGACAAAATTGCATCTGCATTTTGAACCTTTGGAGATACAGGTGTCGATAGGCTACATCATCTACTTAATGAGGGAGCGCTCGTTTGTCACCCTCACTCCTATATGCAGATTTCCTAATAGAATTTTAACTATACCTTACGTTGTTAGCATTTAGTTAGTTGGTAGGGAACCCTCCCCCCCCCCCCCCAATGTTCATGGGTGCGTAAAGCACTTGAATCGTTGAGAATTTTAAGCAGATTTAAATCATACACGATAAAATCCTTACAATTTGTTGAACTAAATCCTGAGATTTACAGAAGCGAAACGTCTGGTCCTGCTACGAGTATGATCCGCCTGCAAATAGTCCAATAGGGAAGACCTATGTCTAACAGACATGTGCATGATGATAAACAAAAAGAAAAATAATGGTCTTAGTGCAGATTTAATACTAAACTGAAAATATGTTTTATTTCAATGACTGTGATGCTAAATACTCAACAAAACGCAACAACGAAAATCCTTAAATTGAAACGTTCGCTTGGGAAATAAAGCGGATTTGTACTCAGTCTCGACTTGTTAGTTATTCCTGCAGAATAAAATGTATTGCTGCATAAATACAGCGATACTATTCTGTTTTGTTTTTCATTTATGTACGTGGCATAAAAGAAAGTATTGTTGAGCACCTCTTAAGACTGCGCACTAAGTAAAGTCACGCAAAGTAGAATTGAAAATTAAAACACATTACTTTGTTACTATGTTTACATAGATTTTTAAATCCCTAGGACATCCATTTGAGTAAGAGTATACTTGTGTCAGGAAATCATTCTTTACATCTGTAAGAAAATAAACTTCTTGGTACTCATATTCCGTAAAACCCGCTATGACAAATAAAAACAAAATGATGTGTGTTTTGTTGCTAAGTAAAGTATTGTGAAACGCCTTTGATGCCGCCCGCGTATGTATTGCCGCGGCCGGAGTGTATGCTAGGGGTTGCCAGGAAAATGAAAATAAAATGATTTTGGATATTATAATACTTTCGACATTGTGTACATACTTAAAAGTTAAAAATTTTATCAAACAAAATAATTGATATAAATACAATAATAATTGTACTGCCAAATATTTTCGTGACAATTTCTTTTTATAATTTTTTTCAGTTTTCGATTGTTAAATTTAATTATGTAGTGTATTCGCCATTCGCATTCGCATGAACAATTTTATTACAAAAAAAGGGCAAAATAGGCATGGCCGTCTTTTGAATTCAGTTTTACTTCATCTATAAATGCCATTTGAAGTCTATCAAACGATTCGTCTTGTTTTAGGCGACATTTAAATTCGTAAAAAATCATCGAGCATAAATAAATGTTTCTGACGCACATCAATTTTTCAATCTCTGATCGCCAGCACAGGTTAATAAGCAAAGTTTTCAATGGAACGCGCTGATTCAATTTAGCTTCATAGATAATTAGTCAGTATTAGCTCATAAAAATGTATGTTCATAATATATGGCCTGGCCAGTGACTCATACAAAGATAAAATTTTTCGCGAAAATTTCTGTGTTGTCTGTCCTACTATAAACAGATAAAGAAAATAATTCAGTTCTAATAACCGTAAAATGTAATTGTTGTCTGTCCATATAGGAAAAACTAAAAGGTCGATAAAAACCACGTAAAAGAATATGCCGGTAGTAAGTACAGACATTGCGGAAAGTATGCACTCTGAGATTTGATAAACCACAAATTCTCGCAAAAGGAAACCGATTTCTATAAAGAATGGTTTCTGATATATGATAAGGCTTAGTAGCCTAATCAATTTAAAAATTCTAATCTCAATAGAGAAGATGGATGGGTGCTTGGTATCTCATAATTAATAAAATTAAATCCAAATTCGAACATACTCTTGCAATACATCACGTTTCTGTAAACTCGTTCTGCGTAGATCGGACAAATAAAAAAAAATATTAAGAAGCTGAAGTTAGCCCTCGTGAACTATGATATTAGGACGTCAAACAACTTAGTCCCACCCAGAACATGAGTACTGTAAAGCACTCGAAACGTCGGGATAAAAAAAATACGTAATAAAACCCATCAAATTAATTTTATAAAATTTAATAACAAAAAGCAACAACAAAAAGAACCTTTAAACTTAAGTTAGACGTAGGTATCGTATTTCGAAATTGTAATACGTGTAATATTATATAATATCCAAAATCAAGAAACAACTCCTAACACAGTTAGAATGTTACCTTCAATGTTTCCGTATAGAACAATTGGAATTAATTACAATCATAATTACGTTTTCAATTCTACTCGCTCGAGTTTGTTTGTAACTAAGTTTCAAATTTTCACAAATTTCATTTATCACTAAAAGAGCCATTAAAGATTGTATCGTTAGACTAGATTTAAGCCGCGACTTCATCCGCGCAGAACTTTAACAAAACAAAAATTTGCAATTCTCATACCGTAGTGGTATTAGTGCAGTTTTACAATTTTACAAAAAAAAACTGCATATTATTCGGAAATTTTTAGGCTCTATCACTCCCGGCATTGCTCTATATTCCTGAAGTTTCATCACAATCGGTTCAGGCATTCCAAAGATTAGCCCGGACAGACAGACAAAAATTAAAAATATAATTATTTATGTTTTAGTAGCTTGCGAATAACCCATGAGGTTAATGGCAGCCTGTTCCTTCGATATTACAGACAGACACTTAATCTTTATTTGTATGTATCCATGTATATTTGTGATAAATTTTATGTGATACAACATCACTGTAAAGCCATTGTCACATGAGTAAAGAAAGCGTATCCTCATTATGTCGTAATATTGTATACAATTAAAGTCACTTAATTTATGAACAAAAACATGTCCAAACATTTTTTTCAAATGTTTTTTTAGTCATTATCATGACCAAAAGCTTGCCCTTTTTACAGCATCCGGCTCGAGCCTGGTTGGTACCACGAACCCACAGAATACTAGCCCTTTTCACAGCAGCAATGAAATTGTAAATTACAATTTTTTCGTACAGCTGTTTACGGTGGTAGAGCTATGCGGCAGCAAATTTGGTGTTGCACGTAGGGGTCGGCTCGAGCCGGGTTAGTACCACGACCTCACAGAATATCAGTGTGAAGTGAAAGCTCAGTTTCTGCGTTTCGTCTGGTGAGTGCAGGTGGCCGGAACCCAATTACCCCCCCCCCCCCTCCATCAACATGATAGTGGATTTAATGAAAGACTACTCCAAAAGGGTACCAGCACCCCTGTAAAATCCCTCGCTGAGAATCCACGACCAGACTACTCCAGACGATGCAGGTTTCCTCTCCGGCTGATATTTCGTATCTATGTATATGGAATACTCCTTTGTACCTCCGGCTGGAGTTTGCGTATACGTCAGACATCTGTTCTCTACGCCTTGGCAGTCTTGATGATTTGGATATGTCCATCCTTTGGCTACGCGTAGACAGCGACGACCTTCCGCGCTTCTATGGGTGCGTCTCTATGTCCCATAGCGGTAATGCGGACACAGACCGACTCATCAACCACGTCCAAATGGCTACAGACTCCTTGTTACAACAGGTCCCATCCGCAGAGATCGTGATCCTTGGCGATTTTAACGTCCACCACGCCGAATGTCTTAGGTAACGTTTAAATGATCATGCGGGGAGATCTTTTCATGACTTTTCCTTGGTATATGATCTGATACAAGTGGGTACTACGCCTACATGGATTGCATATGTGGAGGATCATGCACGTTCACTATTGGACCTTCTGCTGAACTTTCATCCGGAGAGATATCAGATCTCTGTAGACGCCGCTCTTGGCTCCTCGGACCATTGTCTAGTCCGGAGTGTGGTGCCACTTACGCTGAAATTGCGCTTGCTTTCTGCAGGCTGCTGCCGTGCTTGGCATTATGGGTCGGCCGATTGGGATAGGATGCGGTCTTTTTTGAATCCTACTATTGGGGACTGGTTTGCCTCTTGCCCGATAATCCCAACGTTATTGCTAATTCTGTTTCCGATGTCGTACTTCAGGGTATGGACCTTTTTACTCCTTCCTTTGTGGTGCCCATCGGAGGCAGATCTCAGCCATGGTTTAGTCGCTCCTGTAAAATAGCATCACGCTACAAGCAGGAGTGCTACCGGGCCTTGGCTGATGTATCAACATCCCGGAATGTAAGCACCAACGCCCTTAAAAAGAAGTATAACTCCGCCTCCAAGTCCTTCAAAAGATTCATTGCCAAGGCAAGGTCTGAGCACATCGGGAGGATTGACGAGAAGCTAGTTCACCTTTCTTCGGGAACTCGTGCATTCTGGTCTCTCGCCAAGGCTGTCAAAGGGAACTTCTGTCACCCATCCCTTCCATCTCTGCACAGGGAGGAAAACTCACTGGCTTATGCCGCAAAGGAAAAATCCGACATGCTAGGCTCTTTTATTTACATTCAAGCGACCCTCGATACGTCGCCGAATACCGGGACAAACTTGTATCTGAAGTCGAGTCTTTGCTTAACAAAGTCTCGGACTGGGGCCGACTAAATTTAGTCCAGTTCAATCCCCAGAACAGAAGAAACAGAACAGACACAAGTTTGCGCGTTTACCGCTAAAAAAAACCCCTTTGTCGTATCTCCTCAGTTTCAAGGCACTCCCCTTGCTGCCTCAGCCAGTATCGGAATCCTTGGCGTCGACATATCGAATAGTGTGCAGTTTCGTGGTCACTTGGAAGGGAAGGCCAAATTGGCCTCTAAAAAGCTTGGCGTGCTCAGCAGAGCGGGACAGTATTTCATGCCGGCACATCGCTTGCAACTTTACAAAGCGCAAGTTCGGCCCCACATGGAATACTGTTCTCATCCCTGGGCCGGGGCACCCCAGTGCCAGCTCCTTCCACTTGACCGCATCCAGCGCAGACTGGTTCAAATCGTCGTCGACCTAGTTCTTTCTGATCGGATCGATACACTGGCACTGCATAGAGATGTTGCATCTCTTTGCGTGTTTTATCGCATCTATCACGGGGAGTGCTTCGGGGAATTATTCGGACTAATTCCAACCGCTCAATTTCACCATCGCATATCGCGAAAAAAGTCACGATACCATACCATCTGGATGATTGGCGGTCCACCACTATGCGATTTAGAATAAGTTTTCTTCCTCGCACGACTTCCTTATGGAATCAATTACCACCAGCAAATTTTCCGGACCAATACGACTTAGGAACCTTCAAGAAAAGAGCTTACACTTTTCTAAAAGGTCGGCAATGCTTCTGCAATTCCCCTGGTGTTGCGGTTGTTCATGTGCGGCGGTAGTCACTTACCATCAGGAGAGTCGCATGCTCGTTTGCCTCCAATTCTATAAAAAAAAATTACGGGGTGAACACACCGCTGACCATCCCGCGGTGTGAGTGCTCCATGCCGGAAGTGTGGTTCTCGCGGCGCTCGTTTCACAAATCACTCCTCTCCCCGGACATCCTTAAGTCGAGTGGGCCTGACGGAATCCCCCCAATTGTGCTGAGAATGTGTACTCTGGAGTTGGGCCCGGTTCTAACGTAACTTTTCCGGTACTCTTAGTGCCTAGGCGTAGTCCCGGAATCATGAAACCCGATCTCTAAAAAAGGCGACCGCTCAGACCCGTCTTACTACAGGCCTATCGCCATCACCTCCTTGTTCTCCAAAATAATGGAATTCATTATAAACTGCCAGCACATGCGGTACTTTGAGGATCACCAGCTGAATAGTTACCGCCAATATGGTTTTCGTTGGGGTCGATCAGCTGGAGATCTTCTGGTCTATCTGACTAATAGTTGGGCGGAGGCAGTAGAGTCCAAGGGTAAGACATTGGCCGTTAGTTTGGATATTGCGAAGGCATTCGATCGGGTTTGGCACGTGCTTCTTTCGAAACTTCCTTCCTATGGGCTTCTCGAGAACTTTTACAATTGCATCACCAGCTTTTTTGCATATCGAAGCATCAAGGTCGTAGTAAACGGTGCATGCCTATTAACGTTGCTGTTACACAAAGTTGAGTGCTATCACCAACGCTGTTTCTTATGCATATCAATGATATGTTGCAAACCTGTAACATACATTACTATGCGGATGACAGAATTGGTGATGCTCTATACACCAGCCGTGCCAATATTTCTCGGTAAAACGTCGCTGTGTACTGGAACAAACTTGTGTCTGAAGTAGAGTCTTTGTTGAACAAAGTCTTGGAGGAGACTAAACCTAGTCTAAGTTAATCCTCAGAAGACAAAAGTCTGCGCGTTTACGGCTAAAATGAACCCATTTGTCGTATCTATTCAGTTTTAAGGTACTCCCCTTGTTGCCTCAGCTAGTATCGGTATTCTCGGCGTCGACATATAGAGTTTCGCGAAGTTTCGTGGTCACTTGAAAGAGAAGGCCAAATTGGCCTCTAAAAAGCTTGGCGTGCTCAGCAGAGTGGGACACCGCTTGCAACTTTACAAGGTGCAGGTTCGGACGCACATGGAGTACTGTTCCTACCTCTATGCTGGGGCTCCCCAGTGGCTTGAATCGTCGACGACCGAGTTCTTTCCGATTGTTCGATTCACTGGCGCTGCAAAGAGATGTTGCATTCCTTTGCATTTCCTTTCGCATTTACCACGGGGAGTGCTCTGAGGAATTCACATCGCGGCAAAACTCCCGATACCATCCACACCATCTGGATGCTTGGCGGTCTACCACTCGTTACGTTTTACTAGGAGTTTTATTTGACGTACGATTTCTTTGTGGAAAAGCTTACCACCTGCGATTTTTCTGAACCGATATGACATAGGGACCTTTAAAAAAAGAGCTTACTCCGTTTTGAAAAGCCGGCAACGCACCTGCAATTCCCTTGGTGTTGGAGTTGTTAATGGGCGGTGGTAATCACTTACCATCAGGTGAGCCGTATGCTCGTTTGCGCATTATCCTACAAAAAAAATGCTGTAAAGGAAAAAATTGTGGAAAAACAAATATATCAAAAGAAAAATATTTTGCGTTTAATTTTATTTTTATAGTAAAGGGTGACAAACGAGCACACAGTCCCCCTGATGGTAAGTGGTTGCTGCGGTTCATAGACATCTACATTTATCCTCTATTAAAAATCAAAATGCAGATGCGTTGTCACCCGTGAAGACTAAGTTGGAATGCCTCATTTCCAGTAAAAAGGGTCTCCGGTTCTCTACACTCACCATATGAAATACAGCAGCGTAAAGCTGCTATTTTACGTTGGTATTCTGTGAGAGCGTGGTCCTTCTCCGGTCGAGCCGATCCATTCGTGCTACAACTATACTACTAATATAGCTGCAGCATGGCTCTACCACGTAAATAACGTTGTAATAATATAAAATGTAAAATTTGTACAACCGATTTAAATATAAATTATTAAGAATAACTCAAAAAAATATTGGTTAAACATTGATCAAATTTATATGGACCACATGATAAGCACCAGCTTTCAAATCAAAAAGAATCATCGAAATCGGTTTACCCAGAAAAAAGTTAGGAGGTAATAATAATTATAAAAAAACGGTCGAATTGTGTACCTCCTACTTTTAAATTTGGAAGAAAACCTATAATGTTGGCAGCGGTAGTGGTTCGTCTTGACTAAGGAAGGATCACGCTCGTATTAATCATCATCATGATCATCATTACAGCCCATCACAAGTCCACTGCTGAACACAGGCCTCCCCCAAGGAATGTCACAAAATACGGTGCTGAGCCACCTGCATCCATCGACTTCCTGCGTCACTCTATCTAGCGGGAGGCTGTTCTACTGTTCGCTTATTGCTACGAAGCTGCCACTCGAGAATCTTTCTTCCCATCGGTTGTCCGCTTGCAAGTTATGATCGGCCCATTAGCAGTTCAGTCAGATCACGCTCACAATAGCAAAGTTAAATGCAGCATAATGATGTTGTGTATCGTATAGAAAGTGTATATAGGAATGAGGCATTGCAACTAAGTTCTAAGCGTATATATGAATAATATTCATTAATTATAAAATTAAACAATTCACGTAGTCTATTTATTGGTGAAATACAAATGAAAATCCTCTCAGTTTTTGAGATTAATGTAGTCATGAATAAGGACAGACGTTCACAAGGGACCTGCTTTTTATGTATCTAGGTTGATTTTTATGGGATTGGGTGACAAACGAGCACACAGTCCACCCGATGGTAAGCGGTTACTGTGACCCATAGACATCTACATGTGTCCTCAATAAAGACTCTAGAAGCAAATGCGTTGTTATCCGTGAGGACTAAGATGGAATGCCTCTTTGCCAGTAAAAATGGTCTCCGGTTCTCTACACTCACCATACGAAACACAGCAGCGATAAGCTGCTAATTTACGCTGGTTTTCTGTGAGAGCGTGGTCCTTCCCCGGTCAAGCCGACCCATTCGTGCTACAAATATACTACTAATATAGGTGCAGCATGGCTCTACCACGTACTAAAAGGTATCTTTAAACCACTCGCAGATAGATATAGAAATTTTTATAAAACAAAAGTAAAAGTGATGTGAACTGTGAAGTAAAGTGAACTGACTGTCCACCTTATGGTAAGAGGCTACTACAGCCAACTTTGAACAAAGAAGACCACAGATGCGTCATCACTTTTGAGGACTAAGAATGTCACACAGCCTGTCGTTATGTCCTTTAGATCGGAACACAACAATGCGAGATACTATGTAGCGGCAGAATTAAATAAGACGGTGGTACTTTTTTCTTTTTTTTTATTCTACAATAATTTAAGGGACTTTTACCGCTTAGCGTATGTCAGTCCCGGTGGTACTTACCCAGATGGAATCCTATGCAGTAAAGGCGTCTTACAACATGGTATATAGATATATATGTATAGATATAGATGCATAGATATATAGATAATAACAGAAACATGGTAGAGCCATGCTGCAGCTGTATTGTGGTTGTAGCATGAATGGGTCGGCTCGACCGGGGACGACCACGCTCTCACGGAATACCAGCAGCAGCAGCTCAGTGCAGCTTTGGTTAATATGCAGAGCAAGAGAGATAACCATAGACCCTTTTTACTGGAAACTGGATGTTCCATCTTGGTCCTGAGGGGTGGCAATGCATATGCATTTTGATTCTTAATCGAGGATTGATATAGATGTTTGTCGACCACAACATCCACTCACCACCAGGTGGACTGTTTGCTAGTTTATCTAAATAAAATTAATTATTTTATTATAATATTTACTTTAATGAATGTTTGGCGTAAAATAAATTGTAACATCGAAAACGAAAGAACAAACACAAAAATTCAAACGCAAAACTAATTAGGCAAAAGTAATAAATTAACATAAAATTGCCATTTTCCCTGTTTACAAAGACAACAGAGGGACAACTTGAAATACATTATTCACGTATTTTTTGATTATTACTTGTTAAGTCCCACCTCTGCAGAGTTTGCGGTAAAATCGTGAATTTCACAGTATGCAAGCAAACCGGTTTCGAATCCCGCCAGCACCAGTGAAATTGTATATTGCAATTGTAAGTGCTCATTTACCACGTGCTCACTGGTGAAGAAAAACATCGTGAGGAGAGCTGCATGCTTTCGAAATTAGAAAATATTTCGAAGACATGTGGACTTCATAGGTCTTATGTATATATCTTTGCTGACACTCATTAGGGTAACACAGATAATACAAGGAAGTGTTCACGTAAAACCTCTCAGAAATTTGCCTATCCTCAGCAGTGAGACGTACAAAGGCTGTAATTTTACATCCACCAAGTGTGAAATGAAACATGTGAAAGTTATATATTTTTAAAGAAGTATGTTTTGACGAACGAACACATACTCCACCTCACGATGAGAACATGTGGTTGCTGAGGGCCATTTATACTTTTCTGAAGGATTAAAATGCATAGACGTTATCCATTTAGTCCTCAGGGATATTCCCATTTCTCATCTTATTTCGCTTCGTGGGTATCGTAAGAAGTCAATTGGATATGTTAAAGAAATCGTATGATTTCCGATGTAGATAATAGATAGCGCTATATCCATCGTATCGGTTACGTCAGAAGTAAAAAGTTCAGAGCAGTAACTGGAAGCAGCGTCAAGGGTGGGAAAGGTCTGGTACTGATGATAATGATGATAATGATTAAGGCAAACCTTCTCCTTAATAGAAAAGTCCCATGAATGCCCAAGAGTCAGATCTAGGTTGATCGAATTCTTTAAATAACTTTCGGTAATTGGTATTCCTTATGAAAATAATGTCCTCCAAACCCAATTTCGATCACGGCAGCAAGTCTCTACGAAATGCGGAGACCAGACATCTATTGTGGACAGGTTTATGTTGCACGAGTGCACTGTAAACTTCGATTCTTAAACTTTAATGTGCAGTAAATTATCCAATGAGGCGCTATTCCGACACGGCTGGCGCAGAGCCAATGCTTTTATGGTTTCCCAAGACACGAGTGTAAAATACCACTTACTTTCTGACTCCGGGCTGCTATAGATAATTTTTGACAGGAAAACTCAATAACTAGTTTCGTCCCGGACCGGGGTGTTAACCCCACATAATCACCAGTCGCACTTACGACCACTAGATTAACAAGACAGTCAATGTCAAAGTCAAATATCATTATAAATATTATGAAAAATAGAACTAAGTTAAAGAAAATCGTCACTTTGCTGAGAGCTCAGCACCACAGCAAAGAAAACAGAACGAGTAAGCGGCAGTACTCAATATGTATATCATTTCTACAATGGCGTTAAAATAACCTCATTTGAATTTATAAGAGAAAAAGCGGCGTGCAAAGTATTGAAAGTTATAATTCACTTGCTGCATTTTGAAACAGTATTTTCATGCTTTTAATCTATTTTCTCTTCTGGAATATCAGTGCTTTGGTAAATTCAGTTGAAATATTGTGTTTTAAAATTTAAAAGGCCTCTTTATTACCAAGTTTAATTATATGATGCAACAAAAACTATATAAATAATTATTATAATATAAATGAATATATGGTAAGTAATACGTAGGTCACTAAATAAGTTTTAAGATGCTCGAAATTTAAAAATGGAACGCAACCGTGTTATATGTTTCAAAAAATCAAATTTATTTAAAAATAGAACTCTATAAGTCAATTGTTTAATATTAAAAAAACAACAAAGTTCTATTAATTTTCCTGCAACGCTTCCCGCGCCTTTCGTTTAAAACGATGGATCTTAACCGTAAATATTTGCGCGCTATGATATATTATGATTTTAAATTTGGTTTAACCGATTAATTAAGTTTACAACGGTTACAATCTCAAATAGGGTACTCAGTTCCATCACGCGTAGCAAGTTTGAGGTCGTTTGCTGAATTCAAAAGGGGTAAAATGAATCTTAAAGATAACCAAAGAACCAGGGCCCTGCAAACAGCAGTAACGGCAGAAAATGTATGGACTACTGAAATGTTGTTGCGAGAAGACCCTCTAATTACATATACGGACAACGAAAAGATTATAGGCATTAGTTCGGGGAGCATTCATACCATCCTACATCAACATCTTGGAGTGAGGAAGCTTTGTTGCCGATGATCCCTCGTTTGCTCTCCGAAAGCGAAAAACAGACTCGTGTGGATTGGTGCGATGAAATGCGTTTACGTTTTGGAAACGGGGCATCTAGGCGTGTTTCAAAAATCGTTACTGGTGACGATACATGGGTCTATCAATGTGATCTGGAAAATAAAAGGCAATCATCGGTATGGGTCTACACAGAAAGACAGTTACCGACAAACTGCAAAGACCTCGCAACTTCGGCAAAAAAAAATGGTGGCTAATTTTTTTTCGCGGAGCGGACATTTGTCGACGTTAGTGCTGGAAAATTGTAGGTCAGTCAACTCAGAATGATATACTACAGTTTCATTCCGCATAGCTTTTCAAGCTGTGCGGGAAACAAGACCAAAAACGGGCTTCGGAGAATCATGCTGCATCACGATAACGCCTCTTCACATACCTCCCTTAGAACAATAGCATTTATTGAGGAATATGGTGTGAAAACTCTAAGTCACCCACCCTACAGCCCTGACTTAGCTCCGTGTGATTTCCTTATGTCCCCAAGAGTCAAAGAAAAAATAAAAGGCAAGTTTTTTTCAAGCACTAAAGAAGCAGTGGCTGCCTAAAGAGAAGCAATTTCCGACCTGTCAGATCAAGACTGCCATAAGTATTTTCAGAGTTGGTTTAGGCGAATGGAACTTTTTACTTTGAAAAGATGTAAAATAAATGTTAATAGTGTCTAGAATACTTTTTGTACATCTCAAAACTTATTGAGTGACCCACGTAACTTCTGCTAACCAGTGTTCTTATTTTATAATTTAAGCGCTTCGGAAACGAAGATCCCGCTAGATTTCTTGCTGGTTCATCTCAGGACAGACTTTTTCCGAACCAGTGGGAAAAGTAAAAAAATAACTGTAGTAAATACCAAATCGAATAAAACATGTTCTATTATATTTTGTTTATCCGCTTCAAACTCCTGGCTCCACAAAAAATTAGCGTTACGAATTTAATGAGACCATTTTGTTGTAAATTACGTTATTGCATGCATTAAGCGCAAAGCGCGTAGGTATGTTCTACTAGCACCTAAAAATCAAGATTCCAACGTATTGTCACATAAAATCGTATCTCACGATCATATTGAAATATATAAATGATATAAAAACACATTGTCAGGAAGATAAATGAACGTTGAACTTGTTAATATTTTTTAATCGATTAATTGCAATTTTTACATAAAAAAGTGGTTTTAGTGGCTTACGGTGTAGATTTATCAAATCTGCATGGAGTGGTAAAGACGACGACAACAAACAAAAACTCAATCTATATTTTAATCTCTTCATATATCATGTGGGAATCCATGGCGACTTAATTTTCTTTTGTTTTTGTTTTAATTTTTTCCGCATAGAAATCCATAAATTTTCGGTGTTTTAAGCAGCGTTGGAATGGTTAGTTTTGGTAAACAGACTGCCTCACTACCTCACTTTGGCTTCAGCCGCCGTCGTTAGTGAATACTGTATCGGTTGTTTGCAGCGGCTCAAAAAGTTCGCTGTCTGTACAAATACAAAATATTCGAAAAACAAATTTGATACATACTTAATTATTATAATAATCACAGAGTTTTATTACAATTTAATAAAAGCACAGAATAAATAATAGTACTACGTACTAAAAGTAAGTAGGATGTATATATTTAAGTAAAATTTATACATAAATATGTCTTCGACTTTATGAAGTGACTTGAATGATGATGTGATGATCATATGAGCATTATGAGTCGTGCTTTTATGGATTTTCCAAACTTTTTTTAATTGAAGTTTGAAATGAATTTATTGGAAAATTGGAATTATAATAATAAGGTTATTAATGCATGCAGTTGTGTGTATTTAAATTACTTAAAAAACATTTTAATGCGCTTAGGACATGCAGAATTGGATTTACCAATAGTTTTTTTTAATATATTTTTGCAAGGATAATAAGTCTTTTTTCTTTGTTACAAAGTTCAATATATTGTTGGGAATGAGGGTAAAATAATAAAAGGAAATAGGAACAAATGAAGGTACAATGGCAAACTCCAACTTGTTTAGCAGTATAAAGTATCGCACAGGCGACTAAGAGGCATCAGTTGGTAATTCTATGAATCTTATTGTCGTTACTCTACCTGTTGGTAGCTCCGCGATGTTAGCACCTCATGTGCGGAATTTCGATTTACCAATTATACCATCTGAATGATCAGAAATTGGTCAACCAAATATTTATATAAGCTGACCAATTATCAGCGAATGCTTCTCGATCGCACATAGGTGGAATTTCTTATTTTTTTCGCGAATGAGGTGCTAAAATTTCTCAATGACCTTGAAAAATTTTAACCCTTAATAAAAAAATTCTAAGGCTGACCAATTAATAAGACCGACTGACCTTTTATGACCAATTTCTGACCTTTCAGATGGACATCACGGAGCTCCTGTTGGGGTATTCTTCTAGTATAACCAAGAAAGATCGTGTTGCTGAGAGGCTGCCATGCGTTACATTGACATGGGTAGTGTTGCTGTTGGTGTTATCATGTGATTGGGTCCTGATAGCAGGGTTTGTTACCGAGGAGTGTTCTTTTATTTAAATAATTTTGAGAATAATTTCTAACATCTAGAAATGGAATAGTTTCTTACATCAGAATTGGCATAAAGTCCCCGTTATTGCCCATATATATGTCTTCAAATAGTGTCAGGGGCATTTCGTGTTGATGACTTTGTTTTTATGTTAAATGTTGTAATGAAATTTGCTGTCCTATTTACGACATTGACGTACCATTAATGTGTAAAGTAAGATATAAACTGAAGTGTTTTATGCCAAAAGTATTTTTTTTTCGAATTATATTAAAGTACTCTGCGGGTTTTTCATTAGTAAGTTAACAAATGTTGAAAGAAATATTTAAGGCACCTAGATGAGTTATAGTTTGCATTCAGTGAAAACTTTACTTGTTCGAGTTTTGTTATAATCTATTACTCGTAGTTCATGCGATATATAATTTACATGGGCTACATTTTGAAGTTTTAAATATTTAACTTTAACGTGCTATTAATTGGAAATTTAATAGCTTTTTTGTATTCTGTGTTGAAAAGTGTTACAGTTTACTCCAAATAATAGACAGCTAAATTAGATATGGTCAGGTGCATGGCCTAACCCTTGGTAAGATTGAGGCTATGCCGCTGCTACCTGATGTTTCTTGGCGGATCTTACGGCTAGAAGACTGCCGACGGCCGCTGAGTGCTTGGGAAGCTTGATCCAGGAATGAATAACATTTATTTAAAAAAATCAGTATTTTAAACTTATGTAACGCCAAGTCAAGCAACAAAATACCTGAAGCAATGTTCAGGTATTTTGTTGGAAAATCGAACGCTTTTTTCTGAGTAACCTTCTGAATCGACAGGGGATACGAAAGGGTTCATACTGAGTTACCTAAGTTTTTTTAAAGGATTAGGGTGACAAACGAGCACACAGTCCACCTGATGGTAAGTGGTTGCTGCAGCCCAAAGACATCTACATCTATCTTCGTTTGCGAATCAAAATGTAGATGCGTTGTCACCCGTGAGGACTAAGATGGAATGCCTCATTTTCATTAAAAAGGGCCTCCGGCCACCTGCACTCACCAAGCGAAACGCAGAGGTATACCTCTACTTCACGCTGGTATTCTGTGAGGTCGTGGTACCAACCCGGTTCGAGCCGGCCCATCCGTGCGACAACAATTCTGCCGCGTGGCTCTACCACTGTTATGTGTGTTACCAAGTGATTGGTACGAGCCGAAGTTATTATCTGAAGCTAGAGATAAGACAACACAGACCGCAGCTCAGTATATGTTGCCCTGGAAAGGCGAATGTTGGTGTGTTACAGTTACACGTGTGATGTGATTACATGTGCGCGAGTGTGAGGCAAAGGTGTGCCTAACTGGTCGGAATGGACTGCCGGGTAAAGCTGTAGCATTGCCTGGTTTCGGCCGACGCGTATGCTGCATGCGTGGCCGGCGCCGTACCGGAGCGCGCGTATGCTGTAGATGACATCTACCTATGACGTGTGCTGTGTTGTTTTAGTCACGTGCGCTTGCCTCATGGTGGGTACGTATGGCATGTGCTGTGCTGGTTTAATAGCCACGTGTGGTCTGTGTCCACTGTGTCACGTGGCGCTTGCCGTTATTCGTGTGGCAGCGCGGGCGCGGCAACGCCGTACAGCAGCCACACTGGGCCCGTTGCCGTCTGCTGCTGGCGCACGGCCTGGGTTCTACACCTCTATATACAGCTTCCTTAAATAAATATACTCGTCAACAACTTTGAGCTTAGTGCTCCCAACAACTACCGGCATAGGTGTGACATGGACGTTATACATGATATTTGTTTTGTCCATGCTCATCTTAAGACCTATCCGCTGGGAGGCACTATTGAGGTCATTGAGCGTAGTACTTAGGTCCTCCAGAAATTCTGCCATAAAGACTATACCGTTGGGAATTTGAAGGTAAGTGATGTACTTGCCACACTGTATCATTTCAAGTCGAGTAGTTTGAAAATGTCTTCCAGCGAAGAAAAGTTTCGAAGATATAACGTCACCCTGTCTTTCATCTCTCTGCAGTTGGATAGGTTTCATACTCATAGGTTCTGTACTCGGATAGCCATCGTAGCTCTACTGTACAAACACTTCAGCACTTCGATATACCGACAGTCAACTTGGCACCGCTCAACGAATCAAAGACTTTCTCATAGTCCACATACGCCAAACATAGTGGCAAATTGTACCCTCCGGACTTCTGTACGACTATGAATAATTTGCCGAAAGGTATGTATGTAGTCTATGACTAAAAAGCCTTCTCGGAAACCGGATTGTTCGGGAGGCTGGAAGTTACCGAGTCTGCGTGCGAGACGATTCGAAATGACTCTCGAAAAGAGCACGTAAACAAGGCTCAGAAGGGAAATCGATCTGTAGTTCTTACAGAAAACAATGTTGCCTTTCTTGAAGAGCAAGACCAATCTACTACTGCTCCACACCATGTTGTGGCGGAAAAGAATACCCACTAACTCATATCTTCCCGTGGGTGTCAAAAGAGGCGACAGAGGGAATCTGAGACATAATATGGGCAGCAGCATATTTTTGATAACAGTAATATGGGCCATTCTCAAAAACGGACTTAAAATTCTAAAAAAAAAAATTATTTTGATATGATTCAAAGTAGTCTCAAATGAAAGGTATCTTATCTTGCTAAATGAAGCACATAAAAGCCTAGCTATTTTCACTGTAGTTTTCACAAAAAACATGAAAAATGAAAACTTCTCTCCACGGAAGTGACACAACTCCACGGTAGTGACATATTTGCATAATTTTAATAAATTATTAATGATTACGACGACGAATAAAACGATATTTTTTTAATTATTATATGTATATAACTATCAGTTTGGTATTTATTAATTTTAAGTATTAATTAAGTACGTATTTACGCTTAATTAATATTATGTTAATTATATCTATTACTAATAAGTTTTATTGGAACACATGTTGGTTAACAAAACTTTTATTCGGTTCTATCTGGTCACATAAGTAACATTTTAATAGTAATTAAATTATTATTAATCCACATTATTTAGTTAGCATATAACTTGCAAAACTCCTACGAAATAAAGTAACTGAGACTATTTAAATTATTATAAATGTGAAACCATAATAAAAAGTAGTAACAACTTAATCACTTTAAAAAAAATAAAACCAAGCAATGAATCTGATTCATTAGAATAATCTGAGCGCAGATGAGGGAATGAACGTAATAATATATTTTTTTTAACATTTCTTCGACCGCAATGTGATTGTGATAAATTAATAGTAATAACTACAATCAGAAACATCTTTACACTGTGGCCAAACGAACTCCGTGTATTCTTCATCACACGTGTCAACTGGAATCAAACTTGATATAATACTAAAACTTTTGTTTATAGAAGTAAGGTGACAAAAGAGCACCCAATTCACCTGATGGTAAGTGGTTGTTGTGGCCCATAGACATCTACATCCTCGATTACGAATCAAAATAGAGATGCGTCGTCACCCCTGAGGACTAAGATGGAATGCCTCTTTTGAAGTAAAAAGGGTTTCCGGTTTTATACACTCACCACACGAAACACATCAGCATTAAGTTGCTATTTTACATTCTCCCAGTACGCCCCAGTTGAGCCGACCCATTTATGCTACAACCAAAACATAGCTTCAGCGTGGCTCTACCACGTAAAAGATTAGAGAATTATAATCCAGTACAGTGACAATTTAACGAGTGTAAAATATGTTAGAGTTTTTTCAGACCAATTTAATCAGTTGCCTTCGATCAATTCCCGAAAAGAAGTTACAGCTGTTATTTGAGTTCTGTCAAATATGTTGGCTTCTTCAGTTACTATCATAGTATTTTCTGGCAGTTCATGTGGGATATCATGACTGGGGCTAGGAAGAGATTCTTCAGTTATTATTACAGTATTTTCTGGCACTCTATGTGGAATGTCATGACTTGAGCCAGGAAGAGATTCTTCAACGATGGCACTTCGTGTATATACTACTTTCCTATTCCATTATGAGATCAATTTCTATCACATTTTGCACAGCTAAGTCGTCTTAAAAGTATTAAGTCTAGTTTTGTTTTGGTATGATATAGTACTTACTACAACTACTTGATGAATCAAATATTCTAGGCGAGTAATTTTCTAACACTGATGGATATAGGTCTCTGTAAGATGACGAAATACGGCTTTAGACAGAACGAGATCATCTACTTAAGACCGGATGTTAAAATGGATCATTAAATAACTAAAACTGGATCATTTTCAATGTCACTTTAAGGTGATCATCACGCAAACTCGATAAAAATCTTTTCCTAATTTTTCCCTATTTTAGGAATTATTACTAAATTTTTCCCTGCATTTTCCATTTATTCTACAATTTTTTTGCCTCTTACGCCATTCTTGTTTCTGTTTTTTTTTGTTTTCTTTTTGACATTTGATGAATAGATATAATTTTATTTTAGATTTCTATAACGTTCTCTTTCTGTAGCTTTAGCCTGTTCGTACAACTGTAATTGAACTTTGTTTTTTCTGACGTCGCCTCTTGCATTCTTTTGTCTTGTGATTGATCTGTTCATGATTTTTAGTGCTATAATTACCCTGGATCAAGAAATATTTACATATTACAATTAATCACATTAATAAATTTTAAATTACCAAAGAGCGATCAAAGTACTGTCACATCCATGGACGTTAAGTCACCTCCGTGGATAATCGTAATCCACGTAGGTGACATCCATGGAAGTGAGCTTTTAAACTTAAATATAGTTTTTTCGTAATCTCAAACACTGATTACTAAAAATGACGAAATACCTAGATAACGTCTACAGTGGCCCATCATTTTACAATATTCGATAGACCTTAATTAAGTTAATACTTTGTGATAAGTAATCCACAAAAGTGACTGAAATAGCATGCTAATTTAAAAAAAAATCTTACTTTATAGGTCTTTACTCCAAAATTATTATCCCAGCACAGACAAACTGTCAAAAATTTTCAAGATGGCATTGTATTTGTTGTCTGTATTCGTTCAGGAACTGTATTTACTGGTATTTACCAATTTATTGAATTGTGGCTGCGTTCAGTAAGTTTATCCATGGAGGTGATAATTTTTCCATGCACAAAAGTTATGAAATATTTGGAATCATTTATTTCATTTGTGTCTTAATTATTTTGTGTTTTTTAGAAAGATTTTTCCATGTTTCATTGTAAAAAATATGAAATAATTAATTTATTATTGATATATATATATATATATATATATATATATATATATATATATATATATATATATATATATATATATTTTATATAAGCCTATACTATCACAAACTGATTTTGCACACGACATGGAGGTGACATTTTCGTCACTTTCTTAATGATGATTAAAAACATATTTATGTTATTTAAGTTTTAATAAAAAATCCTGTTAATATAACCTACTTCAATTAATTGTAGATAGGTATTCTAGAAATAATACAAGTATTTCATTTTTTAATACAATTGCACAAAAAAAAAATTGCAAAAATGAGAATGGTCCATACAGCAATAAAAACCTGCGGTTGCCAACCCGCTCGCCAAGCGTGGCAACTTTGGAAATATACCCCTCATTAATAAAGTTACGAAGAGACGGCCCCCAGTCCCCTACGGCACCCTAGGGGCAGGGGGTGCTGAGAACCTCCGGTGGAGGTTCGGTTGCGACCTAAGATGACTCGACCTGGCAACATGCCACGCACGCACCCTGAAAACTCACGAGAAGGTCCTGGAGCTGGAAGAAGAGATAGACAAGTTACGCTGGAATATTATAGAACTATCCGAGGTAGAGAGGTGTAAGACAGGGTGACGTTATATCCCCGAAACTCTTCACCCCTGCAGTGGAAGACGTTTTCAAGCTTCTGGACTGGAAAAGATGAGGTATTAACATAAATGGCGAGTACATCACTCACCTTAAATTTGCCGACGATATATTCCTTATGGCAGAACCGCTGGATGACCTAAGCACTATCCTGAATGACCTCAATAATGTCTCGCAACGGATAGATCTTAAGATGAACATGGACAAAACAAAATCATGTTTAACGTCCATGTCATACCTATGCCGGTAGTTGTTGGGAGCACTAAGCTCGAAGTTGTTGATGAGTGTATTTACCGGGGAGAAATAGTCCGACTAGGTATGTCCAACTTCCCGTGTGGAGTTGCCAGAGCTCCCATCGGGCGCGTCCCCAGGTGGCGGATAGGGGAACGCCACTCAGATATGGGTGGTAGCGGGAAACCGTCGCGGACCAAAACTGGCTGGCTGAGGGCTTGTTTGGATAGTGGAGGGCCTAATAGTTGCTTCCCGTATCCTCTCCGTTGAGAGGAACAGAGAATGTGACATGCGCGGTGAGGTGCCAGGTGCACTCGGCTTTTGCCGACGCCGGGCAACCCGTAATTGCGGGGTTATCAGGGACCACACCCTGTAAAAAAGGAAACCGAATGGGCTCAGTGTTCCCTCACCCGGTCTCTGGGCAGGCATGGGAAGAACCCGTAGCGACTCTGCCACCGTTCGAACCTCGGAATCCCTCTGGCGTGTCGTGGATCACGTCTCGCG
Source organism: Parnassius glacialis (assembly GCA_033319125.1). Taxonomy (NCBI): domain Eukaryota; kingdom Metazoa; phylum Arthropoda; class Insecta; order Lepidoptera; family Papilionidae; genus Parnassius; species Parnassius glacialis. Next base: position 26,538,695 of record JAVANC010000014.1, read on the forward strand.
GCGCCTTAGGGGCCGAGGGCTCTTGGCTTAACCGCCTGGAGTCGCGAGGATGATAACCTCTTTAAAAAATCACCCGAAGCTCAAGCGCGGCACGCCGTGAGGAGCTGCATGGCTGATGGGTAAATGTTCAGTCGTTAGCGTTGCCCCCGTCGGGGTACCGGCCGACACCCTTGACGGGTTACGCATAGGTTTATCCGGGCAAAGGAGGCGCTGCCCGGATGGACTATTATTTCCTCCACACTCGTGGGAATAAAAATGGAAAAATCATATTACAAAAAAACAGTAGAGGCTGGATCAGATACGGGGAGCGGTGAAAATCGGTCGCGTGGGACGTCTTCCGCTAGGAAGCGTCCAGTGTGCCGGTCTTCAGAAGAGGAAGGCCTGCCGGCCCCCAAGTTGCCGACTTCGGGGAGGGGTCGGCAGGCATCGAGAGGAGCGAGTGCTTCGCAGCCGCCGAGGGATAAGCACGGCCGGTTCGTGTGCTCCAATACCTCGGCGGCTAGTGAAGCAGAAAGTGACATGGGGTTCACTACGGAGGACCCTGGCGATGGCGGTGAAAGCTGTGCCTCGCTGGGGAGCTCAAAGGCGGAGCTCAACGCCGCCAAGAGGGAGCAGTGCAAAGCCGTCGCGGCCGACGAAGTGTCGGAAATGGCCCGACGTGCTCGCGAGCGACGAGCTGCTCTTGCGGCGGAAGGGGGAGAGCCATCTGCGGTGGCCTTAAGCCAGCTGGCTCTGGATGGGGTGGACTTAGTCCTGAAGGTTGCCATCAAGTCCGGCAGCCTAAAGGGCACGTTCACCCGTGGCCTAAAGGAGACTGCCGCGGATATTAGGGAGGCGGTTGGCATCCTCCTCAACAGGACGGCCTCTGACGAGGTCGCAAAGTTACAGGAGGAAAACAGCCGCCTCAGAAACGACTTAGAGGACCTCCGGCGGCAAGTCGCTGCGCTAAGCGAAGAGCAGCAGCGACGCACGTCCTTCAATGCCTTGCCTGTAGTGGCCCCGACTCCCGCACCGCAACCGGCAAGCCCTCGTACCGACGAAGAGGTTGAGCGTATTGTCCGGAACTGCATGCTCCAGTGCGGGAGCATGGTTAACGCTCGGCTGGAGGCGATTTCACGGCGTCTCCCGGCGGAAATCCTCCGTCCGCCTTTGGCGGCGGACACACGGAGAACTGAGGAGTCGCCGAGACTTGCGCCTCAAAAGGGGAAGCCCGCGGAGGGTAAGAAAAAGCCCGCGGAGGGAGCTCCTTTGAGCGAGCAGCTCACGACTGTCGGGTCTAAGGGTGAGACCTGGGCGAAAGTCGTGGGCCGCAAGAAGGCCCGCAAAGCCGCCAAGAAGGCCGCAGCAGCTGCATGCGCCCCAGGTGGAACCGCAAAGACGGCTCCTAAACCTGCGCGGCGGACTGCCAAAGGAGGACGCAAGAGACCGGCTGTGCATGTTCCGCGGTCCAATGCTGTAACGCTAACGTTGCAGCCCGGAGCTGTGGAACGTGGCGTGACGTACCAGTCGGTCATCGCCGAGGCCAAAGCCAAGATCAAATTATCTGATCTTGGCCTTCAGTCCGTCACCCTCAGGCAGGCTGCCACGGGTGCACGGCTGTTTGAGGTGGCTGGTACTGTGAGCGGCAGTGCCGAAAAGGCGGACGCACTGGCCGCCAAGATGAGGGAGGTTCTCAACCCTGAGGACGTCCGGGTCTTCAGACCAATGAAAACCGCAGAGGTGCGGATTGCTGGCCTGGATGACTCCGTGACCTCTGAGGAGGTGGTGGCGGCCGTTGCCAGAAGCGGAGAGTGTCCGCAGGACAAGGTGCGGGCTGGCGACATACGCACCGACGCCACCGGACTCGGTGCGGTCTGGGTTCGGTGCCCTGTAGCGTCGGCGAAGAAGATCGCCGATAACGGCAGATTGCTGGTAGGCTGGGTGGCGGCAAGGACAAAGCTCTTACAGCCCCGGGCTTTGCAGTGCTTTCGGTGCCTGGAAAAAGGGCACGTCCGGGTGAAGTGCACCGCCGAGGTTGACCGTAGTGACCTCTGTTATCGCTGCGGCCAGCCTGGCCACAAGGCTGCCCTGTGCACCGCGGCGCTCAACTGCAGCCTTTGCTCTGCTGCGGGAAGGCCAGCGGAGCACAGAGTAGGCGGAGGGGCTTGTGAGGCGCCTGCCAGCAAGAAAAAGGAAAAGAAGAGGAGCACTAAACCTGCCGGGTCAACCTCGCTGCCCCCGCAGGCTAGCAGCTCCGCGGCCGACTCCCGGCCCAGGACCGTTGCCGAGGGAATGGAATGCCAGTAACGGCACAACTCCATTTTCTCCAGGGCAACATCAACCACTGTGCCAGAGCTCAGGATCTCCTACTCCAGAGCATGGCACAGTGGTCGATTCACGTGGCTGTGGTCGCCGAACCGTACTTCATTCCCGCCCGTGACAACTGGTTGGGATGCGCTGACGGTTTGGTGGCCATTATTGGCGAGACTCTGGTCGACCCGTCTCGGGGCCGCGGCTGGGTTGCTGCGGTCTCGGGCGGCATCGTTATTGTAGGGGCGTATTTCTCCCCCAACAAGAGTCTCGCCGACTTTGAGGGTTTCCTTGTCGAGTTGGGCGCCGTCGTAGGCCGCTATCACCCTCGTCCCGTTCTGGTGCTCGGGGATCTCAACGCCAAGTCATCGGCGTGGGGATCTCCGGTCACTGACCCTCGGGGCGAGATGCTAGAAGAGTGGACGGTGGCGACTGGTCTGGTCGTCCTGAATCGGGGTTCGGAATACACGTGCGTGCGGCAGCGGGGTGGGTCGATAGTGGACGTCTCGTTTGCTAGCCCTTCTGTCGCCAGCCGAGTCCGCGACTGGCGTGTCGCCGCAGAGGTGGAGACGCTGTCGGACCATCGATATATCCGGTTCGACGTCTCTGCCCAGACTGCGAGCGACCGCCATCCAACAACCCCGATTAACGACGGCCCGCGTTGGGCGCTTAAGCGCATCGACAGGGAACTACTCGAGGAAGCAGCCTTAGTCCAGTCCTGGATCTGGGAGTCGACGACGGACGGCCCCGTCGACGTCGAAGCGGTGGCGCTATGGTTTCGCGGGGCGATGACGCAGATCTGCGACGCGTCCATGCCCCGTGTCCGCCAACGGTCCGCAAAGCGCCAGGTGTACTGGTGGACCGCCGAGATCGCGCACTTGCGCATAGCTTGCGTTGCGGCTCGTCGCCGGTACACCCGATACCGGAGGCGGCGTCGACGGGATTCCGCCGAGGAGGACGCGCTGTATGAGGTGTACCGCGCGTCTAAGGAGACTCTGTAGCTGGCCATTAGCGACTCAAAGTCGCGTGTCAGGGAGGAGCTGCTGGGGTCCCTAGATCGGGATCCGTGGGGGCGCCCCTACCGTTGGGTACGGAGCAAGTTGCGTCCCTGGGCGCCTCCACTAACACAAACGATGCAACCCCAGTTGCTAGAGGCGGTTGTATCGGCTCTCTTCCCTGAGCGAGTGGGACACGTTCCCCCGGCGATGGCTTCGCCCTCAGCCACAGACTCTCCAGAAGAGGAGAGCACCGAAGTCCCCGAGGTAACGCAAGCAGAGACGAGAGCGGCCGTGTCGCGACTCCGGGCTAAGAACACAGCGCCCGGACCCGACGGAGTTCCTGGTCGAGCTCTCGTCCTGGCTCTGAAGGAGCTAGAGCCCCAGCTGAGAGGGCTCTTCACGGCATGTCTCGAGTAGGGTCAGTTTCCCAGTGTGTGGAAGGAGGGGAGGCTGGTCCTGCTCAGGAAGGAGGGGCGCCCCGCGGACTCACCGTCCGCGTACCGGCACATAGTGCTGCTCGACGAGGCGGGCAAACTTTTTGAGCGTATCATCGCAGATCGCCTCGTCAGCCACTTGTGCAGAGAGGGGCCGGACCTGGACGAGAACCAGTTTGGTTTTCGTCGCGGGCGCTCCACCATAGATGCTATTACGCGCGTGAGAGCCCTGGCGGAGGAGACAGTGTCCCGGGGTGGGGTGGTGCTGGCGGTGTCTTTAGACATCTCCAACGCCTTCAACACCCTACCCTGGAGTTGTATCCGGGAGGCGCTGAATTACCATCGCGTGCCTCCCTACCTCCGCCGCACAATAGGGGCTTACCTTGAGGAGAGATGCGTTACGTATCGGGGACGTGACGGCGCAGGTCGGCGCGTCATGTCGTGCGGTGTTCCGCAGGGATCGGTCTTGGGACCGCTTCTGTGGAACATCGGCTACGACTGGGTGCTGAGAGGTGAACTCTCGTCGGGCGCCGACTTGACGTGTTATGCGGACGACACGCTCGTCACTGCCCGGGGGAGCTCGCACAGGGAAGCAGCGTTGGTTGCCACGGCTGCGGTGTCACAAGTGGTGAACCGCATCCGGCACCTGGGCCTCAAGATGGCCCTAAACAAGTCGGAGGCCATGGTGTTCCATGGCCCTCGACGCGCGCCGCCGTTGGGATCACACATCGTGGTCAGCGGGGCCCGGATAGCTGTCGAGTCCACCATGAAGTATCTGGGATTGGTGCTCGACAGCCGATGGGAATTCGGACCCCACTTCCGGCGGCTGGCGCCCAAGCTGATGGGTGCAGCGGGCGTGCTATCAACGTTGCTTCCCAACTTGGGGGGCCCGAGCGCCGCCTGTAGGCGGTTGTACGTGGGAATCGTGCGGTCCATGGCCCTGTATGGGGCCCCTGTGTGGGCGATGGACATGACGGCCAACACTCTCGCCATTCTGCGCAAACCGCAGAGGGCGATGGCCGTCAGAGTCGTCCGCGGGTATCGCACGATTTCCTACGAGGCGGTTTGTGTCCTGGCCGGATCCCCGCCCTGGGACCTAGAGGCGAAAGTACTCGCGTCATTATATCGATGGCGCGAGGAAGAGCGGGCACGGGGCTCGAGGCCGGTGCAGCAGCAGATCGCGCTGCGCCGAGAGGAGCTCCGTCAGGTCCTGGTGGCGGAATGGCGGCAAAGGCTTTTGCGCCCTACCGCCGGCCTCGCTACCGTCGAGGCGATCCGGCCAGTACTCGACGACTGGCTCGGGAGAAGGCACGGCTCCCTGTCGTTTAGGGTGACGCAGGTGCTGTCGGGGCATGGCTGCTTCGGCAAGTACCTGTGCCGCATAGACAGGGAGCCGGACGCTAGGTGCCACCACTGCGTCCATTGCGGGGAAGACACGGCGCAACACACGCTCGCTGAGTGCGTAGCTTGGGAAGAGCAGCGCCGTGTCCTCACAAATAAAGTAGGAGGCGATCTGTCGCTGCCGGCCTTAGTGCGGAGGATGGTCGGTAGCGCAGAGTCGTGGGACGCGGTGGTGTCCTTCTGCGAGGACGTGATGTCGCAGAAGGAAACTGCGGAACGGAAAAGGGAGATCTCGACTCCCTTCCCCAGCCGCAGAAGGCGCACCGGGCGCAGGAGAAGGGCGGACAACGCCCTTTTCCGGCCCCCATGAATGGGTCCAGGGGCGAGGGACTTGGGGAAGCCCCCGCCACCCCTTTTCGATGGACCCGAGGCGGAGGCGCGCGTGGCTGTCGGCGCGCGCCCCTGAGGCGATACACGGGGTAGTTAAGCACCTCACTACCCCGTGCAGGAGACGAGGCCCGGACAGACCGGGCTAGCACTAGTGTGGGGCTGCGGAAGAATTTAGATTCCCGCGGCCCCACGCGCACGTGCGTGGAGACACCGGGGTGGTTTTAGCCGGTAAGAGTCCGGCACGCCCCTCCGCCTTTCCCCAGGCGGAGGAAGTCCATGAGGATTTCCCTCCGTAAAAAAAAAGGTATGTCCAACTTCGACCGAGAGGTCAATCGACGGATTCAACTCGGTTGGGCAGCGTTTTGGAAATTATAGCAAATAAATAACAAAAAATGCCTGACGAGAAGCGTCAGGTATACCTCAAAACTTGAAAACGAGACTATACAACCAATGCGAGTTGCCAGTGATGACCTATTGAACTGAGACGTGGTCCTTCAGTGCTGGCCGGATTAGGAAGCTCAAGATTGCTCAACGAGCTATGGAGAGGGCTATGCTCGGAGTTTCTCTGCGTGATAAACTTAGAAATGAGGATATCTGCAGTAGGACCAGAGTGACTGACATAGCTCAACGGATTAGTAAGCTAAAGTGGCAATGGGCTGGCAAGCTCGAAGAATCGACAACCGATGGGAAAAATGTTCTCGAGAGGCGGCCTCGTACCGACGGACGAAGTGTAGGATGTCCCCCACTAGATGGAGTGACGACCTGGTAAGACATGCAGGAAGTCGATGGATGCAGGTGGCTCAGGACTGTGCTTTGTGGCATTCCTTGGGGGAGGCCTATGTTCAGCAGTGGACTTATGAAAGGCTGTAATATATATACATATTGCTTTCTACTGTCCATTAATTAAAAGTTAGAGAGAGCAACTTTAGATTTTTTTTAAATCACTATGTTTTTATGAGTAAAGCCGTTTTCTATACACACATAAATAAAATTAGCTTGTCTGCCTTGTATAAATTGTTGTGAAATATTTAAATGTTTTCTTTGAAAAAACGAACAATTGATTAAATAACCTCGCATTTGATTATTTTATACTTAAATAACGCCACATTAACGCCAGTTTATTATAATTTTTCGTAAAAGACATATATATAGATAGATTTTTAAGATGTCACCATTTTCCCGTATTGTGGGGGCGTTTTTACATACATATGTTGCAAATGAAAAAAACTTTCAAACCCAAAATGGTATGAACTCTCTGTACTGGTGACGAGGCATTCTTTTATAGTTTTCAGGGTGACGCATATACCGGAGAGAGAGAGAGAGAAAGAGAGAGGAGGCAATCTTCAAAAAGACACCGTCAAGGTGATGTAAGACCGCTAGTGTGGGATTTTACCCACTAAAATCTCCTCTATCTTAAGAACCCAGTACCATGGGGCCGCGTTAGCATTACTTCATGGTGATGGTACTCCTCTTCATCGCTGCATTACGCGACTACACCTAGGTTTCTTCTTCTTTTTCTTCCATCGTCTTCATCAGCAAAACCTCATTTAAATGTCCCATCATCGCTGTCCAGTTGTCATTCGTTGCCAACATCTAAAGAACGACCTATTTCGGCATCTGAGGCACTCTCTTTTCGCTCTACTAGCGTAGCCGTGTTTCAGACCAGCGCTGACAGGCAAAAGAGTAGAAAGAATCACGGAAAGAATCACAGAGAAAACTGGCGCTAAAAAGCGGTGGAAAGGCAGGTTCTGTGCAATGTAGAGCAAGAAACTAAGACTTCAATATAAAAAAAACAATATGAAAAAAGGTCTGGCACCAAATTCATCACAGGGTTCTGAAAAACGTGCAGTAAAACGAATTAAAGGCGAAATTTACGTTGTTTCAAAAGACGAGAGGAAACGCACTGCTTAGAATACAAGCGGGGCGGAAAAAATGCTGCAGGAATACAACCACAACAGCACCTACATCATCAGAGATTGCAACAGCAGCAGACGACCGAGCCGAAGCAGCAGCAAAAACAGCTAGATATGCTCTGTTTACAATGATGGAATCCATAAGTAAGAAAAAGAAAAGGAAGAAGAATAGATTGGTGCATCTAGAAACGTTAACGGAGCTAGCAAGATCAGGAACAGGAGAACACAATGGACCACAACATCCAAGGAGGACCAGAAGCCTAGGAGGAAACAACGACCGGAGGCAGTGCTGATAAACCAACTGAGAGCAAATATTCTGGTGAAGTTCTGAGTGCTCTGCGCTCGGAGATTCGACTGGAAAATTTGTACGCAACAATAAAGGCCATAAGGACTGCCAGAAAAAGTGGTATTCTTATCGATTTCGAGCGATCTCGACTTTCGGAAACAAGATCACCGAGCCACCCGGAGGTGACGTGGAGGTGCGCCATCTTGTCCCTATTACTACAGTGGTTATAGACGGGCTGTACGCCGCCCGTAAGTCAAGGAGGGGGATTGGTGAAGACGTTTTTTTTATTTTTTTTTATTTAAACTTTTATGCACAATATAAAAATCGTACATACGGCGGACTTATTGCCTTAAGGTCAGTCCCAGTCCCAGCCCAGTCAACCATTGGGCTAAGTAGAGATAAGCATATGGGAGGTAGTGCAGCAAAAGTAAATAGTGAGGAAGAAAAGGTAATTTTTTTTTTATTTAAACTTTTATGCACAATATAAAAATCGTACATATGGCGGACTTAATGCCTTAAGGTCAGTCCCAGTCAAGCCCAGTCAACCATTGGGCTAAGCAGAGATAAACATATGGGAGGTAGTGCAGCAAAAGTAAATAATGAGAAAAAAGGTAACGAGGTTCGATTAAACCAGAATATATATATATACACACATATATCTGTGCCATGATAAATAAGAAAATATGTGACGATAGAATCAATATTTAGGAAAAAGCGTTAATTCACACTTTCAAAGCTTTACTAAAATGTTCACGAACTTTGTTTTTAAAAAGAAACTTGTTGGAAGCTTTTTAATGTCAAGAGGTATTTTGTTCCAGAGTCTTGTAGCCGTTAGAGCGAAAGAGTGGGACATATAATCAGTACGGAGTAAAAGTGTTAGCAACTTTAGATCATCTGAAGAATGGAGAAAACAATTACGAGTATCTCCTAGGCAATGAAATCTAGATTTTAAGTACTCAGATCTCAGATCGTTCAGGATAGTGAAAAGAGTGCAGAGTATTCTAACATATCTGCGCTGACAGATAGGCCGCCAGTTAAGCTGAGTACGAAAAGATGTTACATGGTCATATGTACGAGGACTATAAATGTATCTGATGCAGTTATTGAGGAGACGATCCAATGTGTTAAGATGCTGTTGAGATAAGTCTGTGCAACACACATCTACACATTATCAGCAGAATAAGAGATTGAACAAGCTAATCTTTGGTAGCGGTAGGAAGAAAATTTTTCAGGCGATAAAGAGATCGTAATGTTGCAGTAACTTTGAGGCAAACAAGCCAATCGCTGATTTCCGAAAAAGGGTTGACGATCTCGAGAGAGCGGTTCGCCATCTTGAGGGAGAAATCGTGATAGGTGGTGACTTTAATACAAAGTCCATCGAATGGGGCATGGATAATAGTGATACGCGGGGAAACTTACTCCTGGACATGATAGCAAGTCTTGACTTACTTGGTCATTGTGAATATGGCAAATAAAACTACTTTCCGGAGGCCAGGTGCATGTGAGTCTATTTTAGACCTTACGTTCGCCACTTAACAGGTAGCTCATGTAATCTCGGATTGGGCTATTTCTGACAAGTATACGGTGAGTGACCATCAAAACATCTCATTTTCGGTTCATAATCTGTGGCAAAAACCTCCGATTATCTCGAAGCGATGAATGACGTGGATAGGATGGAGACTGTTGATGCTAGATGAGAGTACATTCCAAAAGGCAGTCTCCAAAAAATCGTTATTCTTCCTGAAGTTTACGCAGAGCTACGCGAGGATGTATAGATGCTCGTTGGTCGAACGACGGATGCCATCATCACAGGGTGCGACGCCGCTATACGTCAGATTGCAAGCTCACGTAGAAAACCCGTTTACTGGTGGACTGCGGAAATAGCACTGCTCAGGACTGAGTGTCTGTGTCTTAAGAAACTGGCACTTAGGTCACCAAAGCGAGATACTAGGCAGCAGAAGTTTTCTCAAAAAGATGGAAGTTGCAAAGTTCCTGGATCCTGTTAGGTACAGGAAAGAATCCACCATACACGCCTTCATCCTACAGGCCACTTTGTTTGCTAGAATTGTAAACTGACGTTTCAAGAACATATTGTCAGTGTGGCCACAAAAGCAGCGACGAAGATGGCTAATCTTTCTTGGTTAATGCTAAATGTCAGGGGAACAAGGAGCAACCGTAGACGAGCTCTCATGAGTGTTGCTAACTTGATTATGCTTTACGGAGTAGAGGTCTGGGAGAGGCACTCCAAGTAGAGAAAAAGCGGAAGTGACTTGCGTCTGTACAACGTAGGAGTGCCTTGAGGATAGCCCATGCCTATTGAACGGTATCAGAGGCAGCCGTGTTGGTCATCTCAGCTACAATCCCAGTTAACCTTTTGGGATTCGGTAGAGGACGCGTATCTGGGATGCTCGGTGGGCTGGCGAGGAACCGTTTATGAACGTAAGGACTCGAGAACGCGGACACGGACATTTTAACTACTTACACCATATGAAAATCTGACGCGTTCCTGATTGCGTGTACTATTCGGGCACACCTTCTTTGTATCTATATATATGAGAGAAGATGCGCAGCAGCGTCATCCTAATAACAACTTGAAAATAGAAATTGCGATGGCCAACTCGCCTGATTAGCATGATAACTATTCCAAATATGCAATATGAGCGACCAATGAGGAGGCCATTGTTCAGCAGTGGACTTTAATAGGCTGTAATGAATGGGTGAATGAGTTATTTTCAGCAAGGTTTTCTATCTTTCTTCAATATTGCAATAAATAGAAACAAAATATTCAATACGCTGTAAGTAATTTATTCTTAAACTATAGGCTATAACTATTCAAGCACGAGCTCTAAACGACTTAATTTCCCCGGAGACCGTTTCATTTTACATTTTATTTTTAAATGCCCTACTGACTGCATTTTGAGCGAACAATGTTAATAATTAAAGTTTGCAAAAAAACAAGCAAAGCATTTGGTACACAGTGCACTTATAGGCTAAGTATAATCGTAAGTAAGCATCTCGGTATCTAGGCTTTTGACAGCAGCGCTGCAGGCTGTGGGTTCCATTCCCGCAGGCCTACAAACAATTTTCCTGGATCTCGATATTTGTTCATGTGCAATTTATTTATAAATCTTCACAATTCTCGAAAAAATCCTAGTATAGGCATTTCGATGTTTAATTAAAAAAATATTAGAAATATAAAAGCATTCCATTTGGTAGCCTCCCTCGCTGGTGCTTACAGCACATATCATATTTAAGGTACTGTTTCCTGTTTATTAGGACTGGTTTTATTTACAAGAATACAATACCAAAGTTTTTTATCACACAATAGCAGTGCAGCTATTTTATGGCTGCAGCAATAATGGGTCAGCTCGACTGGGTAGGACCTCACTCACAGCCGAAAGCAGTTTAAATTATGCTCAATGGGGAACAATTTCCCAATTTGTATGCAATTGGTATATTGGTAACCGAACCAAAATAAATTTCACAGAGAATTTTGTATTTATACGGCAATATGAGCAAGATATACCTTTAACTTTTTATACGTCGTAATTTTCATATTTTCCGTTTATACTTATAACTAAAAAAAAAAAGATGATGGCTCTTTAAACATTATATAAAGGTGATTATTTACTCAAATACGGTAAAAACTCAACGTCATTAAAAAATAAGTAAATTATGGGTCAATACTTGAATTCTTTTTTTAATTGTCGTTTTAATATTTCATTAAGTTTATTTGAGACTCTTGCTGTGTAGTGATGGTTACGAATATCCACTACCCCATATCTTCCCGTGGGTGTCGTAAAAGGTGACAAAGGGAAACAGACAGGAGATGGGCAGCAGCATCTTCCTAACAACAGCAAAATTACAATAAAAAAACTGCGGTTGCCAACCACGCTCGCCAAGCGTGGTAACTATGGCAAATACCCCCCAATGATGAGAGCAACAAAGAGACAGCCCACAGTCCCCGGCGGCCCCGCTCTTCCTGGCTACGGTGGTGACCATGGTAACGGCGGGTTACGGCGCTAGGAATCTCCGGTGGAGGTTCGGTTGCCACCTAAGACGACTCGACCTGGCAACATAAAACGCACTCACCCTGAGGACTGACGAGAAGATCGTGGAGCTGGATGAAGAGATAGACAAGTTACGCTGGCATATTATAAAATTATCTGACGTCCGAAGAGAGGGGGAGGCCACGGTAATCTTCGAATCTGGCAACTTGGTCTATCACCGGGAGGGTGACCATCTATCCCAAGGAGGTGTCGGATTTATCGTCCACATGTCTCTCGTTAACAACGTTTTAAAGATTGGGAGTGTGTCGATGAGGGTTGCGTACATTATACTCAGAATGACCAAAAGGTATTCGCTAAAATTCATACAGGTTTACGCACCAACCTCGGCAAAAGGAGGTGGAGGAAATGTATGAGGATATCTCTAGAGCCATGCATTCCTCTAAAACCCAATATACGGTGTTAATGGGAGACTTCAACGCTAAACTAGGCACAAGAGAGAACAGTGGGCTGAAAGTAGGAAAATTTGGAATAGGGCAACGAAACGCAAGGGGCCAAAAGCTGGCCGACTTCATGTATAAAGAGGGACTCTTTATGATGAACTCTTTCTTCCAGAAGCAGCCCCACAGGAAGTGGACCTGGTCGAGCCCCGACGGTTCGACAAAAAATGAGATTGACTTCATTATGACGACCAGACGACAACTCTTCAGTGATGTCTCCGTGATCACGAGGGTGAAAACTGGAAGCAATCAGCGCACACTGAACCTAAACGTTAAATTGGAGAGGTCTCGTATAATGAAGTCAACGCTGCATCCCCCTCATGTTCTGTTCCAAGTTCCCGAAACCTTTCAGTTTGAGTTTTAAACCCGTTTTGTGTCAAAAGGCACTGGCCTGGAAGACTGCAATGAGGTGAACGACATGAATGACAAGCTCGCAGAAACTGTCCATGCGGTCGGAGCTAAGTTCTGCAAGACCTGGCGCAGGAGAACACAAACTCTCCAATCACACTCTTAATCTTATGGCGATTAGACGGGAAATGAAGCTACATTCTTTGACAGATTTGACAGCATACAGGCAACTGGACAGACAGATCTCCAAATGCATGCGGCGGGACTTATGCAACTTCAATACAGCTTGTATTGAAAACGCGATCGAGCAGAACCCAGACTCCAAAGTCTTTGCCAGAGATCTGTCTTCCAGAAAGAGCCAACTGTCAAAGCTGAAGACCGAGTGACCGCGTCTACGTGCTATTTTCGAGAGTCATTACGAATCGTCTCGCACGCAGACTTGACGACTTCCAACCTCCCGAACAAGCCGGTTTCCGAAAAGGCTTTAATGTCATAGACCACATACATACCCTGCGGTAGATTGTACAGAAGACAGAGGAGTATAATCTGCCACTTTGCCTTGCGTATGTAGACTATGAGAAAGCCTTTGATTCCGTCAAAATTTGGGCGGTGCTGCATTCCCTTCAGCGGTGCCAAGTTGATTTTCGGTATATCGAAGTGCTGAAGTGTTTGTACAGTAGAGCTACGATGGCTATCCGAGTACAGAATCAGAGTACGAAATCTATCTAAATGCAGAGAGGTGTAATACAGGGTGACCTTATATCTACGAAACTCTTCACCGCTGCATTGGATGAGGTTTTCAAGCTTCTGGACTTGAAAGGTTGCGGTATTAACATCAATAGCGAGTACATTACTCACTTTCGACTTGCCGACGAAATAGTCCCTATGGCAGAATCGCTGGAGGACCTAAGCACTATGCTCAATGACCTCAATAGAGTCTCCCAACGGATAGGTCTTAAGATGAACATGGACAAAACAAAAATCATGTTTAAAGTCAATGTCACACCTATGCCGATAGTTGTTGGGAGCACTATACTCGAAGTTGTTGATGAGTATGTTTACCTGGGACAAATAGTCCGACTAGGTAAGTCCAACTTCGACCGAGAGATCAATCGACGGATTCAATTCAATTGGGCAGCGTTTGGGAAACTACGACACATCTTCTCGTTAGACATACCTCAAAACCTGAAAACGAAATTGTACAACCAGCACGTGTTGCCAGTGATGACATACGGATCTGAGACGTAGTCCTTCACTGCTGGGCGTATGAGGAAGCTCAAGGTCGCTCTGCGAGGTATGGAAAGAGCTATACTCGGGGTTTTTCTGCGTGATAAACTTAGAAATGAGGATATCCGCAGCAGAACTAGAGTAACCGACATAGTCCTACGGATTAGTAAGCTGAAGTGGCAGTGGGCCAGCAATATAACTTGAAGAACCGGCAACCTATGGGGAAGAAAGGTTCTCGAATGGCAGCCTCGTACCTGTAGGCGAAGTGTAGGGCGACCCCCCACTAGATGGAGTGACGACCTGGTGAGACATGCAGGAAGTCGATGGATGCAGGTGGCTCAGGACCATGCCACAGCATTTCTTGGGGGAGGCCTATGTTCAGCAGTGGACTTATGAAAGTCTGTAATGATGAGACTCTTCTGAGTGGATTAAATAATGACACAAGCTTAAGGTGACAAGTAGAAAATTGTTTGTAAGGTTACATTAAAAAATCATACCTTATTTTTTCACGCTTAGGAGTCAGTATATCTTTTAATTTGTAATTAAACATAATCATTCATACCGGTTTACAATCGGCGAAGATACGACTACCGATATAATATCACCATTTGCCGATTCCCAGAGCCTTGTTAGTTATTAAGCAGATTGCACCACGGACAGGTTGTCAATGGGAGAAGCTTCCTAAAAAATAAAAATGTATTGCAAAAAGCAAGAATGTATTTTTTTAATAAGTAATAGTGAAATATCGATATAAGAATAATAATAACATGTTTTGGTCTGCCGATCCAAATTATTCCCCTTGTCGTTTCTGCGAATGGTTTAATCACAGTCAGCATCTGGTGTCGTCAGAGGCAACTGAAACTCCGTGTTGGACCGCTCCGGGCCAAAGAAAATTTCTCTTCGTCTATCGTTTTCTTTTCCTTTCCCCTAGCCCTCGGCCGTTTGGTCTCCCCTGCTGACGGCTGCAATCTGGTTGGGTTTTTGTTACTCATGTATTTTTTTTTTAAATATGAGGACAATCTCAACAGGAGTCAACAGTTTGTGCTTTCGTGGCTGGGATTAGAATCCAGAAAATTTAGCTTCTTAACTAGGTAATCTATCCACAAGACGCGATCTTCTCTGATTTAAATAAAGCTGCCTAAATTTAATCATTCAATAAAAAATTAAAGCAATTACTAAATAATATGAAAAAAATAATAATTTGATGCATAATAATCGTGTGTTGAAAAATTAATGCCAGTAATAAATAGTATGTCATCTAAACTGTTACATAAAAGACTTCACTCCCCATTGTTTCATCCTTCGAGGTTGATATAGGACGACATTTTGGGGTATAGCCTAAATAATAATAAAGGATCAAAAAATTAGTTCACCATTTGAGATTAAAAATATAAAGCCTAATGATAACCTCTTGCTTTTATGATGTCGCCAGAATCTAGAGATATCTTTATCTTAAATTATTTACGAGTTTACAGTTTGAAATCTTTTTAATTTCTATAAAAAATGTATATACAGAAATTGAAATCTCTTCTATTCTAGTTTCAAAATTAAAATATTTAAATAAAAAAAAAACAAAGGGAAAAACAAAATACAGCCGCAAAATTTGTTAGTACTTCGTTACTCAAGGAAAATTAAAATCGTTCTACTTATATTTGAAGGAAAGGGATTAGATTGGTTTTCTTTTTCAATTTGACGTGCCGTATGAGCTTCAAGAGTCATGTCACGTCCTCATTTGAGTCGAGATGAAATGTTACAAGCAGTGGGCATGTTAGAAAATGGTGCTATTCAACGCGTCGTTGCTAAGACTTTTTTATATTGGAGGGAAATCCTCATGGATACCTTCTGCTGTACTATCAGCGTATATAAAGGGTCTCCGTACGAAACGCAACCGGGGCCCCTTTTCTCTATTAAAGCACGGCCCGGGGGCAGTCCTTACTGCCCCCCGCATCCTCGCTATGCTATCACAGTGCTAAAGATTACTTTCGCGACACCGTCCTCTTCAGGTGCTACATCACTAGACGTTCAAGACTCCCGCCCTGAGCGCTTGTAACCTCCGAGGTCTCGTTTATGGTAGGGGAACACCACCATCAAGTGGAGGGCCGTGACGAGCGCCTTAGCGAATCGTCTCCGAGCGGGATCTGTCCTTTCCCGATACCGCTCAGCAGCCTCCTTCTGGGGTAAGTCGTTGCTGACACCAGCCAAAACATGATATTAAGGCTGTGGTCATGTTATGGCAGTATTGGGGATGTGGCTGAATGGCACAGGGGAAGATATCGTGTTACTACACAGAGACAAGATCGATGTGTCCAAATGACAGCCAGGAGACTACCCAATATCACAGCGATGCAATTACTACAAAGAGGCTCCAGGAGGACTATCAGCAGCTAGTAAGCAACCAAACTGTGCGAAGGAAGTTGCATGAAGTTGGTCTTCATGGTCGAAGACCGCTACATGTTCCAGCATTGCGACGTGAAATTCGGTGGCTTTCGTGGGTTCGGGAGCACGAACAATGGTCTTTGGTGCTGTTCACCGATGAGTGCCGGTTTGAGTTTCATTCAGATTCACAAAGAACATGCACTTGGACAACTGCTGGAAGAGTTAACCGTCTACGGTACCCTTAGGAGGTCCACTCATACCAAGCGGAAAAATCATGGTGTGGTCAGGAATTCGTCATGGCGCACGAGCCCAGCTCATTAGGATCCAAGGCAACATGACTGCACAAAAATACTACGAGAAGGTATTAGAGCCTGTTATTGTTCCACACAGAATACAAGTGAGACAGGAATTTCTACTCATGCACGATAAGGCTCCTTCCCATACGGCGAGGCTGGTGTCGGTTGCTCTCTAAGACTACGATGTTTAAGTTCTGGATTGATCTGCACCGCCGCCCGACTTAAATCATATCGAGAATGCCTGGGAGAGGTTACAACGAGAAGCATTGAGAGATTTCCCACCAAATTTAACAACGTATCAAGAACTTTACGAATACTTGCAAAGAACATAGGACCTCATACCGCAGCAAGACATTGACAATTTAAGGGGAATGCCCAATTCTGGCCATGAAACGCCCAACAGTTTGCATTTGTTAAAAAAAAATACATCTTTTTTATGGTAATTAATCGTGGTATTTATGTATCTAAAAAAGATTGCAATATTTTTGCACAAAAAAAGTAACGAAAAGATAAAAATGAAATCAGGTAAATCCGGAAGTCATTAGTTTGTAGATAAAATATTGTTAATAAATAATATATAATAGATAAAATGTTGTGTTGCCAATCACAAATCTCGTTAAAAATGTCGATTCTGTTTTTTCAATCGTTTTTTTATGGTGTCATTATTATAATACAATACAATAACTTTATTTCAGGCATCAAGGACTTAAAAATTAAGAACATTGGCCCATAGCAATATATACCTTAACCTAAAAATATATATAAAATATAGACATAACTTAACACTATCTAGGGAACTTTTTTCTTTGGCGCGTCCCTGTATCGGCGAAACACTACCCCAGAGGGCCAGAAATCGGGGAGCGAGGAATGTCTCTTTATGTTTTGCAGGAAACTGGGAGTACGTAGGATTTGAAGTTCGTTGACCTATTAGACTCCAGACGCCTGCAAATGTAAAGAGATCGGATCCTCAATGCGGCATAGGCTTCGTTCTTCCACGAAACGCAGGACGTCTTCTCCCGACGTACTTTTGTCCAAACGGGAGATGTAGAGTTGTATAGTTGGCTCCACAGCACGCAGAGTTGTACTCGCGTTTATCTTGGCGGTCCCACGCTGGTTACAGACGGGTCGCGACCGACGTCTCTTGTCAACAAGAGTAAACCCGTCCTTATCAATCTTGTCTTTAGTCACCACTGGAACTGATTTTATTTCCACATTCTTCCGCTTTCGACCACAAGAGGGTGCCGGTTGTAAAGGTTTTCGGGCAACATCCGCAAACGTCGTCCCTTGTTTTGAGGTTGGCTTCGGCGGAGGAGTACCAATGGGTTCAGTCAAGGGTTGAGGTGGTGATGCAATGACGACCGAGGTCGCCCTAGTGTCTCGGTCATCAACCCGCTGACAGACGGTATCGCGTGACGGAGTCGCAATCATCGGTGAAATATGACTACTATTCCGGTTACCGCGTGTCGTATTTACATTCTGCGACGGCGGTGAATTTGCAGATGTTGCAATTATATTGTGCAACATATTGACTTGGTTCCTCAGCTCTGTTGCGGCTCGTTCCGATTTCTCAAATTTGGAACGGATGTCGGTAACATCGGCTCTCAACGTGGTGATGTCTTTCAACAATCTGGTGACGTCTACGTGATCGAACGTCACGGGAGGCAGCTTGTTGAGATCACGCGCGACGAAAGTTGGGATGTCATCAGGGTCGGTCTCATTGAATAGCCTGAAGATATCTTGCAGGTCTTTCTTACCGCGTCCATCCCTGTGACGTGTGATAAGACGGATTTGGGTCACGGCTGAATCTGCTAACACCTTCTTGGCTTGGATGATCTCGTCCTCGGTGAAGCTTGTCATCAGTACCTGTTCCAGAGACACCTGGTCCATGACGTCCAATTTTTGTTGAACAAAGGCCAGGAACTCGTGGATTACGACGGTTTCGGAGTGTTTAGTTTGACACGCCATTTCGATTTATTTTTGCGCACTAGGAATGCTTACGCTACAAAAATACTGTAGGTTCGGCATTAGAACCGTCACGTCATTATGAAGCGACTGCACTAACCGGTAGTAAAATTGCGACTCAATGCTAATATTATATTTCGATAATTATTATGATGTTTTGATAATTAAATAAGCGAAGTGCTAGTTGATTTACTATAACTCTTTAGACCATAAAAAAACGCTACTGCACAATTTAACTGATATTCTTATCTGTTCATACATTGTACATGTAAATACATTTAAAATGGAATTGAAATAAATAAAACAAAACATATTTTAAAAGGCATGCAAAACAAAGCGAATCAAAGATTATTCTAGCCCCACCATAAGTATTATCAATTACTTATTTGGGATGTCTCATTTATAAAACATGTAACTATTTTGAGACAAATAAACATTTTTCATTTTAATTTTCATTTTTTCATTCATTTTTATGAAATTATAAATCGAATAAAAAATCGCTATTTATTTATCGATTTTATGTCTGTTAATTGGCAACATCGAATCTGACAGCTAGGCTAATGTCATAATTATCACAACTAAATAGTCACAAGTCGAATTCCTTTGCAATTGTGTTATTTTGTTTGTTTTCTCGTGGATTTGTTATCTAAGCAACGAATAATCTTTCTAAATGGACACCGATAATTCTTCTCACCCTATTGACCACGGCCTGAAAATGGATCCCGCTCCCACTTCTTACGATAACCTCTGCACGAACTTGGACTTTGGACACCGGCCAGAGTTCTTCCCAGCTCTCAGTAACTCATTCAAGAGGACATTTACTGTGTGTCAATTGTGGTTTAAATGTCAAGAAAATACGAAGTCATTTGTTGTTAAAAAACTGTTCTTGTGAAAATAAAAAACCATTATATCTTAAAAATCCGGTCTTTTTTAAACCAAATCCTTAACCATTTCATTTTTTTTAATTGCATATTATAATTTCCATATGCTTTTATATGTGGGCACCCATGGCCAATGTATCTATGAACGGTGGGTCGATGTGTGATTAACGTAAGAGGTGGTAACACTGATTATTAGATTTTATAAGATTATTCAAATTTTAATTAAAATTTACAGTTTTATAAGAAAAAATTAAGATTTTTTATCATAATTAAGAAATATCTTTTTTATTTAAAACAAAAAATTACGAGATATTTTTTAATGTTTTATTTAAGATCTTAAAATAACATAAAATGGGATATTTTATATTTCATCAAATATCTAAAAAAAATTAGATTCTGTTGATCTGTGTATGCTATAGAGACATAAGGAGGCGTTAACACTGTGACATGTTAACATCGGCTCTGTAATATAGTAATCTTTAAAAATATTAAATGTAATTATTTTTGTCTAAGTAAGTGGGTTCATAATCATGTAACAAGACTACAAACGTTATTCCATTTAAAGTGTTAAGTATGTACGTTATTAATTTAAATTTTGTGTGCAACCAACGTTTAAAATATTTAATAACAAATGATTCAACAAAAATAACTTATAAAGTGAACTATCAAAAAAAAAAACTAATTCAAAATATTACTGCCTAATGATATATATATATATATATATATATATATATATATATATATATATATATATATATATATATATATATACTAGGTAAAATAGATAACACAACCGAATCAAATCGAATCGAACCGAACCGACCGACCGAGCGACGCGACGAGACCCTACACGAACGCAACACGTATAATATTATGTATATAATAAAATTATCACTTTCACACTCCCTAATTTTCTTTTTTTAGTGGTGGCCGGCGGCCCCATTCCCCCCCTCCCTCCATCAACATGGTAGCGGAATTAAATAGAAGACTACTACCTGATGGTACCAGCATCCCTGGAGAATCACTCATTGATCACTTTACTTTTTCTGGGTGTGGATGCTCTGGCTGCTTTGCGTATTCTGGGGGGAGGGGGGATTCCGCTCGAGATAAAACCTGCTCGGGGCGAGCGGGAGCAATAAGACAAAGGCAACCCCTGCCACGCTTTCCGTGAACTTCTACAATATCAGGGAACTTCATTCAAACATTAACGGCGTCCACTGCCATCTGCCATCTGCCATAATTCATATCTCTCCTACCAGGGGTACAAATTAGAACCCTGCTTTATGCTTCGGACAGTGTTTCAGGCCGGCACACCGCTTGTAACTTTACAAGGCGCAGGTTCGCTCACACATAGAATACTGTTCCACACAGGGGCTCCCCAGTGCCAGCTTCTTCCACTTGACCGCATTCAGCGCAGAGCGATTCGATTTGTATACGACCGAGTTCTTTCCTATTGGCTTGACTTACTGGCCCTGCGTAGAGATGTTGCATCTCTTTGCGTATTTTATCGCATCTATCACGGGGAGTTTTCTGAGGAATTGTTCGGACTAATTCCAGCCGCTAAATTTCGCTATTACACATCGCGAAAAAAGTCACGATACCATACCATCTGGATGATTGGCGGTCCACCACTATGCGATTTAGAAGAAGTTTTCTTCCTCGCACAACTTCCTTGTGGAATCGTTTACCACCAGCGATTATCCCGGGCCGATGCGACTTAGGGACCTTCATGAAAAGAGCTTACTCCTTTTTAAAGGCTGACAACGCATCTGCAATTCCCATAGTGTTGCAGTTGTTTATGGGCGGCGGTATTCACTTAGCATCAGGTGAGCCGCATTCTCGTTTGCTCCCTCTCATATAAAAAAAACATTATTCTTAGAGAAGAACGAATAGGAGTTAGGAAAAATGAGAATATGGATCTATACAATTTTTTTTAATACTGTGATCACTAAAACACTCGATTATGTTGATTATAAAAGGGGAATTATAAAAGCTTGAAGCCTCCAGGTAATGTACTAGGTATACTAACGTCATGTATAGTTAACAGAAAACAAAGTACAAATATTACGAAAATGTGTCTAAAATCAAGAAAAGAAATATCCTATGTTTCTGAATACTGAGTCGTACAATCTGGAGTACTGCAAGGATGTGTTTTAGGACCATTGTTATTTCTTGTCTAAATCGACAACCTTTCTTGCGTCGTTAATCACAAAATGGTATTATTTGCTGACGGCAGCACAGCTATTTTCACTAGTAAAAACAAAATAGATTTAGAACTGCTGAACATGAACATAGGCCTCCCCCAAAGAATGCCACAAAGCACGGTCCTGAGCCACCTGCATCCATCGACTTCCTGCATGTCTTACCAGGTCGTCACTCCATCTCGTGGGGGGACGCCCTACACTTCGCCTACCGGTACGAAGCTGCCTCTCGAGAACCTTTCTTCCCCATCGGTTGTCGGTTCTTCGAGCTATATGGCCGGCCCACTGCCACTTCAGCTTACTAATCCGTTGGGCTATGTCGGTTACTCTGGTTCTACTGCGGATATCCTTATTCCTAAGTTTATCACGCAGAGAAACTCCGAGCATAGCCCTCTCCATAGCTCGCTGAGCGACCTTGAGCTTCCTCATACGGCCAGCAGTGAAGGACCACGTCTCAGTTCCGTAAGTCATCACTGGCAACACGCACTGGTTGCACAATTTTGTTTTAAGGTTTTGAGGTATGTCTGACGAGAAGATGTGTCGTAGCTTCCCGAACGCTGCCCATCCGAGTTGAATCCGTCGATTGACCTCTCGGTCGAAGTTGGACTTACCTAGTCGGACTATTTGTCCCAGGTAAACATACTCGTCAACAACTTCGAGCTTAGTGCTCCCAACAACTACCGGCATAGGTGTGACATGGACATTAAACATGATCTTTGTTTTGTCCATGTTCATCTTAAGACCTATCCGTTGGGAGACACTATTGAGGTCATTGAGCATAGTGCTTAGGTCCTCCAGCGATTCTGCCATAAGGACTATATCGTCGGCAAATCGAAGGTGAAGGATGTACTCGCCATTGATGTTAATACCGCATCCTTTCCAGTCCAGAAGCTTGGTAACGTCTTCCAATGCAGCGGTGAAGAGTTTCGGGGATATAACATCACCCTGTCTTACACCTCTCTGCATTTGGATGGGTTTCGTACTCTGGTTCTGTACTCGGGTAGCCATCGTAGCCCTACTGTACAAACACTTCAGCACTTCGATATACCGACAGTCAACTTGGCACCGCTGAATGGACTGCAGCACCGCCCAAATTTCGACGGAATCAAAGGCTTTCTCATAGTCCACATACGCCAGACATAGTGGCAAATTGTACTCTTCGGACTTCTGTACAATTTGCCGTAGGATATGTATGTGGTCTATGGTGCTAAAGCCCTTTCGGAAACCCGCTTGTTCGGGAGGCTGGAAGTCGTCAAGTCTGCGCGCAAGACGATTCGTAATGACTCTCGAAAACAGCATGTAGACGCGGCTCAGAAGGGAAATCGGTCTGTAGTTCTTCAAGAGAGCGTTGTCACCTTTCTTGAAGAACAAGACCACCGCACTTCTACTCCACGCCTCCGGTGTAATGCCACCATGGAGGACGGAATTAAAGAGCTTCTGAAGGACTTCAAGTACCGTTCTTCCACCCGCTTTCAGAAGCTCCGCTGTAATTCCATCCTCGCCTGGGGCCTTGCCGTTTTTTAAGGTGCTGGAGAGCCATTCTAATCTCGCTCAGACTGACGTCCGGGATATCTTCGGAATAGTGTCGGATAAGACTCGCTCTTGGATCGTTACTCACACTTGCGTGTGGCTCCAACGATGACGTGTACAGCTGCCCAAAACATAAATTAGAAAGTAACATAAATTTTGTTTTTGATAAGATTGCATAATTGGCTAAACATAAATAATGTAAACATAAATTTAGAAAATACAAAGCTTAAGATATTTTATCAAAAATCTAATAAAATAAATAATTGAAATATCAACTATCTATGAAGAAAATCAATTCTACAGAAAGTATAAAATTATTGGGTATAAATGTAGATTGCAATTTGAACTGGCAGTCTAATGTGAGCAGTGTGCGTATGAAGTTAAACCGTTTTTCCTATGCGCTATATGCTTGGAAAAAATGTAGACACATCCGTCATAATGGCATTGTGGTATTACGTTCTGGGGTAGTTGTGAGGACAGAGAAACAGTATTTAAAAGCTCAAGCACAAATGCTTACGAGCCATTTGTAAAACTAACCAGAGTGAGAGTTGTAACACATTATTCATTCATTTGAAATTATCAGCAATGCGATGTCTTTATATATATGTATATGAGGTAGTTCTACTTCTTCGTCAAAACTTAAGTCTTTACAAAAAACTAAATGTCCAGCGTCATAAGTATAACTTGAGCCATCGCAATAGTAAGACAGTTTTGTTTAAAAAAGACGTGTTTGCATGGGTTCTCGTCTGTATGTAAGAGAATCTAAGAGCCTTCACATTTTTAAGAAACAATTAAACATATTTTAACCAATAAAGCGTATTATGTATTGACGATTATTTGTTTGACAATTTTTTAATTTTATCTATCAAATTAATTGAACAGAACCACAACACTTTATCTGTGTTGTAAATTTTGAGACATTATAATTTATACTTTTTGTGACATTATTATTTTGATATTTTATTTTAATTATGAATATGTTAGTAGTACAAATATAAAAATATGATTATATTATGTTAATGTAATTGTCAGAATTTTCCAGTTTAATTGTAAGGAAGGTACAAACAATATGGTTTTGTTTTTGTTATATTATTATATCTATTGTGACCCATATATCGCAAATTAATAAAATGAATTTGAATTTGAATAATATATAATCATAAGCAAACACTTAATCATAATACAACACATAACCCGCATTTAATTAAAGTTGAGTTCGCAAAGACTGCCTTCAAAAATTGCAAACGCTCTACGAACTCCTTCAACAAATTGTTGGCGTTCAATTAAAATGGCTTTTATAGAGTGTGTAATAAAAGGCAATCGAGAATTCTCAATTAAAAGCATTTCATCCCAAACTAGCAAAATCATACTCTCGAAACATTCGCTCGCTGGAAAACGTGTTATTAAAACTACAATTTATTATTATTATATTCTACACATTAAATGTAACAGAAATTATTTTGTTAATGAAAGTTTATCACATATTTTGTAGGAAGGAAAAATGCTGAACAATTTGTGACATCATAAAATCTCTCTCATATATCTCTCAAATATAGCTCTAACGATTTTTTTTTACTTTTCAACTTTATCGAGACAGTTTTCACCCCTGAAAAAGAGTTAATTTTTTTTCACAAAAATCAAAATCAAAATCATTTATTTAGTGGATCATAGGTATTACATAGATGTGAGATACATAATTTTATAACTAAGTTTAACTGTGTCCTACTCTGTGAGCATACGAAGTACAATATCACAGTCGCCTCTTACAAAATCCACGGGACGAAATAGGAAATGGATACTATTGTGTTGTGTACTGTTTTTTTTTGCTCCGTAAGTGATAAAACTTTGATGAGTTTTTATATGCGCCCACGAACTATTTAAGCTAAAAAATACAATTTGTTTGTTTGATTATTCATATCACCGTAATTGGACGATGAATGGTTTAGGAACGCATAGTAAGCGTTCCTAAACCATTCATCGTCCAATTACGGTGACACTTTGATAAATTAATGTGACAAAATAGTACTACGAAATATATATGCCTACCGGGCACAGCTAGTTAGTTTAACATAGAGTATAAATGACGTAATATTGCCTATTATTTTGGCTTATTAATGCTTTTATATTTCATTTTTCATCTATTATTTCTTTTATTCTTTCACGACTAAAGTATGTTGGCAGGGCAGATAGGTTTATTTTATTTCAAAGTTTTTGAATTAATATTTTCATAACGTATCAAAAAGAGTGTAAAATAACTGTTATATTCATTATCTTTTATCTATATTGTTTCTTATTTCCCTAAATACTTCCAAATTGATTTAATGTCTGCAAAAAATAAAATAAAGTTGGTTTTTCTGCCGACTTCCAAAAAGGAGGCGGTTCTCAATTCGACTGTATGTTTTTTTTTGTGTTACCTTATACCTTTTTACTGGATGAACCGATTTTGATGATATTTTTTTTTATTTGAAAGCTGGTGCTTCTCATATGGTCTCATGAAAATTTCATCAAGGTCAGACCAATAGTTTTTGAGATTAAACATGTCGATAATTAAAAAAAAACATGAAATATAATATTTGATATAGGTTTTTAGCTTGTTAGCTATTACTGCGTTTGTCTTTTGTTTATAAAACTGAAATGATAAACGAAATTGCAGTGCAAATGATGGTAAGTAGCTACCACAGCCCATCGACACCTGTAGCCAGCTTTAAACAAATAAGGCTTCAAATGTGTTGTCACTTATGAGAACTAAGATGGAATATCTCACAGTCTGTAATTGTACATGCCTCCAGGGCTGGATTTCGGGGAGGGCAGGAAGGGCTAATGCCCTGGCCTCCACAATAGTGATTAAAAATATCCAAATTTCGACGGGTCAGCAATTTTTACGTTTTTTTCAGTCTTTTTACACATTTTTACCGATAATACTTGCACAAACATAATAATATTGTTCTTGAATATAAAAACATTATATATATATCTATATTTGTTTACTTCAATCCTTAAAAATCGATGTATCAGAAAGCCCTGATTGCAAGTTTCCATTAATTCAAACTAATAGATTAGAACCTAGCTTTGGTAATGAGTTGGTTCAATTAGTATTTTTGAAAAAATTATAAAAAAAAGACTATGGAAAAGACCAATCTAAGGAGCAGTTTTAATATCGCATTCCTGAAAATCAAAATTTCAGAACTACCTGCCCAAATATTGTAATTACGAATGTACATGGTTTAAAGGTCTGTAATTGCACTGGAGAGCACTCGTTTTCAAAAATGAAAATTTATAAATAATTGGCTCCGAAAGACGATGGGACGAAACCGACTTTCGAAACTATAACCCTACTTAGTATTGAAAGTGATTTAATCCGGGAACTAGATTTCAGCGAAATCGTCAACGATTATTCACGATAATAGCTTGTAAAGTTCCATTTACTTTTTTTTTTACTTAACGCGTTAATGTAGTTTTTAAGAAATTGTATTATTATACAGTGTTATTTTGATAAAAATGAGTCCTATCAGCAAGTTAGTTATATGCTAAAACAGAATGTCGAATGTTGCATTTGAATAATAATATAATATTAATTCGTATACATTAACGGTTTTTAATTATACGTGGTAGAGCCATCCTATACGTGGTAGCGCCATGCTGCAGCTATATTAGTAGTGTAGTTGTAGCACGAATGGGTCGGCTAGACCGGGGAAGGGCCTTGCTCTCATAGAATACCAGCGTAAAATAGCAGCTAAACACTGCTGTGTTTCGTATGGTGAGTGTAGAGAACCGGATACCCATTTTACTGGAACAGAGGCATTCCATCTTAGTCCTCACGGGTGACAACGCATCTGCATTTTGATTCGCAAGCTAAGATATATGTAGATCTCTATGGGCCACTGCAACCGCTTACCATCTGGTCGCTTGTCACCCTATCCTATAAAAGATCACACAGAACAGTGTAAAATCTTTTCTTCGCTTGAATGTTTGAATAGCTCCCTTTACAATTAACTTTTACAATTAATAAATAACAGTAATCAAAGACTTAGCAGAGAAATAGCTTAGAGAAATTTAGCAACATTTGGCAAACTTTGAATCTAAATAGAAACTTGGATATAGATACTAGTCTGAATTCCGATTCATACCTTAATACCTACTTAAAAACCTTGAATCAAATTATTTATTGAATTGTCCTTCAGTTTCGAAAAATTATATTGGATTAAATGTAATTTAATTTAATTTAAATTGATTATTAACCAAGTGCTTGGTGGTGAAGGAAAACATTGTGAGCATATCTGATAGAATAAAATATTAGGGAGACATATTAAGTCTACCAACGCGCATTGGAGCAGTGCGACATACTAACTGTTCCATAGCCCTCAAGACGAGAGGGGAGGCTTGTGCTCGGCAGTGGAACTGTGTAATAGACTGTACTTTGCTTTTACCTTTTCCAATTTGTTGTACTCTAAGTATATTTGTAGAACCTCTCGTAGCAAAATATTAAATTCCTGTTTCATATGAGAACACAAATATTTGACACGAGGTTTTCTCATATTGCATTCTATAAACGTCAAGATTATTACATTTTTCTAGAAATTATTTGCATGTATAACGTTATACATGTAAAAAATGTTAAAAATTAAAGTAAGTACCTATACAGGTCCCCCAGCTGGGCACAAGTCTTTTCTCATTTCGAAGAGAGTAATGGAGCATAATATGTTCGCTGAGCTGCACCAGTGCGTATTTGGGGAATTTACATCGTGTTTTCTATAGAAGGTGACAAAAAGGGTGATGATGCATTGAAACCAAACGTTTTGATTCGTTTTTCAACCGAATTAAAAAAGGAGGTGGTTCTCTAATCGACTGTATATTTTTATGTGTGTTACCTCATAACTATTTTCTAGGTGAACCGATTTTGATGATTCTTTTTTATTTGAAAGCTGGTGCTTCTCATATAGTCCCGTATAAATTTGATCAACCAGTACCAGTAGCTATTGGGTTATCCTTAATAATGCGTATTTTATTGCCTTGGACTACATTGATGACGTTCTCTTTTTATTTATATTGATTGATTTAATTTTACCATTTTTTGTAATGTGTACAGCGAAGGAGGAGAATAAAAATTTGAACGTCTTCAAGGCAAGAGTGAATGGAGTCTTATGAAGATAGTACGTTTTACCATCTAAGGTTTCATCGTCACTTACTAGGTGGGATTGTTATTGTAAGAGACGACAGATTGAAACTGAATTAAGAGATGAGTAGCGACATTTTCCAGATCATAATACACTCGATAATAATCTTAACTAAAAATTTGTAAACTGGGTCAATGGCAAAAATCACCCCTATGAGGAAGGAGGAAAGAGGAGAGTTGTATGCGTATATTCAGCAGCGGACGTTTGATGGGCTGTCACGAATGTAGATAATGTATGTTGTCGGAAACGGATCTATTTACTTAACGATATAACACATCCGGATCTACATACTAAATAAGCACACAAAGCAGCCGTCGCTTTAGTTGATTAAGGATATAATTAATATGCTAAACGTACAATTGCTTACGACAATTCTAAGTAAATCATTCTAGAATATACAATATAATATGAAGGAATAACTTTTTATTTTTATTTATTAAAACAAAAATAAGTACGTTACCAGAGTAATTATTTCGAGTGCACGCTCGTCACAACTCTCCATAATATTATGCACTATTTCTCTACAGTCAATTAGAAAGTATCAAAACAAAAGTAATATAACATTTTACACTTTTTTAGGTACTTTTTTTTAATAACTTTTCCACTGTATCGTTGATCTCGAAGTCATTAGCGAGACTGCTGATCATGTGCTCTAGGGTTCGAATCCCAGGTAGGGCCAAAATCTATCGAGATATTTTCGATAAAATTTCTGGGTAAAATGAATTTATTTCAACGCTGTCCAGAGAAGAAATAACCGACCAAGTGCGAGTCGTACTTGCGCATGAATGGTTCCGTACCATCGTAAAACAAATTTCTATTAGGGCAGCCCCCTTTAATTTTTAATTTATCTTTATTTTTATATATGTTATTTGTTGTTATAGCGGCAATAGAAATACACCTTATGTGATAATTTCAACTGTCTACCTATAACGCATCATAAAAAACAGACAGACAGACGGACAAACCGACGAACGGCCGGACTGAAAGCGGAGGCTTAGTAATCGGGTCCCGTTGATTAACCTTCGGGAACGGAACCAGGCCAATTCTACACCAGGAGCTCGCTCTGAAATACGGTCTCGTGGATCGGAAACTGCCATATTATAATTACTTGCCGGAAACCGTGCTCGAAAATGACCACGCCAGGCTCTACTGGGACCGGGCCATCATCATAGACAGGACCATTCTTACGAATAAGCCTGATATTGTGCTGATGGACCGGGCACAGGCAAGGATATTTTTGGTCGACATTAGCATTCCGTATGACGAAAACCTCGTGAAAGCCGTAACAGATAAGCGTACAAAATATCTGGACCTGGCTCACGAGGTGACCGACATGTGGGGCGGACTGCCGGCCGAAATTATACCTATAGTTGTTTCTGCGAACGGGTTAATCCCAGTCAGCCTCTCGGGTCATCTGAGGCGACTGAGACTCCGTGACGGACCGCTCCAAGCTCAAATGCAATAGACGTTGCTCCTCGATACGGCCCACATCGTTCGCCGGTTTCTTTCCCTTTCCCCCTAACCCTCGGCCATTTGGTCTCCACTGCCGAGGGCTGCCATCTGGTTTGGTTTTTATTTATTTATGTATTTTTCATGTATTTTTTTTTTTTTGATATTTATGTATGTTAACCATTTCTATCTACAATTATATAAATTTACAGCCCAACCAGATGAGAAAACTTTATAGATAACCCAAATAATAATAATAATATTTATTGGAACACGATAAGGTTTATATTATTTATCGTTAAGACATTTGAACATATGATATGAGTTATAACTCTCCTCTACAATTTTATGCACTAGCGCCTAAACTAGGCCGAGGCTGTATCTTAGACCCTCTTCTCTTCCAATGACACCATAATTTGCAGTTATAAAAAAATACGGTATATAATGATACACTTAATTTATTACGTTCATCATCATCATCATTACAGCCCTTCACAAATCCACTGCTGAACATAGGCCTCCCCCAAGGAATGTCACAAAGCACGGTCCTGAGCCACCTGCATCCATCGACTTCCTGCATATCTCACCAGGTCGTCACTTTATCTAGTGGGGGGACGCCATACACTTCGTCCACCGGTGCAAGGCCGCCACTAGAGAACTTTTTTCCCATCGGCTGTCGGTTCTTCGAGCTATATGGCCGGCCCATTGCCACTTCAGCTTACTAATCCGTTGGGCTATGTCGGTCACTCTAGTTCTACTGCGGATATCCTCATTTCTGAGTTTATCACGCAGAGAAACTCCGTGCCTAGCCCTCTCCATAGCTCGCTGTGGGACCTTGAGCTTCCTCATCCGGCCAGCAGTGAAGGACCACGTCTCACTTCCGTATGTCATCACTGGCAACACGCACAGTCTCGTTTTCAAGTTTTGAGGTATACCTAACGAGAAGATGTGCCGTAATTTCCCGAACGCTGCCCAACCGTCAAAAATTTTCCAGGGTCGGGGGGAAAATGTAGTGTTATGCAACTTACATTTCATTGTACACTAATTCTCCATTCTGCTTTGATATTCTGCATTCATGTTTTGCATCACTTTATACTATTTTTTTCATTCTGTTTTTGATTCTCTGCATTTATATTTTGCATCACCTTTATTTATATAGGATCCTGTAACGTTTTTACACAATAACATATCATTTTACTGCGTATTTTCACACTATTTAGTACTTTTAAACTAGCTGTCAACGAAGTCTTACCTTTTTTTGGTCTTTTATTGAATTCTCTGTAACTCTACAATTTCAGGCTTAGTGTACGTTGTCGTGCATTAGTTTTTCCTATGTGATTTTTATCTCGTTTCTTACTTAAATGTAATAGTTTCTTAATAACAGTCCTAAAACTAAAAAGTCCTCAATTTGACAACCATTGTTTTTGTGGTTGTTATGGTAACTTTTATTTAAATTCGTCTCTGGTATGATGTTCTTTCTACATAAATACTTTTTGGCTGTAGGTCATTTACAATAAATTTCGTTTTAATTTAAATAATTTCTCGTTCTCTCTAAAAAGGTATAAAAGCCAAACAATTGGAGAATACAGGACAGTCTCGCTTCGGTTCTCAAACGAGAAACATCTACTAAAGGCCTTATCCCGGGGCCGTTCTCTTTCAATTGTCGCTTCACGACAGTTTGGCGCCCAACGTAAAAGTCCTCTTTCTCTCTTAATTCTTCACCTTTACTGCGCCTTATCCATTCCCTTTTGATTTAATTGCTTTCCCTTTCGTTCTTAACTCATTATTCATCATTCATTTACACATCCTTTTCATACCTTCAAAATTCTAAAACAAAACTTCTTCTAGTTTTTCAACTTATTTGGATTATATTTAGGCCTACATATAACACTTCACTTACATTCATCACTCTAAGTTACATTCATCACTCTAATATTTTTTATTCTAGATAACTTAGAGGTACGATTTTTAATAATATTTTTATTTCTTAAACTTAACTTTACACGTAATTATAACAATGAAAAGGGTTATTAAGTACGAATTCCTTAACAAGGCCGAACTTGAATACGAAGTGAAGATTAGATGTGAGGAACCAGCTAATACTGTTTTGCTTCTAAAAAAAACAAGTTTTGCGTTTAGTTGCGAATTCTCACACTGAAGATATTCTGACTTCTCCAATTCCGATCGAGGATGACTTGTCTCAAATTGATTCTACATTGACCTATCTGGACTGTAGAATTAAAAAATTTTTACAAGGTGAAACCAAATATTTACGACTAATAGAAACTTTTATTAACCATGTTTTTTACAGATTAGAGCGAATAGATACTGACTTATATCCAGACTTTAAAGCTGATTTCGATACTTTGAAGATGAAATTTGACGCCATTGCTAAACAATTCGAATCCTTGACTCCACCTTCAACTGAAAATGAGTCTCCATCACTTGACCCTCCTGTTGACCCGACTGTCATTGAACCTCCTCTTGTTTCTCAAACTTCTGTTATGATCCATACCCCGTATCCTTCACCACCACCTCAATCGTTTTCTCCAATTAACGTCTTCAAAGATCTGAAAAGACACACCTTCAATGGTAAAAGCTGTCCAAGATCCTTTCTTCAAAAACTTGAAGAATACTGCTTAGCTCGTGGCTTGTCCAAAGACTTGTTGATTTCTCAAGCGTTCGAAATTTTCACCGACAATACTCTTCATTGGTTCAGATTTAAATATAATCAGAATCCAAACTTAACTTGGAACGAACTTTCCTCTTTATTAATTAAAGACTTTGGTGGTTTTGACTATGATCATAAACTTCTAGAAGCGATTAGGAATCGAACTCAAGGCCGTGATGAACCTATCGTCATCTATATTTCCATTATGTCTGGAATGTTCTCTCGTCTTTCGAAGAAACTTTCTGAAACAGAACAATTAGAGATTATTTTGAGGAATATTCGCCCATGCTATTCAGTCTTCGTAGCTCTAAAAGACATTGACTCTATCGACTCTCTTCTAGCTACTTGTCAAAATTATGAAAAGTTCCTAGATAGAGACAAACAATTTAAAGAACCAAATGTACAACAAAATCCTCTTATTTCTGAATTCAACTATAAGCATTCCACTTCAAGTTCAGTTGACTCTCCAAATTCTTCCAATAACTCACGACCTTCTCCTCCATTAATGAACAAATTCACTTAATCATACAAATACCCTTCTAGACAAATTAATAGTCTCTCTCAAACTAATGCCCCTCAAGAAAGCTCCTTTTGTGTTCGCTGTCGCAAACAAGGTCATACTTTGAACACTTGTACTCAACCACGATTCGTGATTTGTTTCAAATGTGGTCTTAAAGGTTTTAAAACTGCAGATTGCCCTACTTGTTCTCCCAAACCACATACTAGTTCAAAAAACTAACTACTGACTTGAAAAGTAACTTAAACTTTGATAAAGACGATTGGACTAGTTGGATTAAAACAATTCAAAACTTCTTTTCTTGTTACAAAATCTCTTCTACACTCTACTCCAAAGAACAAGATCTTAATCGTCCATTCGTTAATGTCAAAATTTACGACTTAACATTATCCGGTTTACTAGATTCTGGCAGCTCAGTAACTATTCTGGGTAATAATTCTCATTTGGAAATTCTTAAAATGGGCTGTAAACTTTTCAAGTCAGATCTTATTACTGTCTCTACTGCTAATAATCAAAAAGTTAATTCCTTGGGTTATTTTGACTTACCTGTTCATTTTAATAATCAAACTCATTTAATTAAAGCTTATGTTTTCCCTGAAATATTTCCTTCACTAATACTAGGTATTGACTTTTGGAGAAAATTTAATCTTTTACCTAGTGTTTTATCTTCTCTTAACTTTACAGAATCTAAATGCTCTGCTATCGAAACTAAAGATATTAAAGTTTTACCTTATGAGCATTTAACTCCTAACCAAAAGAACATCGCTAACGACATCATCCAACGCTTCAAGACAATTTCTTTTGAGGAAAAAGGTATCCTGGGAAGCACACATTTAATCACCCACAAGATTGATACTGGTGATTCTCTTCCAATCAAACAAAGATGTTATAGACTGTCTCCTGAAAAACAAAAGGCGTTAATTAATGAAGTTGACAAGATGCTGGGATGGAAGGTCATTGAACAATGCGAAAGTCCTTGGTTATCTCCAGTTCTCATCACTCCGAAGAAGAATGGTGAATGGCGTTTCTGTGTTGACAGCAGGAAGCTTAACTCAATAACACGTCGTGATGCTTATAAGTTGCCACTAATAAGCGAAATTTTGTACAACCTGAAGAATGCCAAATACTTATCAAGCATTGACATTGCGAAAGCATTTTGGGAAATTCCCTTGAATCCTGCGGATAAAGATAAAACTGCATTTTATGTACCTGGAAGAGGTATGTTTAGATTCAAAGTAATGCCTTTTGGCCTCACCAACTCACTTGCAACTCTACAAAGATTAATGGATATGCTGTTTACTCCTGAATTTGAGAACAAGGTATTTTGCTATCTGGATGACATTGTTATTATTAGTGAGACTTTTGATGAACACATATCGCTTCTTATGAAAGTTCATGAAAAACTTTCATATGCTAATCTAACTATTAACTTTGAGAAGAGTCAATTTTTCAAGAAAGAACTGAAATACCTAGTGGACGTTCTAGTCTAGTAGAGTTCTAGTGGACGAGTATGGTCTACGTGCGGATCCAGATAAAATAAAAGCTATTTTAGAATATCCTGTACCTACTTGCAGAAAAGAAGTACGAAAATTCATAGGCAACTGCAGCTGGTTCAGAAGATTAATTCCAAACTTTAGCACTATTGCCTCTCCACTCAACCAACTAACCTGTTCCGGGAAGAACGCTCCTAAATTTTTATGGAATTCACAAGCTGCAGCTGCTTTCCAGAAACTTAAAGAAGCTTTGGTAACTGCTCCTGTCCTTGCTTGCCCTAACTTCGAACTACCCTTCTCTGTACATTGTAATGCATCAAATTATGGCATAGGAGCAATGCTTAATCAACACCAAGATGATAAAGAAGTCGTAATTGCTTACATGAGTAAAGCACTAAATAAAAATCAACAGAACTACTCAACTACTGAAAGAGAAACATTGGCTGTAATAACTGCATTAGAACATTGGCGATGTTACCTAGACAATGGTAAAGAATTTACAATATATACTGATCATGCTGCACTTAAATGGTTTCAGAATTTATCAAACCCATCAGGAAGACTTGCTCGCTGGACTTTACGCTTATCATGCTTTAACTTTGTCATAAAACATAAAAAAGGAAAGGATAACGTTGTTCCAGATTTATTATCAAGACATAAAAATCAAGAATGTCCTGATACACGAGAAACTTCACCTCAAGGCGTACATCCCATTACGATTTAAGGACCACCTGATCGTAGACTTGAACACTACAACAAAATTTTTCTCGGATGCTCCAACAATCCAGACGCATATCCCAACTACACTATCAGGGATAACAATCTTTACCGCTGTATCCATTCTCCCGATCGTCTAAACGATGACTTTATTTGGAAAGAAGTTCCACTACCTCAAAATAGACAGGCACTTATTGAAGCTAACCATGGTTCCCCTTCAGAACTCCATCTTGGTATCTTCAAAACATTCAAGAAAATATTATTAAAATACTATTGGCCTGGTATGTTTAAGGACATTGCCGAATTAATCTCGACTTGTGAAACCTGCTTAACCTACAAACACCCTAATCATTCTCCCTATGGTCTTATGGGTAAACCCAAACTTTGCTCCAGACCTTTTCAAACTATATCCTTAGATCTTATGGGTCCATTGCCTATGACTCGAAGACGAAATCAGTATATTCTAGTAATTAACTGCAATTTTACTAAATATAATATGATTTTTCCCCTTAAACGTGCTACTTCAGCTAATATTATTAATGTTTTGGAAAATTCAGTTTTTCTAGTTCATGGCATTCCTCAAACTATTATAATGGACAACGCTGTTCAATTTCAGTCGCGAGAATTCCACTCATTTTTAAATTCTTATAATGTTCCTTGTATTTTTCACACAGCTTTATATTGTCCTCAGGTTAATCCTACGGAGAAGTTTAATAGTACAATTATTACAGCTCTAGCATCTCTAGTAGGAGACGATCATAGATCCTGGGACAACCATCTTGCTAAGATTCAGTACGCAATGAACAGCGCTACAAATGTAGCTACTGGTTTTACTCCAAATTTTTTAGTCTTTGGTAGGGAAACAATACCTTGTGGTTCCTTCTATACTCCAACTCAGAACCTCGAGGAATTGGTATTTATGCCTCGTGATATTTACGCGCCTAATGCTGGTCTCCTCTCATCTATATTTCACAAAGTTCAAACTAAACTTCACATAGCTCACGCTAAAAATAGCGCTCGCTATGATCTTCGTCGGTCTTTTAAAGAATTTAATGTGGGAGACACTGTTTGGCGTAAAAACCATGTTTTAAGCGATGACGGCGCATACTTTAATGCTAAACTTGCCCCTAAGTTCATCAAGTGCAAAGTGATAGCTAAACTGTCACCACTAGTCTATGTGCTTGAAGACCCTAATGGAGTTAGAGGCAAGTGGCACATCAAAGATGTAAAATCATAAATTTTCTTAACTTTTATTTACTATTAATTTGTATATATGTATAAATATCACCATCATTTTCACCTTATTATTTTTATTTCTTTTAATTTGTTTGTTTGTTTGATGATCCAGTGTTCTTCAACACATCTTGCTTTAAGACCTCGAAGGTTGGTTGGATTAATCTTCACTTTTTATGTTTGTTTCAGACACATCTCGTTGGTGATGTTGCATAAGTCATAGCGACTAATGCTTGCTTAAGATTAAGTTCTTTATCTTTATCTTCACTTGGGGGCAGCTGACTATTCCCTTAATGTTCTTTATCTTTATCTTCACTTAGGAGCGGATGACAACTCCTTAAATAAGCCTGAATGTCCAATCGAAAACACACTTTTAGAGTGGTTTCTCTTCGACTAATTTATTTTTTTTCCACGCAGGAGCGGATGACTACTCCTTAAATAAGCCTTAATGTCGTTTTGAAAACACACTTTTAGAGTGGTAGTCATTGAATGTGAACTCCACCCTTACCTGAATGCAGATGATGAATGTAAGAGATAGTATATCTGATTTTGCCTGTTGATGTCTGTTTCTGCAAAGCTGTGTTTTTATGGTTTATTTTAGAATGTACATGTCAAAATTTTTGCTGAGTCAAAAATTTTCCAGGGTCGGGGGGAAAATGTAGTGTTATGCAACTTACATTTCATTGTACACTAATTCTCCATTCTGCTTTGATATTCTGCATTCATGTTTTGCATCACTTTATACTATTTTTTTCATTCTGTTTTTGATTCTCTGCATTTATATTTTGCATCACCTTTATTTATATAGGATCCTGTAACGTTTTTACACAATAACATATCATTTTACTGCGTATTTTCACACTATTTAGTACTTTTAAACTAGCTGTCAACGAAGTCTTACCTTTTTTTTGGTATTTTATTGAATTCTCTGTAACTCTACAATTTCAGGCTTAGTGTACGTTGTCGTGCATTAGTTTTTCCTATGTGATTTTTATCTCGTTTCTTACTTAAATGTAATAGTTTCTTAATAACAGTCCTAAAACTAAAAATTCCTCAATTTGACAACCATTGTTTTTGTGGTTGTTATGGTAACTTTTATTTAAATTCGTCTCTGGTATGATGTTCTTTCTACATAAATACTTTTTGGCTGTAGGTCATTTACAATAAATTTCGTTTTAATTTAAATAATTTCTCGTTCTCTCTAAAAAGGTATAAAAGCCAAACGATTGGAGAATACAGGACAGTCTCGCTTCGGTTCTCACACGAGAAACATCTACTAAAGGCCTTATCCCGGGGCCGCTTTGCCCCGGGATCCTGCAAGCCTCCATCTACACGTGAAGTCGTCGGTGAATTCTAATTCAAATGCGGGGCCACACTACTCCGCGTGCTACGACTGCTTGATCCAGGCGCTGAGTGCAGCCTACTGCCCGCGCTACCTTCATGCGCGCTTCGACTGCTGGCTCCAGACGCTGCGTCCCTACTGCCCGCGCTACCTCTGGGCGCGGCGACTACTTCTCCAAGAACTGAGCGCACCTACCCCAGGCGCTACGTGCGCCGGCTCCGGACTCTGCGTGTGCCCAGTCCAGGCGCTGCGTGCCGTCGCCGCTGAGAAACCTCAAGCTCTGCGTGTTTCGATTTCTACAAAAGCAGCGAGGCTCCAGGCTCCACTATCATACGAATTCTCCTATTCTCCTATCCCTTTTTTTAATATAATTGTAATCTCATTTCATCCATCACCTTCATATTTCATTTTTTTTATAAGATTGTAAATACCTTTTAAAAATTATAATATATATTATAATTATATTATAATATATTATCAGAAGCACCAGCTTTCAAATAAAAAAAAATATCATCAAAATCGGTTCATCCAGTAAAAAGGTATGAGGTAACACAAAAAAAACATACAGTCGAATTGAGAACCGTCTCCTTTTTGGAAGTCGGCGGAAAAACCAACTTTATTTTATTTTTTGCAGACATTAAATCAATTTGGAAGTATTTAGGGAAATAAGAAACAACATAGATAAAAGATAATGAATATATTAGTTATTTTACACTCTTTTTGATACGTTATGAAAATATTAATTCAAAAACTTTGAAATAAAATAAACCTATCTGCCCTGCCAACATACTTTAGTCATGAAAGAATAAAAGAAATAATAGATGAAAAATGAAATATAAAAGCATTAATAAGCCAAAATAATAGGCAATATTACGTCATTTATACTCTATGTACTATACTAACTAGCTGTGCCCGGTAGGC
The DNA here is from genome assembly GCA_033319125.1 of Parnassius glacialis. Lineage (NCBI taxonomy): Eukaryota > Metazoa > Arthropoda > Insecta > Lepidoptera > Papilionidae > Parnassius > Parnassius glacialis. The sequence goes on from JAVANC010000014.1 coordinate 26,577,191, forward strand.
CTATATATTTCGTAGTACTATTTTGTCAGTATATAAGCGGGTGGGCGCACATTAATTTATCAAAGTGTCACCGTAATTGGACGATGAATGATTTAGGAACGCTTACTATGCGTTCCTAAACCATTCATCGTCCAATTACGGTGATATGAATAATCAAACAAACAAATAGTATTTTTTAGCTTAAATAGTTCGTGGGCGCATATAAAAACTCATCAAAGTTTTATCACTTACGGAGCAAAAAAAGCAGTACACAACACAATAGTATCCATTCCCTATTTCTTCCCGTGGATTTCGTAAGAAGCGACTGTGATATTGTACTTCGTATGCTCACAGAGTAGGACACAGTTAAACTTAGTTATAAAATTATGTATCTCACATCTATGTAATACCTATGATCCACTAAATAAATGATTTTGATTTTGATTTTTGTGAAAAAAACTAACTCTTTTTCAGGGGTGAAAACTGTCTCGATAAAGTTGAAAAGTAAAAAAATATCGTTAGTGCTATATTTGAGGATATATGAGAGAGATTTTATGACGTCACAAATTGTTTTGCATTTTTCCTTCCTACAAAATATGCGATAAACTTTCATTAATAAAATAATTACTGCTACATTTAATATGTAGAATATAATAATAATAATAAAATGTAGTTTTAATAACACGTTTTCCAGCGAGAGAATGTTTCGAGAGTATGATTTTGCTAGTTTGGGATGAAATGCTTTTAATTGAGAATTCTCGATTGCCTTTTATTGCACACTCTATAAAAGCCATTTTAATTGAACGCCAACAATTTGTTGAAGGAGTTCGTAGAGCGTTTGCAATTTTTGAAGGCACTCTTTGCGAACTCAACCTTAATTAACTGCGGGTTATGTGTTGTATTATGATTAAGTGTTTGCTTATGATCATATATTATTCAAATTCAAATTCATTTTATTAATTTGCGATATATGGGTCACAATAGATATAATAATATAACAAAAACCATATTGTACCTTCCTTACAATTAAACTGGAAAATTCTGACAATTACATTAACATAATATAATCATATTTTTATATTTGTACTACTAACATATTAATAACTAAAATAAAATGTCAAAATAATAATGTAACAAAAATATAAATTATAATGTCTCAAAATTTACAACATAGATAAAGTGTTGTGGTTCTATTCAATTAATTTGATAGATAAAATTAAAAAAATGTCAAACAAATAATCGTCAATACATAATACACTTATTTGGTTAAGATATGTTTAATTGTTTCTTAAAAATGTGAATCCATATTCTTATTTTTCCTAACTCCTATTCGAACTTCTCTAAGAATAATGTTTTTTTTATATGAGAGGGGCAAACGGGAATGCGGCTCACCTGATGCTAAGTGAATACCGCCGCCCATGAACAACTGCAACACTAGGGGAATTGCAGATGCGTTGTCAGCCTTTTAAAAAGGAGTAAGATCTTTTCATGAAGGTCCCTAAGTCGCATCGGCCCGGGATAATCGCTGGTGGTAAACGAGTCCACAAGGAAGTTGTGCCAGGAAGAAAACTTCTTCTAAATCGCATAGTGGTGGACCGCCAATCATCCAGATGGTATAGATGGTATCGTGACTTTTTTCGCGATGTGCGATAGTGAAATTTAGCGACTGGAATTAGTCCGAACAATTCCTCGGAGCACTCCCCGTGATAGATGCGATAAAATACGCAAAGAGTTGCAACATCTCTACGCAGGGCCAGTGAGTCAAGCCAATCGGAAAGAACTCGGTCGTAGACAAATCGAATCGCTCTGCGCTGAATGCGGTCAAGTGGAAGGAGCTGGCACTGGGGAGCCCCTGTGTGGAACAGTATTCTATGTGTGAGCGAACCTGCGCCTTGTAAGTTACAAGCGGTGTGCTGGCCTGAAATACTGTCCGAAGCATAAAGCAGGGTTCTAATTTGTACCCCTGGTAGGAGAGATATGAATTATGGCAGATGGCAGATGGCAGTAGACGCCGTTAAAGTTTGAATGAAGTTCCTTGATATTGCAGAAGTTCACGGAAAGCGTGGCAGGGGTTGCCTTTGTCTTATTGCTCCGCTCGCCCCGAGCAGGTTTTATCTCGAGCGGAATCCCCTCCCCCCCAGAATACGCAAAGCAGCCAGAGCATCCACACTCAGAAAAAGTAGGGTAGCTTGGATGATCAACGAGTGATTCTCCAGGGATGCTGGTACCATCAGGTAGTAGTCTTCTATTTAATTCCGCTACCATGTTGATGGAGGGAGGGGGGGAATTGGGCCGCCGGCCACCACTAAAAAAAGAAAATTAGGGAGTGTGAAAGTGATAATTTTATTATATACATAATATTATACGTGTTGCGTTCGTGTAGGGTCTCGTCGCGTCGCTCGGTCGGTCGGTTCGGTTCGATTCGATTCGATTCGGTTGTGTTATCTATTTTACCTAGTATATATATGTATATATATATATATCATTAGGCAGCAATGTTTGGAATTATATCTCAATTCATGGTTATTTTAATACAACACTTAGGTACTTTTTTGATAGTTCACTTTATAACTTCTTTTGTTGAATCATTTGTTATTAAATATTTCTATGTTAGTTGCACACGAAATTTAAATTAACAACGTACATACTTAACACTTTAAATGGATAACGTTTGTAGTCTTGTTACATGATTATGGACTCACTTACCTAGACAAAAATAATTACTTTTAATATTTTAAAGATTACTATATTACAGAGCCGATGTTAACGTGCCACAGTGTTAACGCCTCCTTATGCCTCTATAGCATACACAGATCAACAGAATCTATTTTTTTTTAGATATTTGATGAAATATAAAATATCCCATTTTATGAGAGGTTATTTTAAGATCTTAAATAAAACATTAAAAAACATCTCGTAATTTTTTGTTTTAAATAAAAAAGATATTTCTTAATTATGATAAAAAATCTTAATTTTTTCTTATAAAACTATAAATTTTAATTAAACCTTATAAAATCTAATAATCAGTGTTACCACCTCTTACGTTAATCACACATCGACAGCGATTGTTCATACTTATTTAATTGTCCATGTCTTGCTGCGGTATGAGGTCCTATGTTCTTTGCAAGTCTTCATAAAGTTCTTGATACGTTGTTAAATTTGGCGGGAAATCTCTCAATGCTTTTCGTTGTAACATCTCCCAGGCATGCTCGATAGGATTTAAGTCGGGCGGCGGTGCAGGTCAATCCAGAACTTGAACATCGAAGTCTTAGAGAGTGACCGACACCAGCCGCGCCGTATGGGAAGGAGCCTTATCGTGCATGAGTAGGAATTCCTGGCTCACTTGTATTCTGTGTGGAACAATAACAGGCTCTACTACCTCCTTGTAGTATTTTTGTGCAGTCATGTTGCCTTGGATCTTAATGAGCTGGGCTCGTCCGCCATGACGAATTCCTGCCCACACCATGATTTTTCCGCTTGGTATGAGTGGACCTCCTAAGGGTACCGTAGATGGTTAACTCTTCCAGCAGTTCCCCAAGTGCATGTTCTTTGTGAATCTGAATGAAACTCAAACCGACACTCATCGGTGAACAGCACCAAAGACCATTGTTCGTGCTCTCGAGCCCACGAAAGCCACCAAATTTCATGTCGCAATGCTGGAACACGTAGCTGTCTTCGACCATGAAGACCAACTTCATGCAACCTCCTTCGCACAGTTTGGTTGCATACTAGCTGCTGATAGTCTTCCTGAAGCCTTTGTAGTAATTGCATCGCTGTGATATTGGGTAGTCTTCTGGCTGTCATTTGGACACATCGATCTTGTCTCTGTGTAGTAACACATGTGTAGTGCCATTCAGCCACATCCCCAATACTGCCATAACATGACCACAGCCTTAATATCATGTTTTGGCTGGTGTCAGCAACGACTTAACCCAGAAGGAGGCTGCTGAGCGGTATCGGGAAAGGACAGATCCCGCTCGGAGACGACTCGCTAAGGCGCTCGTCACGGCCCTCCACTTGATGGTGGTGTTCCCCTACCATAAATGAGACCTCGGAGGTTACAAGCGCTCAGGGCGGGAGTCCTGAACGTCTAGTGATGTAGCACCTGAATAGGACGGTGTAGCGAAAGTAATCTTTAGCACTGTGATAGCATAGCGAGGATGCGGGGGCAGTAAGGACTGCCCCCGGGCAGTGCTTTAATAGAGAAAAGGGGCCCCGGTTGCGTTTCGTACGGAGACCCTTTATATACGCTGATAGTACAGCAGAAGGTATCCATGAGGATTTCCCTCCAATATAAAAAAGCAACGACGCGTTGAATAGCACCATTTTCTAACATGCCCCACTGCTTGTAACATTTCATCTCGACTCAAATGAGGACGTGACATGACTCTTGAAGCTCATACGGCACGTCAAATTGAAAAAGAAAAACAATCTAATCCCTTTCCTTCAAATATAAGTAGAACGATTTTAATTTTCCTTGACGTAACGAAGTACTAACAAATTTTGCGGCTGTATTTTGTTTTTCCTTTGTTTTTCCTTTGTTTTTTTTTTATTTAAATATTTTAATTTTGAAACTAGAATAGAAGAGATTTCAATTTCTGTCTATACATTTTTTATAGAAATTAAAAAGATTTCAAACTGTAAACTCGTAAATAATTTAAGATAAAGATATCTCTAGATTCTGGCGACGGTGAACTAATTTTTTGATCCTTTATTATTATTTAGGCTATACGACAAAATGTCGTCCTATATCCACTTCGAAGGATGAAACAATGGGGAGTAAAGTCTTTTATGTAACAGTTTTGATGACATACTATTTGTTACTGGCATTAATTTTTCAACACACGATTATTATGCATCAAATTATTAATTTTTCATATTATTTAGTAATTGCTTTAATTTTTTATTGAATGATTAAATTTAGGCAGCTTTATTTAAATCAGAGAAGATCGCGTCTTGTGGGTAGATCACCTAGTTAAGAAGCTAAATTTTCTGGATTCTAATCCCAGCCACGAAAGCACAAACTGTTGACTCCTGTTGAGATTGTCCTCATATTTAAAAAAAAAATACATGAGTTATAAAAACCCAACCAGATTGCAGCCGTCAGCAGGGGAGACCAAAGGGCCGAGGGCTAGGGAAAAGGAAAAGAAACCGATAGACGAAGAGAGCGGTATCGTTTTCTTTGGCCCGGAGCGGTCCAACACGGAGTTTCAGTTGCCTCTGACGCCACCAGATGCTGACTGTGATTAAACCATTCGCAGAAACGACTAGGGGAATAATTTGGGTCGGCAGACCATACCATGTTATTATTATTCTTATATCGATATTTCACTATTACTCATTAAAAAAAATACATTCTTGCTTTTTGCAATACATTTTAATTTCTTAGGAAGCTTCTCCCATTGACAACCTGTCCGTGGTGCAATCTGCTTAATAACTAACAAGGCTCTGGGAATCGGCAAATGGTGATATTATATCGGTAGTCGTATCTTCGCCGATTGTAAACCGGTATTAATGATTATGTTTAATTTCAAATTAAAAGATATTCTGACTCCTAAGGGTAAAAAAATAAGGTATGATTTTTAATGTAACCTTACAAACAATTTTCTACTTGTCACCTTAAGGTTGTGTCATTATTTAATCCACTCAGAAGAGTCTCATCATTACAGACTTTCAAAAGTCCACTGCTGAACATAGGCCTCCCCCAAGGAATGCTGTGGCATGGTCCTGAGCCACCTGCATCCATCGACTTCCTGCATGTCTCACCAGGTCGTCACTCCACCTAGTGGGGGGTCGCCCTACACTTCGCCTACCGGTACGAGGCTGCCATTCGAGAACCTTTCTTCCCCATAGGTTGTCAGTTCTTCAAGTTATATTGCCGGCTCACTGCCAGTTCAGCTTACTAATCCGTAGGACTATGTCGGTTACTCTAGTTCTGCTGCGGATATCCTCATTTCTAAGTTTATCACGCAGTAAAACCCCGAGTATAGCCCTTTCCATAGCTCGCAGAGCGACCTTGAGCTTTCTCATACGGCCAGCAGTTTAGGACTACGTCTCAGATCCGTATGTCATCACTGGCAACACGTGCTGGTTGTACAATTTCGTTTTCAGGTTTTGAGGTATGTCTAACGAGAAGATGTGTCGTAGTTTCCCAAACGCTGCCCAACTGAATTGAATCCGTCGATTGTTCTCTCGGTCGAAGTTGGACTTACCTAGTCGGACTATTTGGCCCAGGTAAACATACTCGCCAACAACTTCGAGTATAGTGCTCCCAACAGCTATCGGCATAGGTGTGACATTGACTTTAAACATGATTTTTGTTTTGTCCATGTTCATCTTAAGACCTATCCGTTGGGAGACTCTATTAAGGTCATTGAGCATAGTGCTTAGGTCCTCCAGCTATTCTGCCATAGGGACTATATCGTCGGCAAATCGAAAGTGAGTGATGTACTCGCCATTGATGTTAATACTGCATCCTTTCCAGTCCAGTAGCTTGAAAACGTCTTCCAATGCAGCGGTGAAGAGTTTCGGGGATATAACGTCAACTTGTATTAAACCTCTCTGCATTTGGATAGGTTTCGTACTCTGATTCTGTACTCGGATAGCCATCGTAGCTCTACTGTACAAACACTTCAGCACTTCGATATACCGAAAGTCAACTTGGCACCGCTGAAGGAATTGCAGCACCGCCCAAATTTTGACGGAATCAAAGGCTTTCTCATAGTCTACATACGCAAGGCAAAGTGGCAGATTAAACTCCTCTGTCTTCTGTACAATCTGCCGCAGGGTATGTATATGGTCTATGATATTAAAGCTTTTCGGAAACCGGCTTGTTCGGGAGGCTGGAAGTCGTCAAGTCTGCGTGCGAGACGATTCGTAATGACTCTCGAAAACAGCACGTAGAAGCGGTCACTCGGTCTTCAGCTTTGACAGTTGGCTCTTTCTGGCAGACAGATCTCTGGCAAAGACTTTGGAGTCTGGATTCCGCTCAATCGCTTTTTCAATACAAGCTGTATTGAAGTTGCGTAAGTCCCGCCGCACGCATTTGGAGATCTGTCTGTCCAGTTGCCTGTATGCTGTCAAATCTGTTAAAGAATGTAGCTTCATTTCCCGTCTAATCGCTATAAGATTAAGAGTGTGATCGGAGAGGTTTTGTGTTCTCCTGCGCCGGGTCTTGCAGAACTTAGCCCCGACCGCATAGACAGTTTCTGCGAGCTTGTCATTCATATCGTCCACCTCATTGCAGTCTTCTAGGCCAGTGCCTTTTGACACAAAACGGGTTTGAAACTCAAACTGAAAGGTTTCGGGAACAGAACATGAGAGGGACGGAGCGTTGACTTCATTATACGAGACCTCTCCAACTTAAGGTTTAGGTTCAGTGTGCGCTGAGTGCTTCCAGTTTTCACCCTCGTGATCACGGAGACATCACTGAAGAGTTGTCGTCTGGTCGTCATAATGAGGTCAATCTTAATTTTTGTCGAACCGTCTGGGCTCGACCAGGTCCACTTCCTGTGGGGCTGCTTCTGGAAAAAAGAGTTCATCATAAAGTGTCCCTCTTTATCCATGAAGTCGGCCAGCTTCTGGCCCCTTGCGTTCCGTTGCCCTATTCCAAATTTCCCTACTTTAAGCCCACTGTTCTCTCTTGTGCCTAGTTTAGCGTTGAAGTCTCCCATTAACACCATATATTGGGTTTTAGAGGAATGCATGACTCTAGAGATATCCTCATACATTTCTTCCACCTCCTTTTGCCGAGGTTGGTGCGTAAACCTGTAAGAATTTTAGCGAATACCTTTTGGTGATTCTGAATATAATGTACGCAACCCTCATCGACACACTCCCAATCTTTAAAACGTTGTTAACGAGAGACGTGTGGACAATAAATTCGACACCTCCTTGGGATAGATGGTCGCCCTCCCGGTGATAGACCAAGTTGCCGGATTCGAAGATTACCGTGTCCTCCGCCTCTCTTCGGACCTCGGATAATCTTATAGTATGCCAGCGTAACTTGTCTATCTCTTCTTCCAGCTCCACGATCTTCTCGTCAGTCCTTAGGGTGAGTGCGTTGTATGTTGCCAGGTCGAGTCGTCGTAGGTGGCAACTGAACCTTAGCACCCCCTGCCCCGCCGTTACCATGGTCACCACCGTAGCCAGGAAGAGTGGGGCTGCCGGGGACTGTGGGCTGTCTCTTTGTTGCTCTCATCATTGGGCGGTATTTGCCATAGTTACCACGCTTGGCGAGCGTGGTTGGCAACCGCAGTTTTTTTTATTGTAATTTTGCTGTTGTTAGGAAGATGCTGCTGCCCATCTCCTGTCTGTTTCCCTTTGTCACCTTTTACGACACCAACGGGAAGATATGGGGTAGTGGATATTCTTAACCATCACTACACGGCAAGAGTCTCAAATAAACTTAATGAAATATAAAAACGACAATTAAAAAAAGAATTCAAGTATTGACCCATAATTTACTTATTTTTTAATGACGTTAAGTTTTTACTGTATTTGAATAAAATAATCATCTTTATATAATGTTTAAAGAGCCATCATCTTTTTTTTTTTAGTTATAAGTATGAACGGAAAATATGAAAATTACGACGGATAAAAAGTTAAAAGTATATCTTGCTTATATTTCCGTATAAATACAAAATTCTCTGTGAAATTTATTTTGGTTCGGTTACCAATATACCAATTGCATACAAATTGGGAAATTGTTCCCCATTGAGCATAATTTGAACTGCTTTCGGCTGTGAGTGAGGTCCTACCCAGTCGAGCTGACCCATTCTTGCTGCTGCCATAAAATAACAGCAGTGCTATTGCGTGATAAAATATAAGTAAATAAACTAAATAAATATTGTATTATTCTAAATAAAACCAGTTCTGATAACAGAGAAACAGTACCTTAAATATGATCTGTGCTGTAAGCACCAGCGAGGGAGGCTACCAAATGGAATTCTTTTATATTTTTAATTTTTTTTTAAATTAAACAACGAAATGCCGATACTAGGATTTTTTCCAGAATTATGAAGGTGTTTACACAAATTGCACATGAACAATATCGAGATCCAGGAAAATTGTTTGTAGGCCTGCGGGAATGGAACCCACAGCCTGCAGCGCTGCTGTCAAAAGCCTAGATACCGACATGCTTACTTACGATTATATTTAGCCTATAAGTGCACTGTGTACCAAATGATTTGCTTGTTTTTTTGCAAACTTTAATTATTAGCATTGTTCGCTCAAAATGCAGTCAGTGAGGCATTTAAAAATAAAATGTAAAATGAAACGGTCTCCGGGGAAATTAAGTCGTTTAGAGCTCGTGCTTGAATAGTTATAGCCTATAGTTTAAGAATAAATTACTTACAGCGTATTGAATATTTTGTTTCTATTTATTGCAATATTGAAGGAAAGATAGAAAACCTTGCTGAAAATAACTCATTCACCCATTCATTACAGCCTATTAAAGTCCACTGCTGAACAATGGCCTCCTCATTGGTCGCTCATATTGCATATTTGGAATAGTTATCATGTTAATCAGGCGAGTTGGGCCATCGCAATTTCTATTTTCAAGTTGTTATTAGGATGACGCTGCTGCGCATCTTCTCTCATATATATAGATGCAAAGAAGGTGTGCCCGAATAGTACACGCAATCAGGAACGCGTCAGATTTTCATATGGTGTAAGTAGTTAAAATGTCCGTGTCCGCGTTCTCGAGTACTTACGTTCATCAACGGTTCCTCGTCAGCCCACCGAGCATCCCTGATATGCCTCCTCTATCGAATCCAAAAGGTTAATTAGGATTGTACCCGAGATGACCAACACGGCTGCCTCTGATAACGTTCAATAGGCATGGGCTATCCTCAAGGCACTCCTACGTTGTACAGACGCAAGTCACTTCCGCTTTTTCTCTACTTGGAGTGCCTCTCCCAGACCTCTACTCCGTAGAGCATAATCAAGTTAGCGACACTCATGAGAGCTCGTCTACGGTTGCTCCTTGTTCCCCTGACATTTAGCATTAACCAAGAAAGATTAGCCATCTTCGTCGCCGCTTTTGTGGCCACACTGACAATATGTACTTGAAAAGTCAAATTACAATTCTAGCATACAAAGTGGCCTGTAGGATGAAGGCGTGTATGGTGGACTCTTTCCTTTATCTAACAGGATCCAGGACCTTTGCAACTTCCATCTTTTCGGGAAAACTTCTGCTGCCCAGTATCTCGCTTTGGTGACCTAAGTGCCAGTTTCTTATGATGCAGACACTCAGTCCTGAGCAGTGCTATTTCCGCAGTCCACCAGTAAACCGGTTGCCTACGTGAGCTTGCAATCTGACTTATAGCGGCGTTGCACCCGGTGATGATGGCATCCTTCGTTCGACCGACGAGCATCTCTACATCCTCGCGTGACTCTGCGTAAACGTCGATTTTTTGGAGACTGCCTTTTGGAATGCACTCTCATCTAGCATCGACAGTCTCCATCCTATCCGCGTCTTTCATCGCTTCGAGATAATCGGAGGATTTTTTCACAGATTATGAACCGAAAATGAGATGTATTGATGGTCACTCGCCGTATACTTGTCAGAAATAGCCCAGTCCGAAATTACACGGGCTACCAGTTAAGTGGCAAACGTAAGGTCTAAAATAGACTCACACGCACCTGGCCTCTGGAAAGTAGTTTTATTTGCCATATTCACAATGACCAAGTAAGTCAAGACTTGCTATCATGTCCAGGAGTACGTTTCCCCGCGTATCACTATTATCCATGCCCCATTCGATGGACTTTGTATTAAAGTCACCACCTATCACGATTTCTCCCTCAAGATGGCGAACGACTCTCTCGAGATCGTCAACCCTTTTTTGGACATCAGCGATTGGCTTGTTTGCCTCAAAGTTACTGCAACATAACGATCTCTTTATCGCCTGAAAAATTTTCTACCTACCATATCTTTCCTACCGCTATCAAAGATTAGCTTGTTCAAACTCTTATTCTGCTGATAATGTGTATATGTGTGTTGCACAGACTTTTCTCAACAGCATCTTAACACATTGGATCGTCTCCTTAATAACTGCATCAGATACATTTATAGTCTTCGTAAATATGACCATGTATCATCTTTTCGTACTCAGCTTAACTGGCGGCCTATCTGTCAGCGCAGATATGTTAGAATACTCTGCACTCTTTTCACTATCTTGAACGATCTGAGATCTGAGTACTTAAAATCTAGATTTCATTGCTTAGGAGATACTCGTAATTGTTTTCTCCATTCTTCAGATGATCTAAAGTTGCTAACACTTTTACTCCGTACTGATTATATGTCCCACTCTTTCGCTCTAACGGCTACAAGACTCTGGAACGAAATACCTCTTGACATTAAAAAAGCTTCCAACAAGTTTCTTTTTAAAAACAAAGTTCGTGAACATTTTAGTAAAGCATTGAAAGTGTGAATCAACGCTTTTTCCTAAAGATTGATTCTATCGTCACATATTTTCTTATTTATCATGGCACAGATATATATGTGTATATATTTATATAATATAATCTATATATTTAATGTATTTAAGTAGAATTATGTATGTGTATGTCTATATTATTATATTTACATTTTACGATATATATATATATATATATATATATATATATATATATATATATATATATATATATATATATTCTGGTTTATTCGAACCTCGTTACCTTTTTCTCATTATTTACTTTTGCTTTTCTGCTTAGCCCAATGGTTGACTGGGCTGGGACTGGGACTGACTTTAAGGCAATAAGTCCGCCATATGTACGATTTTTATATTGTGCATAAAAGTTTAAATAAAAAAAAAATAAAAAAAAACCTCTCCACCAATGCACCTCCTTGACTTACGGGTGGCGTGCAGCCCGTCTATAACCACTGTAGTAATAGGGACAAGATGGCGCACCTCCACGTCACCTCCGGGTGGCTCGGTGATCTTGTTTCCGAAAGTCGAGCGATTTTTGACAGATCGCTCGAATTCGATAAGAATACCAATTTTTCTGTCAGTCCTTATGGCCTTTACTGCTGCGTACAAATTTTCCAGTTGAATCTCCGAGCGCAGAGCACTCAGAACTTCACCAGAAGATTTGCTCTCAGTTGGTTTATCAGCACTGCCTCCGGTCGTTGTTTCCTCCTAGGCTTCTGGTCCTCCTTGGATGTTGTGGTCCGTTGTGTTCCTGGTCCTGATCTTGCTGGCTCCGTTAACGTTTGTAGATGCACCAATCTAGTCTTCTTCCTTTTCTTTTTCTTACTTATGGATTCCATCATTGTAAACAGAGCATATCTGGCTGTTTTTGCTGCTGCTTCGTCTCGGTCGTCTGCTGCTGTTGCTATCTCTGATGATGTAGGTGCTGTTGTGGTTGTATTCCTGCAGCACTTTTTCCGCCACACTTGTATTCTCAGCAGTGCGTTTCCTCTTGTCTTTTGAGAGAACGTAAATTTCGCCGTTAATTCATTTTACTGCACGTTTTTCAGGACCCAGTGATGGATTTGGTGCCAGACCTTTTTTTATATTGTCCGGTGTGGCCTCCGATGTTTTTTGGGAAGCCTTGGTTTCTTGCTCTGCATTGCACAGAACCTGCCTTTCCACCGCTTTTTTTAGCGCCAGTTTTCTCTGTGATTCTTTCCGTGATTATTTCTACTCTTTTGGCTGTCAGCGCTGGTCTGAAACACGGCTACGCTAGTAGAGCGAAAAGAGAGTGCCTCAGATGCCGAAATAGGTCGTTCTTTAGATGTTGCAACGAATGACAACTGGACAACGATGACGGGCCATTTAAATGAGGTTCTGCTGATGAAGAAGATTGAAGAAAAAGAAGAAGAAACCTAGGTGTAATCGCGTAATGCTGCGATGAAGAGGAGTACCATCACCATGAAGTAATGCTAACGCGGCCCCATGGTACTGGGTTCTTAAGATAGAGAAGATTTTAGTAGGTAAAATCCCACACTAGCGGTCTTACAACACCTTGACGGTGTCTTTTTGAAGATTGCCTCCTCTCTCTCTCTCTCTCTCTCCAGTATATGCGTCACCCTGAGAACTATAAAAGAATGCCTCATCACCAGTACAGAGAGTTCCCGGTTCTCTGCACTCACTATACGAAACTCAGCAGCACTTCTGCTATTATACGCTGGTATTCTGTGAGAGCGCGGTTCTTCCCCGGTAAAGCTAACCTACTCCTGCTGCAAACACAATATAGCGACAGCGTGGTTCTGCCACTTAAAGAAACCATTTTGGGTTTGAAAGTTTTTTTCATTTGCAACATATGAATGTAAAAACGCCCCCACAATACGGGAAAAAGTAACAATGTGACATCTTAAAAGTCTATCTATATATGTTTATTACGAAAAATTATAATAAACTGGCGTTAATGTAGCGTTATTTAAGTATAAAATAATCAAATTCGAGGTTAATTAATCAATTGTTCGTTTTTTCATAGAAAACATTTAAATATTTCACAACAATTTATACAAGACAGACAAGCTAATTTTATTTATGTGTGTATAGAAAACGGCTTTACTCATAAAAACATGCAGTGATATAAAAAAAATCTAAAGTTACTCTCTCTAACTTTTATTTAATGGACAGTAGAAAGCAATATGTATATATATTACAGCCATTCATAAGTCCACTGCTGAACATAGGCCTCCCCCAAGGAATGCCACAAAGCACAGTCCTGAGCCACCTGCATCCATCGACTTCCTGCATGTCTTACCAGGTCGTCACTCCATCTAGTGGGGGACGCCCTACACTTCGTCCGTCGGTACGAGGCCGCCACTCAAGATCCTTTTTCCCCATCGGTTGTAGATTCTTCGAGCTTGCCGGCCCATTGCCACTTTAGCTTACTAATCCGTTGGGCTATGTCGGTCACTCTGGTTCTACTGCAGATATCCTCATTTCTAAGTTTATCACGCAGAGAAACTCCGAGCATAGCCCTCTCCATAGCTCGTTGAGCAATCTTGAGCTTCCTAATCCGGCTAGCACTGAAGGACCACGTCTCAGTTCAATAGGTCATTATTGGCAACACGCACTGGTTGTATAGTCTCGTTTTCAAGTTTTGAGGTATACCTGACGCTTCTCGTCAGGTATTTTTTGTTATTTATTTGCTGTAATTTCCCGAACGCTGCCCAACCGAGTTGAATCCATCGATTGACCTCTCGGTCGAAGTTGGACTTACCTAGTCGGACTATTTGTCCCAGGTAAACATACTCGTCAAAAACTACGAGCTTAGTGCTCCTAACAACTACCGGCATAGGTGTGACATGGACATTAAACATGATCTTTGTTTTGTCCATGTTCATCTTAAGACCTTTGCGTTGGGAGACACTATTGAGGTCATTGAGCATGGTGCTTAAGTCCTCTAGCGATTCTGGCATAAGGACTATATCGTCGGCAAATCGAAGGTGAGTGATGTACTCGCCATTGATGTTAATACCGTATCCCTTCCAGTGCAGTAGCTTAAAAACGTCTTCTAATGCAGCGGTGAAAAAATTCGGGGATATAACGTCACCCTGTCTTACACCTCTCTGCAGTTGGATAGCTTTCGTACTCTGGTCCAATACTCGGATAGCCATCGTAGCCCTACTGTACAAACACTTCAGCACTTCGATATACCGATAGTCAACTTGGCAGCGCTGAAAGAACTGTAGCACCGCTAAAATTTCGACGGAATCAAAGGCTTTCTCATAGTCTACATACGCAAGGCAAAGTAGCAGATTGTACTCTTCTGTCTTCTGCACAATTTACCAAAGAGTGTGTATGTGGTCCATGGTACTAAAACCTTTCCGGAAACCGACTTGTTCGGGAGGCTGGAAGTGGTCGATCATGCGTGCGAGACGATTCGTAATTACTCTCGAAAACAGCACGTAGACGCGGCTCAGAAGGGAAATCGGTTTCTAGTTTTTTAAGAGAGCGTTATCGCTTTTCTTGAAAAACAAGATCACTGCACTTCTGCTCCATGCCTCCGGTGTAATGCCACCATGGAGGTCGAAATAAAAGAGTTTCTGAAGGACTTCATGTACTGGTTTTCTACCCGCTTTCAGAAGCTCCGCTGTAATTCCATCCTCACCTGGGGCCTTGCCGTTTTTAAGGTGCTGGAGAGCCATTCTAATCTCGCTCAGACTGACATCCGGGATATCATCGGAATAGTATCGGATAAGACTCGCTCTTGGATCGTTACTCACACTTGCGTGTGGCTCCAACGATGATGTGTGCAGCTGTCCGTTAAATCTCTCAATCATACTCAAAATCTCAGGTGTCCCGGAAACGATGCTGCCACACTCGGTCTTCAGCTTTGAGAGTTGGCTCTTTCAGGCAGATAGATCTCTGGCAAAGACTTTGGAGCCTTGGTTCCGCTCGATCGCTTCTTTAATACAAACTGTATTGAAGTCGCTTAAGTCTCGCCGCATGCATTTGGAGATCTGTCTATTCAGTTGCCTGTATGCTGTCAAATTTACTGCAGACTGCAGCTTCATATCCCGTCTAACAGCCATGAGATTAAGAGTGTTATCATAGAGTTTTTGTGTTCTTCTCCGGCGGGTCTTACAGAACTTAGCTCCGACCGCATGGACAGTTTCCACGAGCTTATCATTTATATCGTCCACTTCATTGCAGTCTTCCAGGCACTGAAAACAGTTTTGTAACTCGAGCTGAAAGATTTCGGGACTTTGGACTAGAGCAAGAGGGGGACGGAGCGTTGACTTTATTAGATGAGACCTCTCTAACTTAAGGTTTAGGTTCAGTGTGCCTCTAACCATTCGGTGATTGCTTCCCGTTTTCACCCTCTCGATCACTAAGACATCACTGAACAGTTGTGGTCTGGTCGTCATAATGAAGTCAATCTCATTTTTTGTTGAACCGTCGGGGCTTGACCGGACCTGACCACTTCCTGTGGGGCCGCTTCTGGAAAAAGAGTTTCGGCCAGCTGCTGGCCACTTAGGTTCCGTTGCCCTGTTCCAAATTTTCCTACTTTCAGCTCACCGTTCTCTCTTGTGCCTAGTTTTGCATTGAAGTCTCTCATTAACACCTATAGTGGGTTTTGGAGGAATGCATGGCTCTAGAGATATACTCATACATTTCTTCCACCTCCTCAACAGGGTGTGCCGAGGTAGGTGCATAAACCTGTATGACCTTCAGCGAATACCGTTTGGTGATTCTGAGTATAAGGTACGCAAGGCTCGTCGACACACTCCCAATCTTTACAACGTTGTTAACGAGAGACTTGTCGACGATAAATCCGACACCTCCTTGGGACAGATGGTCGCCCTCCCGGTGATAGAACTAGTTACCGGAATCGAGGATAACCGTGTCCTCCCCTTCTCTTCGGATAATCCTATAATATTCCAGCGCAAGTTGTCGTATCTCTTCTTCCAGTTACAGGATCTTCTTGTCAGTCCTCAGGGTGCGTGCGTTATAAGTTGCCAGGTCGAGTTATCGTAGGTGGCAACCGATCCTCCACCTGAGATTCTTAGCACCCTCTGTCCCGCCGTTACCATGGTCGCCACCGTAGCTAGGAATAGCGGGGCCGCCGGGGACTTGGGGCCGTCTTTACGTTTCGTATAGAGGTAATTAATTCTTAATTCACGTTAACGATAATCAACAATTGTGTTCAACGATTACATATGTAATGAAAGAAAGAAGGAAATACGTTTTCAAATCTTTACCAAATTTTATTCAAGAGCACACAATGAGTTAGCTATTGAATACATTTCATACACACGAAACTTTTACAGAATTGCAAACATCGTCCAAATCATATTTTAGTATACAACGCTTCCTACTAGAGTTTAACGCACTTCTGAAATGTCACAAATTTTTCTGAGGAACACTGCGCCGACGGCACAGAACGTATTAAACACTGAAGACACAGTCCAACCAGCTAGATGCGCTCCAATGAGCAGTTCCGCTGCGTTTGCGCCAGCAAGTAGTCTCACTGCACTCGCGCCAGCAAGCCGCTGCGCCATACCAGTGTCTGCAAGCCGCCGCGCTGCACTCTCACCAGCGAGCAGTCAAGATTTCAACATTGTAGGCATAGGTATCAAGTTTGCATACCTCAAAGTGGCTGCTGACATAGGCACAAAGATATTTTAACATAAAAACAAAGTTATCAACGCGAAATGCCCCTGACACTATTCGAAGACATATATATATATATGGGCAATAACGGGGACTTTATGCCAATTCTGATGTAAGATACTATTCCACTTCTAGATGTTAGAAATTATTCTCAAAATTATTTAAATAAAAGAACACTCTTCGGGGTAACAAACCCTGTTTACTATCAGGACCCTGATAACACCAACAGCAACACTACCCATGTCAATGTAACGCATGGCAGCCTATTAGAAACACGATCATTCTTGGTTATACTAGAAGAATACCTCAATAGGAGCTCCGTGATGTCCATCTGAAAGGTCAGAAATTGGTCATAAAAGGTCAGTCGGTCTTATTAATTGGTCAGCGTTAGAATTTTTTTTATTAAGGGTTAAAGTTTTTCAAGGTCATTGAGAAATTTTAGCACCTCATTCGCGAAAAAAAATTAAAAATTCCACCTATGTGCAATCGAGAAGCATTCGCTGATAATTGGTCAGCTTATATAAATATTTGGTTGACCAATTTCTGATCTTTCAGATGGTATAATTGGTAAATCGAAATTCCGCACATGAGGTGCTAACATCGCGGAGCTACCAACAGGTAGAGTAACGACAATAAGACTCACAGAAATACCAACTGATGCCTCTCAGTCGCCTATGCGATACTTTATACTGCTAAACAAGTTGGAGTTTGCCATTGTACTTTCATTTGTTCCTATTTCCTTTTATTATTTTACCCTCATTCCCAACAATATATTGAACTATGTAACAAAGAAAAAAGACTTGTTATCTTAGCAAAAATATATAAAAAAAACTATTGGTAAATCCAATTCTGCATGTCCTAAGCGCATTAAAATGTTTTTTAAGTAATTTAAATACACACAACTTTGCATTAATAACCTTATTATTATACTTCCAATTTTCCAATAAATTCATTTCAAACTTCAATTAAAAAAAGTTTGGAAAATCCATAAAAGCACGACTCATAATGCTCATATGATCATCACATCATCATTCAAGTCACTTCATAAAGTCGAAGACATATTTATGTATAAATTTACTTAAATATATACATCCTACTTACTTTTAGTACGTAGTACTATTATTTTTTTCGGTTTTTTCTACAAAATTGTAATAAAACTCTGTGATTATTATAATAATCAAATATGTATCAAATTTGTTTTTCGAATATTTTGTATTTGTACAGACAGCGAACTTTTTGAGCCGCTGCAAACAACCGATACAGTATCCACTCACGACGGCGGCTGATGCCGAATTGGCCGAAGTGAGTTCGTGAGGCAGTCTGTTTACCAAAACTAAGCATTCCAACGCTGCTCAAAACACCGAAAATTTATGGATTTCTATGCGGAAAAAATTAAAACAAAAACAAAAGAAAATTGAGTCGCCATGGATTCCCAAATGATATATGAAGAGATTAAAATATATATTGAGTTAAACAATTGATACTTTTAAAAGTTATCGTGTTTACCACTCCATGCAGATTTGATAAATCTACACCGTAAGCCACTAAAACCACTAAAATTAATGTTTAGTTCTAAAGTTCTACGTTCGTTTATCTTCCTGACAATGTGTTTTTATATCATTTATATATTTTAATATGATCGTGATCGTGACATATAATCTTCGAATAGTATGACGATTATTACATTTGTGGAAGACTGTAATGTTTTCCGCATTGATGAATCTGTTTTTATGTTAAATATCGTAATGAAATTTGCTATGCTACTTAAGATATTTTCGCATCATTAATGTGTAGAGAAAAGATAAAGTGAAATTATTTAAGCCAATTTTTTTTTAATTTGTTCGATTTGTATTAAAAGTACCCCGCAAGTATTTTCATTATTTCTTGATGTACCTAAATATGTTTACAAATGTCGAAAGAAGTTGGAGGCTTTCTAAATAACTTATTCAAGTTATGTTGTAATTTGATATTTCACGCGAAACTTGATTATCATTTGCTATATTTTGAAGTTCAAAACGTTTAAGGAATGTACCATAATAAAGGATTAACTTTAACACGCTATGAATTGAAAATATTAAGTGACATTTTTGTGTTCTAATGTGTTGATCAGTGTTGCAGTGTGCTCCGAATATTGTGTCGTCGACAAGATTGGCGTTTGATGTCGAGGGATTCGTAGAAGTCTCTACACCAATGATCAATGAGGAAGATGTTGTGACGGCTAATCGAACATGGTCAGGTACAGCCGAACGCTGGTAAGATTGAGCCAACACCGCTACAGTCGGTAACCTATCGGCTCATCTTACGGCAGGGCAATTCAAGCGGCCGCCTAACAAATAGTGCTTTGGCGCTGTAAATGGACGGTTTTCGTAGATTTTGCGCAGTTGCCTCCTTCCCCTCGAAATATGTTGTGGTATCTGTCTCTACACATAGTTTCCATTTTTTGCAATGTTTTAAAATGTCATACAGTTGCCGTTTCTTAAGAGAATATGTAATGAATTTAGGAAGCTCGGAATTCCATCGTTTGCAATACATTTATCTCGATTCCTTTTAATTTTGCAAAGCAGTACGACGATTCGCTAGCGCTAGTACGGCGCGACGGCTCGCTGGCGCGAATGTGGCACGAACGCAGCAGAACGAAAAGCTGGAGTCCGTTTGCCTGAAGGTAGCCATATCGGCGCGTTCATGACTTAAATGAAGTCTGGGATGGTCGACCGTTGTAGTATTTAACAAGAGTTAATATCTGTTAGCAGGTGGTGATAACTGATATACCGTATGCTGTTCACTGTCAACCGCACGAGGACGTGCGGCAGCCGGGTCTGTTCATCTAGAAAATACTAGAAACGTTGCAACACTCTAGCGAAGTAATTCTTCTAGTGCAAGAAAGGAAGTTGGTGTCGCTGAGAGGCTAATTTGTTCTGCACTGGGATGTGTCGTGTTGCTGTTGGTTTACATACTTAGGTGGTATCATGTCACTACGTCCCTCACGATACACTTTTGTGTGATTGTGACAGGTACATGTTTGCGGTATGGTTGGTCTGTACCTGTTCTATATTGAATTGAAAAAAAAGAGAGTAAGAAAAAAAAGTGGTTCTTACTATCATTGCAGGGCGTTTGCCGGTCCAATGATATAGCTACAGGGAATAGTGATTACGGACTAGCAATTGTACTTGAAAAAAAAATAGAGAGTAAGAAAAAAAATAGTTCTTACTATCATTGCAGGGCTTTGTGCCGGTCCAATGATATGGCTATAGGGAATAGTGATTCCGGACTAGCGAAAACAGTACTTGAAAAAAAAAAGAGAAAATAGAAAAGCTACAGACTAATCATTCCAATCTCGCATAAAGTTGATTAAAGTTTTGTGGGGCTTACTGCCGGAACAAAACTGATTGTCACCCAAGTCTGAAGGGTCAATATAGACCGGACCAGAAGCTGTTATGTCAGGATAGTCGAACGATGTTTTTTTTTGTCTACAGATAACTAAAATTGTGATGGAGCGCGTGCGAGGACGCACGCATGTCAGTATGGCCGTGACGGAACCAGCACCATTGCACGTGCGGTGCGGTAGCCGTCGGTGCAGTTAGACAGAATTCTTGTAAATTACACGTGTTCCGCACACCTGCACCATTGCACCTGCAGTGGCGCTCGTTTTGCTTGTATAAAACGGACGGCGCGGCCATCGTTAGGACAGTCTTGGCTCTGACGTGGAACGGTACGCTTGTCGTATTCCGTTACTAGTTTATCCTCGACTCGTTGAATAATTAATTCGTGTAAACGAATTAATTATTATTCCTAACTACAAAATTAGTCTCTGTACTATACTCAATTATGCTTTCTACACATGCAATAACGTAATTTACAACAAAATGGTCTCATTAAATTCGTAACGCTAATTTTTTGTGGAGCCAGGAGTTTGAAGCGGATGAACAAAATATAATAGAACATTTTTTATTCGATTTGGTATTTACTATAGTTATTTTTTTACTTTTCCCACTGGTTCGGAAAAAGTCTGTCCTGAGATGAACCAGCAAGAAATCTAGCGGGATCTTTGTTTCCGAAGCGCTTAAATTATACAATAAGAACACTGGTTAGCAGAAGTTACGTGGGTCACTCAATAAGTTTTGAGATGTACAAAAAGTATTCTAGACACTATTAACATTTATTTTACATCTTTTCAAAATATTCTCCATCATGCTCTTTACAAAGTTCCATTCGCCTAAACCAACTCTAAAAACACTTATGGCAGTCTTGATCTGACAGGTCGAAAATTGCTTCTTCTTAGGCAGCCACGGCTTCTTTAGTGCTTGAAAAAAACTTGCCTTTTATTTTTTCTTTGACTCTTGGGAACATAAGGAAATCACAAGGAGCTAAGTCAGGGCTGTAGGGTGGGTGACTTAGTTTTAACACCATATTCCTCAATAAATGCTATTGTTCTAAGGGAGGTATGTGAAGAGGCGTTATCGTGATGCAGCATGATTCTCCGAAGCACGTTTTTGGTCTTGTTTCCCGCACAGCTTGAAAAGCTATGCGAAATGAAACTGTTGTATATCATTCTGAGTTGACTGACCTACAATTTTCCAGCACTAACTTCGACAAATGTCCGCTCCGCGAAAAAAAAACTAGCAACCATTTTTTTTGCCGAAGTTGCGAGGTCTTTGCAGTTTGTCGGTAACTGTCCTTCTGTGTAGACCCATACCGATGATTGCCTTTTATTTTCCAGATCATATTGATAGATCCATGTCTCGTCACCAGTAACGATTTTTGAAACACGCCTAGATGCTCCGTTTCCAAAACGTAGACGCATTTCATCGCACCAATCCACACGAGTCTGTTTTTCGCTTTCGGAGAGCAAACGAGGGATCCATCGGCAACAAAGCTTCCTCACTCCAAGATGTTGATGTAGGATGGTATGAATGCTCCCCGAACTAATGCCTATAATCTTTTCGTTGTCCGTATTTGTAATTAGTGGGTCTTCTCGCACCAACATTTCAGTAGTCCATACATTTTCTGCCGTTACCGCTGTTTGCAGGGCCCTGGTTCTTTGGTCATCTTTAAGATTCATTTTACCCCTTTTGAATTCAGCAAACGACCTCAAACTTGCTGCGCGTGATGGAACTGAGTACTCTATTTGAGATTGTAACCATTGTAAACTTAATTGTTCGGTTAAACCAAATTTAAAATCATAATATATCATAGCGCGCAAATATTTACTGTTAAGAGCCATCGTTTTAAACGAAAGGCGCGGGAAGCGTTGCAGGAAAATTAATAGAACTTTGTTGGTTTTTTAATATTAAACAATTGACTTATAGAGTTCTATTTTTAAATAAATTTGATTTTTTTTAACATATAACACGGGTGCGTTCCATTTTTAAATTTCGAGCATCTTAAAACTTATTTAGTGACCTACGTATTATGTACTTACCATATTTATTTATTTTTTTTATAGTAGAGGGGGCAAACGAGCATGCGGCTCACCTGATGGTAAGTGACTACCGCCGCCCATGAACAACTGCAACACCAGGGAGGGAATTGCAGATGCGTTGCCGGCCTTTTAAAAAGGAGTACGCTCTTTTCTTGAAGGTCCCTAAGTCGTATCGGTCCGGAAAAATCGCTGATGGTAATCGATTCCACAAGGAAGTCGTGCGAGGAAGAAAACATCTTCTAAATCGCACAGTGGTGGACCGCCAATCATCTAGATGGTGTGGATGGTATCGGGAGTTCTGCCGCGATGTGCGTTCGTGAAATTTGGCGGCTGGGATTAATCCGAACAATTCCTCAGAGCACTCCCCATGGTAGATGCGAAAGAAAATGCAAAGAGATGCAACATCTCTTCGCAGCGCCAATGAGTCGAGCCGATCGGAAAGAACTCGGTCGTCGACGATTCGAGCCGCTCTGCGCTGGATGCGGTCAAGTGGAAGGAGCTGGCACTGGGGAGCCCCTGCCCAGAGATGGGAACAGTATTCCATGTTAGGCCAAACCTGCGCCTTGTAAAGTTGCAGGCGGTGTGCCGGCATGAAATACTGTCCCGCTCTGCTGAGCACGCCAAGCTTTTTAGAGGCCAATTTGGCCTTCTCTTCCAAATGACCACGAAACTGCACGTCACTCGATATGTCGACGCCGAGGATTCCGATACTGGCTGAGGCAACCAGGGGAGTGCCTTGAAACTGAGGAGATACGACAAAGGGGTTCTTTTTAGCGGTAAACGCGCAAACTTGTGTCTTCTGAGGATTAAACTGGACTAGATTTAGTCGCCCCCAGTTCGAGACTTTGTCCAGCAAAGACTCGACTTCAGACACAAGTTTGTTCCGGTACTCGGAGACGTTTTCCCGAGAAATATTAGCACGGCCGGTGTATAGAGCATCACCAGTGCTGTCATCCGCATAGCAATGAATGTTACCAGTTAGCAACATATCATTGATATGCAGAAGAAACAGCGTTGGTGATAACACACAGCCTTGTGGAACACCAGCGTTAATAGGCTTGTAGTCAGAACATGCACCGTCTACAACAACCTTGATGCTCCGATCTGCAAGGAAGCTGGTGATCCAATTGCACAATTTCTCGGGAAGCCCATAGGAAGGGAGCTTCGAGAGAAGCGCTTTGTGCCAAACCCGATCGAAGAACCCATATATTCATTTATATTATAATAATTATTTCTATAGTTTTTGTTCCATCATATAATTAAACTTGGTAATAAAGAGACCTTTTAAATTTTAAAACACAATATTTCAACTGAATTTACCAAAGCACTGATATTCCAGAAGAGAAAATAGATTAAAAGCATGAAAATACTGTTACAAAATGCAGCAAGTGAATTATAACTTTCAATACTTTGTACGCCGCTTTTTCTCTTATAAATTCAAATGAGGTTATTTGTACGCCATTGTAGAAATGATATACATATTGAGTACTGCCGCTTACTCGTTCTGTTTTCTTTGCTGTGGTGCTGAGCTCTCAGCAAAGTAACGGTTTTCTTTAACTTAGTTCTATTTTTCATAATATTTATAATGATATTTGACTTTGACATTGACTGTCTTGTTAATCTAGTGGTCGTAAGTGCGACTGGTGATTATGTGAGGTTAACACCCCGGTCCGGGATGAAACTAGTTATTGAGTTTTCCTGTCAAAAAATATCTATAGCAGCCCGGAGTCAGAAAGTAAGTGGTATTTTACACTCGTGTGTTGGGAATCACATAAAACCATTGGCTCTGCGCCAGCCGTGTCGGAATAGCGCCTC
The DNA here is from genome assembly GCA_033319125.1 of Parnassius glacialis. Lineage (NCBI taxonomy): Eukaryota > Metazoa > Arthropoda > Insecta > Lepidoptera > Papilionidae > Parnassius > Parnassius glacialis. The sequence continues at coordinate 26,601,482 of JAVANC010000014.1, forward strand.
ATTGGATAATTTACTGCACATTAAATTTTAAGAATCAAAGTTTACAGTGCACTCGTGCAACATAAACCTGTCCACAATAGATGTCTGGTCTCCGCATTTCGTAGATACTTGCTGCCGTGATCGAAATTGGGTTTGAAGGACATTATTTTCATAAGGAATACCATTTATCGAAAGTTATTTAAAGAATTCGATCAACCTAGATCTGATTATTGGTGATTCATGCGACTTTTCCAATAAGGGGAAGGTTTGCCTTAATCATTATCATCAGTACCAGATCTTTCCCACCCTTGACGCTGCTTCCAGTCGCTGCTCTGAACATTTTACTTCTGACGTAACCGATGCGATGGTTATAGCGCTATCTATTATCTACATCGGAAACCATACGGTTCTTTAACATATCCAATTGGCTTCTTACGATACCCACGAGGCAAAATAAGATGAGAAATGGGAATATCCCTGAGGACTAAATGGATAACGTCTATGCATTTTAATCCTTCAGCAAAGTATAAATGGCCCTCAGCAACCACATGTTCTCATCGTGACGTGGAGCATGTGTTCGTTCGTCAAACATACTTCTTTAAAAATATATAATTTTCACATGTTTCATTTCACACTTGGTGGATGTAAAATTACAGCCTTTATACGTCTCACTGCTGAGCACAGGCAAATTTCTGAGAGGTTTTATGTGAACACTTCCTTCTATTATCTGTGTTACTCCAATGAGTCTCAGCAAAGATATATACATAAGACCTGTGACCTCTGACCACATGTCTTCGAAATATTTTCTAATTTCGAAAGCATGCAGATCTCCTCACGATGTTTTTCTTCACCAGTGAGCACGTGGTAAATAAGCACTTACAATTGCAATATATAATTATATTTCACTGGTGCTGGCGGGATTCGAACCCGGTTTGCTTGCATACTGTGAAATTCACGGTTTTACAGCGAATACTGCAGAGGTGGGACTTAACAAGTAATTATCAAAAAATACGCGAATAATGTATTTCCAGTTGTCAACAGCCCCTATGTTGTCTTTGTAAACAGGGAAAATGGCAGTTTTATGTTAATTTATTACTTTTGCCTAATTAGTTTTGCGTTTGTATTTTTGTGTTTGTTCTTTCGTTTTCGATGTTACAATTTATTTTACGCCAAAAATTCATTAAAGTAAATATTATAATAAAGTAATTCATTTTATTTAGATAAACTAGCATACAGTCCACCTGATGGTGAGTGGATATTGTGGTGCACAAACATCTATATCGATCCTCGATTAAGAATCAAAATGCATAGGCAATATGGCAATGCAGCCACCCCCAGGACCAAGATGGAATATCCAGTTTCCAGTAAAAAGGGTAGATGGTTTTCTCTCTTGCTCTGCATATGAAACAAAGCTGCACTGAGCTGCTACTGCTGGTGTTCCGTGAGATCGTGGTCGTCCCCGGTCGAGCCGACCCATAACATGCTACAACCATAATACAGCTGCAGCATGGCTCTACCATGTTTCTGTTCCTATCTATATATCTATGCATCTATATCTATACATATATATCTATATACCATGTTGTAGGACGCCTTTACTGCATAGGATTCTATCTGGGTAAGTACTACCGGGACTGACATACGCTAAGCGGTAAAAGTCCCTTAAATTATTGTAGAATAAAAAAAAAGAAAAAAATACCACCGTCTTACTTAATACTTAATAACTACATAGTAGCGGCAGAATTAAGACGGTATCTCGCATTGTTGTGTTCCGATCTGAAGGATATAACTTCAGGCTGTGTGACATTCTTAGTCCTAAGAAGTGACAACGCATCTGTGGTCTTCTTTGTTCAAAGTTGGCTGTAGTAGCCTCTTACCATAAGGTGGACTGTCAGTTCACTTTACTTCACAGTTCACTTCACTTTTACTTTTGGTTTATAAAAATTTCTATATCTATCTGCAAGTGGTTTAAATATACCTTTTTGTACGTGGTAGAGCCATGCTGCAGCTATATTAGTAGTATAGTTGTAGCACAAATGGGTCGGCTCGACTGAGGAAGGACCACGCTCTCACAAAAAACCAGCGTAAAATAGCAGCTTATCGCTGCTGTGTTTCGTATGGTGAGTGTAGAGAACCGGAGACCCTTTTTACTGGTAAAGAGGCATTCCATATTAGTCCTCACGAGTGACAACGCATTTACATCTTGAGTCTTTATTGAGGGTATATGTAGATGTCTATGGGTCACAGTAACTGCTTACCATCGGGTGGACTGTGTACCCGTTTGTCACCAAATCCCATAAAAAAAAACCTAGATATATAAAAAGCAGGTCCCTGGTGAACGTCTGTCCTTATGAATGACTACATTATTCTTGGAAAGTGAGGGGATTTTCATTTGGTTTTCACCAAAAAATAGATTACATAAAATGTTTAATTTTATAATTAATGAATATTATACATATAAACGCTTAGAATTAAGATGCAATGCTTCGTTACTAAAGAAAGAGTATACGAAACACAGCAAATTTAACACTGCTATTGTGAGCGCGATCAGAAAACTCAAGTGCTAATGGGCCGATCATAACTAGCAAGCGGACAACCGATGGGGAAGAAAGATTCTCGAGTGGCAGCTTCGTAGCGGTAAGCGAACAGTAGAACAGCCTCCCGCTAGATATAGTGACGCAGGAACTCGATGGATGCAGGTGGCTCAGCACCGTATTTTGTGACATTCCTTGGGGGTGGCCTGTGTTCAGCAGTGGACTTGTGATGGGCTGTAATGATGATCATGATTATGATTATTACGAGCGTGATCCTTCCATAGTCGAGACTAACCATTAGCACTGCCAAAATTATAGGTTTCCTCCCATATTTAGAAAGTAGGAGGTACTCAACTTGACCGTTTTTTTATTATTATTATTACCTCATAACTTTTTTCTGGGTAAACCGATTTCGATGATTCTTTTTTATTTGAAATCTGGTGCTTCTCATGTGGGACATATAAATTTGATCAATGTTTAACCAATATATTTTGAGTTATTCTTAATAATTTATATTTAAATCGGTTGTATAAACTTCCCATTTTAAATTATTACAACGTTATATTAAACGCGAAATATTTTTTCTTTAGATATATTTGTTTTTCCACAATTTTTTCCTTTACAGCATTTTTTTTGTAGGAGAGTGGACAAACGAGCATACGGCTCACCTGATGGTAAGTGATTACCACCGCCCATAAACAACTGCAACACCAAGGTGAATTGCAGGTGCGTTGCCGGCCTTTTAAAACGGAGTAAGCTCTTTTTTTAAGGTCCCTATGTCGTATCGGTTCGGAAAAATCGCAGGTGGTAAGCTTTTTAACAAAGAAGTCGTACGTCAAATAAAATTCCTAGTCAAACGTAACGAGTGGTGAACCGCCAAGCATCCAGATGGTGTAGATGGTATCGGGAGTTTTGCCGCGATGTCAATTCCTCAGAACACTCGCCGTGGTAAATGCGAAAGGAAATGCAAAGGAATGCAACATCTCTTCGCAGCGCCAGTGAATCGAACCATCGGAAAGGACTCGGTCGTCGGGGAGCCCCAGCCCAGTGATGGGAACAGTACTCCATGTGAGGCCGAACCTGCGCCTTATAAAGTTGCAAGCGGTGTACCGGCATGAAATATTGTCTCGCTCTGCTGAGCACGCCAAGATTTTTAGAGGCCAATTAGGCCTTCGCTTTCAAGTGACCACGAAACTTCCCGAAACTTGATATGTCGACGCCAAGAATACCGATACTGGTCGAGGCAACAAGGGGAGTGCCTTAAAACTAAGTAGATACGACAAATGGGATCATTTTAGCCGTAAACGCGCAGACTTGTGTCTTCTGAGGATTAAACTAGACTAGATTTAATCTCCCCCAGTCCGAGAATTTGTTCAACAAAGACTCGATAGACACAAGTTTGTTCCAGTACTCAGCGACGTTTTACCGAGAAATATTGGCACGGCTGGTGTATAGAGCATCAACAATGCTGTCATCCGCATAGTAGTGAATGTTACCGGTTTGCAACATATCATTGATATGCACAAGAAACAGCGTTGGTGAAAGCACTCAGCTTTGTGTTAAAAGGCATGCACTGTTTACTACAACCTTGATGCTTCGATATGCAAAAAAAGCTGGTGATCCAATTGCAAAATTTCTCGGGAAGCCCATAGGAAGGGAGTTTTGAAAGAAGCACTTTGTGCCAAACCCGATCGAATGCCTTCGCAATATCCAAACTAACGGCCAATGTCTTACCCTTGGACTCTACTGCCTTCACCCATCTATGAGTCAGATAGACCAGAAGATCTCCAGCTGATCGACTCCGACAAAAACCGTATTGGCGGTAACTAATCAGCTGGTGATCCTCAAAGTACCGCATTAACTGGCAGTTTATAATGGATTCCATTATTTTGGAGAACAAGGAGGTGATGGCGATAGGCCTGTAGTTAGACGGATCAGAGCGGTCGCCTTTTTTAGAGATCGGGTTCCATGATTTAGGGACTACGCCTAGGGACTAGGAGTACCGGAAAAGTTAAGTTAGAACCGGGGCCAACTCAAGAGTACACGTTCTCAGCACAATTGGGGGGATTCCGTCAGGCCCACTCGACTAAAGGATGTCCGAGGAGAGAAATGATTTGTGAAACGAGTGCCGCGAGAATCACACTTCCGACATGGAGCACTCACACCGTGCGATGGTCAGCGGTGTGTTCAACCCGTCATCGAGAGTCAACTTGAATGCAAAAAAGGAGCCTAGCATATCAGCTTTTTCCTTTGCGGCATGAGCCAGTGAGTTTTCTTCCCTGTGCAGAGATGGAAGGGATGGGTGACAGAAGTTCCCTTTGACAGCCTTGGTGAGAGACCAGAATGCACGGGTTCCCGAAGAAAAGTGAACTAGCTTCTCGTCAATTCTGCCGATGTGCTCAAACCTTGCCTTGGCAATGACAGTTTTGAAGGACCTGGAGGCGGAATTATACTTATTTTTAAGGGCGTTGGTGTTTACATTCCGGGACGTTGACGATGCATCAGTCCAGGCCCGGCAGCACTCCTGCTTGTAGCGTGATGCTATTTTACAGGAGCCACTAAACCATGGCTGAGATTTGCCTCCGATGGGCACCACAAAGGAAGGAGTAAAAAGTTCCATTACCTGAAGTACGACATCAGCAACAGAATTAGCACTTACGTTGGGATCATCGGGCGAGAGGCAAACCAGTTGCCAATAGTAGGATTCAAAAAAGACCGCATCCCATCCCAATCGGCCGACCAATTATGCCAAGCACGGCAGCAGCCTGCAGAAAGCAAGTGCGATTTCAGCGTAAGTGGCACCACACTCCGAACTAGACAATGGTCCGAGGAGCCAAGAGCGGCGTCTACAGATATCTGATATCTCTCCTGATGAAAGGTCAGTAGAAGGTCCAACAGGGAAGGTGCATGATCCTCCACATCTGGAATCCACGTAGGCGTACCCACATGTATCAGACCATATACCAAGGAAAAATCATGAACAGATCTCCACGCATGATCGGTTAAACGTTAACCAAGACATTCAGCGTGGTGGTCGTTAAAATCGCTAAGGATCACGGTCTCTGCGGATGGGACCTGTTGTAGCAAGGAGTCTGTAGCCATTTGGACGTGGTTGATGAGTCAGTATGTGTCGGCATTACCGTTTTGGGACCTATAGAGGCACCCATAGACGCGCGGATGGTCGTCGCTGTCTACGCGTAGCCAAAGGATGGACATATCCGAACCATAATGATTTCTTATATTTACGCGAACACTACACATTTAAATAAAACTAATTTTACGGATTTTATCGCGTTTATTAACTTATTTTACTTTCCCGACGTTTAAAATACTTTACAGCACCCATGGTCACCGGGGGGACTGAGGTGTATGACGTCCCAATGTCATAGTTAACCACGACTACCTCCAGATTAAAATTATTAATTTTTGTTCCGATCTACGCAGTATGAACTTACAGAATCATGAAATCTTGCAGTTGTATACTTGGGTTGGGATTTAATTTTATTAATTATGGGATCCCAATCAGATGGTAGCACCCAGCCATCTTGTCTATTGAAATTAGGATGTTTCTTGATTTCAATAGCCTCGCAAATCATCCTTGGAAGGAATCGGTGTTCTTTAGCGAGGATTTGTAGTCTATCAAATCTAATGTAGTGACGGGGGCGATCCTGTACGTTTTCACAGACTGCAGACTTCCCGGAGCGTCTATTTTTCACATCAGCTATGTGTTCTTTAACGCGGGTTTTTATAGATCTTTTAGTTCGTCCTATATAAGAGAGACCACATTCACAATCAAGCTTGTACACTCCTGCATCTAGCAGAGGAATATTACACTTGACTGATGGTAAAAACTGACTAATATTCTTCGGCGGCTTGAAATATGTTTTAATGGAAGCACGCATCAAGATGTAGCCAATCTTGTCAGTGACACCTCTGACATATGGCAGTACAGCAGGCACTGGCTCGACCGTGGCCGGCTTCACTCGTTCACTGGTACGTAGGCGCGGGACCCGAAGCTTATTGTCGTGCAAAACTTGCTTGACGTGTTGGAGCTCGGCGGCTAGGTGTTTACTGTCATAGATCTCTCGTGTTCTCTGAAACAAAGATTTACCCACGGTAGCTAACTGTGAAGGACGGTGGTGAGAATCACCGTTTAAATATCTATCTGTATGGGTCTTTTTTCCATACACAGTGTGGCTCAAGGTATTATCAGGATTCCGAATTACTAACACATCTAGAAAAGCTAAAAAATTGTTTGCCTCTAACTCCCTTGTGAACTGAATTTTAGAATTTAAGGACTTAAGATGGTCTAGAAATGCAGTTACTTTATCTAAAGGGAGAATTGTGAAAGTGTCGTCTACGTACCGCTTGTAGAATCTTGGGTTTACGGGAGAAGTACGCAAGGCTTTCTCCTCAAAGTCCTCCATGAATATATCGGCAACAATGGGAGATACAGGTGAGCCCATCGCCACTCCATCTACTTGCTTGTAGAACTCCTCCTTCCACAATAGGTCGCCAGATGTAAGGCAGTGTCTAAGTAATACTGCATATTCTACGGGCATGTTGTTCTGATCAGAAAGAACTCGGTCGTTGTCGATTCGAACCACTCTGCGCTGGATGGGGTCAGGTGGAAGGCGCTAGAAATGGGGTTCCCCGGCCCAGAGATGAGCACAGTATTCCATGTGCGGCCGGATTTGCGCTTTGTAAAGTTGCAATCCGAGACTTAACTTCGGAACTTCGTTAGCGCGATTTAGGCTTCGATGTGTTTCGCTTGTAGCGCGACGACAGGGCCGCCCCATATCCAAAATAATTTTATTTCCATTTTCCTGAGAACCCCTAGCATACACACTGGCCGCGGCAATACATACGCGGGCGGCATCAAAGGCGTTTCTCAATACTTTACTTAGCAACAAAACACACACCATTTTGTTCTTATTTGTCATGGCTCATTTTATGGAATATAAGTACCAAGAACCTTATTTTCTTACAGAGGTAAGGCATGATTTCCTAACACAAGTACACTTTTACTTAAATGGATATCCTAGAGATTTTAAAATCTATGTAAACATATTAACAAAGTAAAGTGTTTTTATTTTCAATTCTACTTTCAGTGACTTTGCTTAGTGCGCAGTTTTAAGAGGTGCTCGACACGACTTTCGTTTATGTACATAAATTAAAAAGGAAACAGAATAGCGATACATTTTATTCTGCAGCAATAACTAACAAGTCGAGACTGAATACAAATCTGCTTTATTTCCCAAGCGAACGTTTCAAGTTAAGGATTTCCAGTGTTGCATTTTGTTGAGTATTTAGCATCACAGTCATTGAAATAAAACATATTTTCAGTTTAACATTAAACCTGTACAAAGACCATTATTTTTCTTTTTGTTTATCATCATGCGAATTTCTACTGTTAGACATAGATCTTCCCTATTGCACCCTATCCTACCCTGTTGCAGGCGGATCATACTTGTAGCAGGACCAGACGTTTCGCGTCTGTAACTCTCAGGTTTTAGTGAAAAAAAAAAATTAAGGATTTTATCGTGTTTGATTTAAATCTGCTTAAAATTCTCAACGATTTAAACATTGGCGGGGGGGGGGGAGGTTGTGCCTAGTATCTAACTAAATGCTAACAACGTAAGGAATAGTTAAAACTTCTATTAGGAAATATGTTTATAGGAATAAGGGTGACAAACGAGCGCACCCCATTAAATAAGTGATGTGACCTGTCGACAAGATCCCGAAAGATTCAAAATGCAGATGCCATTTCGTCATATGCTACTATTTTAAGCAGATAATTTTTAAGAATTAGATTCTTTCCTGACCAAACTCACCTACTCATCGATGATGATTTTTAATAGGATAAGAATGACAAACAAGCAAACAGTCTACCTGAGGATAAGTGACATGTGATATAGACATCTACCCTTGATTACTTTTCAAAATGAAAAAATGCCTCGTTTCCAGTAAAAAGGGTCTCCGGTTCTCTACACTCAACATATGAAACACAGTTGCGTTAGTCTGCTATTTTACGCTGGTATTCTATGAGAGCGTGGTCCTTCTCCGGTCGAGCCGACCCATTCGTGCTACAACTATACTATTAATATAGCTGCAGCAAGGTTCTACCACGTACAATGTGTTAAAAGTTAATTTATTCACACGGGAAAAACTGCGGTAAAAATATAGCAAAAGGAAGAACAGACATTTCTGAGATAAGGATCAGCTTACTTTAATTAGTACGGACAGTTCGTTGTCCCTCGTGAATACCTTATAACTCGAGTTTGTGTCAACCATATTTTGGATTTTACGAAGCAGTTTTTAAGGGAAAATTGTTTAATTTTTTAAGGGAATTCAAGTAACGAAGGCAGAAAATGCCAATATTTCTTTTTCCAGATTTTTCCTGAAATGTCTGTTCGATTGACGGACGAATTCTAGCGACCGACTGACGACGGGGACTCCAACACAATTTGCTGAAATTGCACAAACTGTTGAAGGTATCGGCGGTGTTAGCTTCACTAGGTGGTAACTTTGTATAAAAGTAAGGGTGACAAACCAGCACACAGTCCACCTGATGGCAAGTAGATATTTGTCATCGATTAAAAAACGAAATGAAGATATGCTGTAACCGGTTCATATGAAAAAACTAATTGTGACCAAGAAAGGACCTTGCTCTCACAGAGTACCAGCGTAAAATAGCCGCTTAATGCTGCCTTAGTCGTAAGGGGTGACAACGCATCTGTATTTTTATTCTTAATCGAGGATAGATTGAGAATGTCTACAGGTCACTTGCACTTAACAGGTGGATGTGTGCTCGTTAATCATGCTTATTCTTAAAAAAATATTTCGAAAATCTAGCAGTGGTATTCTCATCACTCATCACAAAAACTCTTAATAAATGATTATTGCAAGTGCTAGTGAAGTAAAAAAACAACAACAACTTTATCTACCTTGTGTGCAACTTTAAACACTGAAAAAGAAAATATCGCATCGAACCTGTTCTTAGCAGTTAAAGCTCTACTCCTGTATAGTTAATAATTAAATATATCAATATACTAATAACTGTTATATGGCAATGCCTGACTACTATTCCACCAGATGGTGAGTGGTAATGCATCCTGAACGGTGACGAATCTCCAATCTGCAATATGTGTAGCGCCTTTTGTTTGATAAATAGGGGTGAAGTTTATAATGTAACTAATAAGGCGACATTCTAACTTGAGCCTGTAAAATTCTTTAGTCCACTTAAAACGGTGAAAATGTATTTTTTTAATAAAAAAGTAAACACATCAGTCAACTTTATAGAAATGAAAATACTTATACTTATACTTATCTTCACGCACAATCCCTAACGGGGTAGCCAGAGAAAACAGATCGCCAAGTGTCATGATCCTTACATACCTCTTTCGCTTCTTTCAGATTCATTATCTTCTTCATACATGCACGTCTAGGTATCCGAGTACTCTTGACCCTCCCCTCTTCGAGCAGTTTGCTCACATGGTCTTCGAAAGTTAGTCTCGGTCTACCTCGACACCTTTTAATATTAACTTTCGCGACATATATATTCTCTTCACCATTCGGTCTTCACTCATTCGCTCAACGTGCCCAAATCATCGAAGCACGCCCTTATCAATTTTTGTGATAAGGTCATCTTTCAAACCTGCCATATTGCGAATCTCTTCGTTTCGCTTTCGGTCGGCCATGGTAACGCCGCACATTTTATAAATTAATTACATTTATAGAAATGATAATAATGAAATATTTTTGAAATACGGCCAGCAGTGAGTAAGGCCGTGGCCGTTTGTGGAAGCTCAAGGTCGCTCGGCCCGCTATAGAGAGGGCTATGCTCGGTGTTTTTCTGCGTTATAGACTTAGAAATAAGAATATCTGCAGTAGAATGAAATTTATCGACATAGTCCAAAAGATTAGTAAGCTGAAGTGGTAATGGACCGGCCATATAGCTCGAAGAACCGACATCCGATGGGGAAAAATTTCTCGAGTGGCAGCCTCGTACCGGCGGACGAAGTGTAGAGCGTCCTCCCTCTAGATGGAGTGACGACCTGGTAAGACATGCAGGAAGTCGATGGATGAACGTGGCTCAGGGCCGTGCTTTGTGGCATTCCTTTGTGTAGGCCTATGTTCATGTTAGTGGACTTGTGAAGGGCTGTAATAATGATGATGTTGATGACGTTTAGAAATGGGGGCTTTTAATTCTTCTATACACTACGTATTTCACCGACTTCAGAAGCCTTTATGTGGAAATAATTTTATTCATTTTTTTAATTCTTTGAAGTCGGCTATTACTTTTCATTAAAAGTTATAACTTTTTGACTGTTTTAAGTTTTTTTTATGGGATAGGGTGACAAACGAGCACACAGTGCACCTTATGGTAAGTGGTTGCTGTGAACCATAGACGTCTACATCTATCATCGATTAATAATCAAAATGCAGATGCGTTGCCACCCCACGTCCCCACGACTAAGATGGAATGCCTCTTTTACAGTAAAAAGGTTCGCCGGTTCTCTACACACACCATACGAAACACAGAAGTGTTAAGTTGCTATTTTACGCTGTACAGAATTGTGAGAGCGTGGTCCTACCGCGGTCGAACCAACCCATTCGTGCTACAACCATACTACTAATATAGCTGCTCAAGCTTGAATGTCGATTAATTAATTACATTAAAAAACATTTCCGTCCCCCTCGTAACCATTGGTTGCTGTAAAGCACCAGAAACGTCGGGAATTAAAATAGAAAAATTAAACGCGATAAAATACGTAAAAAATAGTTTTATTCAATACATTAAAAACCTCATCCCTTCGGGTTTTGAATTTGTCTTTCAATTTTATATGGGAACACCGCTGAAGTACTTACACGTATAATCTATTTAATAAAAAAAAACTCTTTATTCAAAGTTTAGTTTTATAAAATCGCTTTTAAATTGAGACCCAAGTATGTGGGAAGCAAATGAATGTCGCATTTGTTTGCCACACACAATAAACAATAGTAGATTCAACATGCGTCTTATTTATTAATTCTATTGTCACAATTTGCACTACGAGTTATTAAATTTATGTTGACTCAGTGTGAAGCTTAACAAAGGCTAATTGTCATATTAGTTGCTTTAGCATACAGCTCCATATTATTAAGTCTTGCAATCCCAGGTGAGAAGTGCTCGCTTTTATATATTAAAGTACGCCAGCAAACCAAATTCTAGCCCTATCTACAGATCGGCAATAATTAAATATTACCGTTACAGTCATTTAGATTTTTTGTAATTCCATTTGATTACTTCAAAGGGGAATTAAAAACCAATACTGTCCAAAGATAACTATAGTAAAACCATAGTTATCTATGGACAGTATTGGTTTTTACCCTGGTTCTTCTGCGGATATCGTCATTACAAATTCTATTACACAGAGAAACTTCGAACATAGCCCTTGCCATAGCTAGCTGACCTTAAGCTTAAATGAAAGTTGGTAAAAATTATCTCGCATACATCCACTCGATAAAATAAATAATGTGTCTTACCTAGTTTGAAGAGCACTTCCCGCCCTCCCTCAATTCCGTGCACTATCCCCGTCACCACTAATCACAGCACCACTACTTTCAACACTACTACACTAGGAAAGACACACCACTGACGACAATATGACACGTGTTTCGCCACTACACGAGGCATATTCAGGCGGCGAGCCAAAACAATTTCAATCCTTATATTAAAGTTGGTAATTTTTACCAAATTTAATATAATGGACTTCCGCAAAGTAACACCCGATTCTATTAATTATCTTAAACTTCCTGGTACTTAACTTTTATTATAGTATATATAATTGCAATTTAACTTTAATAAATGCAGTGGAAGAATATCCTCTACCCCATATCGTCCCGTGAGTGTTGTAAGAGGTGACAGTGGGAAAGAAACCAGGAGAGTATCAGGAGCGTCTTCCCTACAATAATTATAAAATAAAAAAACTGGAATTGGCAATCCGCCTGCCAAGCGTTGCTGTTTTGGCAAAATCCTCTTATGAAGCAATATGGGGGAGGTCTATATTTTGCTATGGACTTTACATGCTGTAATGGTTGGATGGATGAATTTAAAAGAAATAATTTATTTACATTTTCCTGTGCTTATTTCATTTGAACAATAAATTAATTAAATAATATTAAGTAATCTTGTGTCTTTCTGTATTTTTCTTATGATCCTATTTCGAATCCTCTTTTATCAACTCGAGAGATTCAAGGAAGAAAGTAATAAACACACAGTATTTTTTTATTAATTTTGCTTGAAATGGTTTTATAATAATTTGCTTTGTATTTTGACTTTTATATCAGTAAAGTACCTAATTAAGTCAAAGTTTCTGGGTCGTTCCCGGGACTTACAGTCGAGTTGGTAGATTTGTGTTGGATTGTCGTATTGTTGTAAGAGGACCTTTCATCCTGTGGATTCGGTTAGGAACGAGAATTCTTTGTATGAAGTTAGCTGCAATTATCCATGGTTTGTTATATCTACTTATCATGAGGTAAATTGTTAGGTCGTTAATCAATTCAATTTTATAAAAAAAACCGTATCTCGTGCTACGATTGTATTTTCAGCAGCTCCAGGATAGTATAGCCCTGAAAATTAACATTAGATGTACTCGTAGGTTCGAATGCGCTACTTACCTTAAGTTATTGTGAATTTCATCCAAAAATCAAACAATGTAAATTATATGCAACAAATCTAATTTTTAAACTTATACTTTTTTGGGAATTTTTACCATGCGCGCGCACACCGACACCTAAAAACGACACCATGAAGTTATTACGATGCGCGCGCACACTGACACCTCAAAGCGACAAATTCAATGGGTAACTGTCTCTCTAGTTTTCGTGGGAACTGATAACTATATTTAAGTTAGTTATTTTTGTTTTGTTACGCTAAAGATGTATAACTTCTTACGTACACACACACACACGTTTTTTTATTGTGCGTCACTTATAACACTAATAGGTGTAAAACACAATTTACTAGGATTCAAGTCCTGAGGTGCGAGTGATGTATGTGTGTGCTTCTCTACTTACAAATAATTACTGTATGGAATTTAAAGTAATTTTAGTGAGCCTTCTAATGATTTAATGGTGGAGCGATGCGATGCGGATGAGTTATAGAAGAAACAATAATAAATAAGTCGATCACTCTTTTCTACACTTGCATTAAAGTAACTCAATCTAAGAATAAATTAATTTTGGAAATAAAAATATTTAGGTTACAAAAACTATTTAAAAATATTAATACTCAAGATAAGTAAGAAAGACATTAAATTTTATGTCGATAGAGCTAAATACGCAGTCTGTTTAGAGAAAGTAAAGGTTGAAAAATGGAGCATATGATGAGGGACTCAAAAGAACCTCATACGAAGCAATATTTGGTATTCCAATGACAATGAGCATCGCAAATTCAGCGATCGTTAGAGATATGATTGGAGCGTTCAGATCTGAAGAAGCTAAATGCGGAATAATAGCGGATAGTAATTAACTTAGCCAACGTAGGTATTATGTTTGTAAGAAGAAAACAACTATTTGTTTATTTTACAGTATTCTACTTTAAAAACTCATCATAAATTTATATTAAAATTTAATGAATAACATGATTTAGTATTTTATAAATACTGTCTACTTTTATTATATATTTTTATTTTCAAACTCAACATTTACTAATTGTCATTGGTAAAATCTAGCATGTACCACTCTCTAATGTTAGAAAAAGCTAAAATTTACCCAAATACGGGCTTTTACAGTATCAGATACATTATAACAGTATCGCTCGGTGATAACGGTAACTCGGATAAAAGCCGCTTGACCAATTTTTTACCTTGTCAATCTGACGCTAATGGACCCATATTGTTGTGATGCTAACGTCGAAAGCTGCTGTTAATTCAGCAGTAGATTGAGTATCATCAGCTTCCACAATCGTCTTCATTTAGTCATTGTCTACTAAAGTTTTCGAACAACTACGGGGTCCATTTTTCAGGTTGAATTTTCCAGAACGGAAGCGGGCAAACCAATAACAGTTGGTGCGTTCGTTTGTAGTATTCGCTCCGTAAACGTCGTTGATGTTGCGTGGCACTTGTGCCGCGTTGCTGCCACGACGGTACTCATATTCTATAATTACTCAAAATTATTTTAACCTATCCATGATGAAGATGAACAGAACGCTAATCAATAAAAAAATACTAATTTTGAAAAAAGAATTCTATGTTTTAATATAAAATTAATTTGAAATTAGAATTTTTAGCCAAAGTAAAATTATTTAGATTTGAAATGGCCAGTACTGCCAGAACGGCAATTTCATAGGTAAATACTTAATATTACAAGCAAATGACTACAAATTTAATGGCAGGATATCTATTTTATTTAAATTTTATACCGTTGTAGTTCGCAACAATTAACTAAATGTACCTCTTCTGCTTTATACGGGATTCTAAACGCAATTAATATTTAAAAAAAAATATTTATACCGAAAGCCAATTTAATAGAAACCACCTGCAATTCTTTTGATACTACATAGGCGGCGATGATCACATACCGTCAGGTGATTTGCATGCTCGTTTGTTTCTTAAAAAAATTACCCTTGTCGTGCCGTATTACAAAAAGATGATTTTATCCATTTAGTTCACGTCTTGTGTTGCCTTTAATGCAAATTAATAATAATATGTAAAAACTATAACTCTTTTCTTACTTTATATAAGGTTTAAAATTAAACACTATGTTACTAACTGGCAGGACTGCTTTACTGCCATAGGTTCCGTCGTGGTAGGTACCATCCTCTTACCTATTTCTGCTGCCAAGCAGCTGTGGGTACGCTGTTGTGTTATGGTATGAAGGATATAGAGAGTTAATATAATTATAGATTACGAGACATTCCACCTTGGTCCTCAGAGTTGATAATGCATCTTAAGACTTTTGTATTTGACGTAAGTTCGTTTTCCACTTTGGCTTTTAAAAATATATAATCCTTACGTAAGATATGGTCTTTTACAGCTGATCACATGAGGAAGTTAGTGTTAATGAAAGTAAAACATGGATAGTGTTATGAATTTAGAGCTTAAGCCTAAATTAAAACAAAGAAGGTTTACTAAGAAAGTGCCTGTATTATGCACAAGGCACAGAGTAATAAAATTATACATTAAAGTCGATACACTAAATTATTAAGTATTATTTGTGAGTTTTTAAACGATATAGAGCAATCATATAGTGGCACCATCAGAGAACCCGTTACCCCATATCAAGCCATGGGTGTCGATAGATAACAATTCGCACACCAAGCGTGGCAATTATGGTAAATATCCCTCCGGTGAGGCAAGCCTTGGGGAGAGCTATGTTCTGTGGCAGATTTTGAAAGTCTGTAATGACGACGATGATAAAATTCTATAGTTCACTGTTCAATTTTAATATTGTTACCTTCACCATACTTTAAAGATTTTACGAATATAGAATTGTCCATTTATTAATATTAAAATTGCATCTGCAAAGGAAAGATTTATTAAAAAAGTGTTTGTATTATGCAAAACGCACAGAGTAATAAAATTAATGTACATTACGTTTAATAGCCTTAATTTTTTAGTTCTGTATAAGATTATCACATAATATATTATCTATAATTTCCTTCGCTTTATTTTTTATTAAAAACAAAATTGCAACACAACACAAGATAATTTAATGCAGCGGTTTGGTTTGGAACATAATTTACGTAATGTGCTTGTCTAGTTCCATACTTCTTCATTTCGACGATGTAAACTGCCCGTTCGTTGACTATGCATCCCAACTGTTAATATGAGCAAATGTATGTATTTCTATGGATTTTCATTAAATGAATTTTTCTTCAACAATTCATTAGAAGGTAAGGTAAGGTCACTCTTACTGAGTTTGCAGACAGGCAGCAATGACTCTATCACGTATCAACAGCGACAGAATTAAAGTTGTAAGCCATCTTATCTTAGACTTTAGGATTTACAACGCAACTGTGCCCTTCTTTGTTCGTACTACAATAATTACTTAGTCTTAGGTAAAATAAAAGCTTATTTGTAATTCTTATATTATAAAAAAATGGCATATGCACGAATTGGCATATACAAGGCTTGTCATTAAATGATTACACTTGCAAATTAAAAATTGGGCTAAATTGAATAAAACTATTTTGTACGGATTTTATCGCGTTTAATTTACTATTGTAATTCCCGACGTTTCGGGTGCTTTACAGCAACCCATGGTCACTGGGGGGGGGGGGGGGGGGGATCATTATTGGGATAAATGTGTTTTATACTGATCTAGAGTCGTAACGATATGGGGTAACGGATTCTCACCGCCACACGACTAAAAGAGAGACGTGATTGTGTTTTATTACAAAATCAGTTTATCTTCATGTTGATGTCGTAAGATACGACAAAAGAAAATCTAAACAAGAGATGGTCAGTTGTATAACTAAAATAATACAAAAAGGGTTACAAACCCGCCTGTCAAGCAGAGCAAATATAATAATAATCCCCGTAGGAGTCAACATGTCGAAAAGGCTTATGTTCAGTCCCTTGATAGGTTGTAATGCTGATAACAAATTTGGTATAAATTCATCTTAAAATAAATAGCCTCTCTTCGAAGAGTACTCTGAATTTACCATTGAATCACTTTATGCTTGCTTCGGTATTCCATAGAAATGCCTTACCAACGTCGAGTAATTAAATGCCAGTCACTTAAGTAGGCAAGCTTTATGAACACTTTTATAGTTTCCAGTTCATGGAAATGTTATATAGAAATTAAATATAAGGCAGATACTATACCTAAGTTACACAAATATAAAATATGGTCTTAAATGAGTTCAGGTCTTAAATTCTTAATACTGAATGTTTAAAATAATGTGCTTACACAATTACATAGTACATTTGTGTGTGACAAACACACACACACACACACACACACACACACACACCATATAGCTCGAAGAACCGACAACCGATGGAGAAGGAAGGTTTTCGATTGGCAGCCGCGTACCGGTAGGCGAAGTGTAGGGCGTCCCCCACTAGATGGAGTGACGGCCTGATAAGACATGCAGGATGTCAATGGATGCATGTGATTCGGTACCGTGCTTTGTGGCATACCTTGGGGGAGGCCTACGTTCAACAGTGGGTTTGTGTTCAAAATTTCAAGTCCCTAGTTCATCGGGAAGTGCTCGAAATTTGAGTTGCTAGATTTCACTCGTAACTAAATACAGACAGACAAACAAGAAAGTGACTTAATACAAACGTGGTTATAAAAATCGATTACCATTTTTAAATATTTCTTATTCTTTTCAAGACGGGTTCAATATCGGTAAACAGCAATTAAAAAATATTTAAGGTACATTTTTACTTTATCGCAGTAGAATTATTTATTTAATCCAAAATAAATGAATAAAGTAACAGAACAACACACTTAGGTATATAATAAATATACGTACTTTGTTATAAATAACGTATACGTTAATAATATTTATTTATTACGGCAAAGATTAGGTGGGACATAATATTCAAATATTTTGGTTTTCAAGAGAAGCATAAATAATTTATTTCCATGTTATGTTCAAAAGATATTATACTTACTGTGAAGCAAGCATTTTTGCCACAAATGAAGTAGCTTATATTAAGAAATGTTGCCTAAATAATGCTTGAGATATATTAGAAATTCAAGTGTTTCAAGTCTGATAAAGAAGGACACAGCCTTCACTGTAAGTGGATACAATGGTCCACGCATCTAACGAACCTCGATTTAAATTCAATTGCAGATGTGTTATAACGCCTGACAACTAAGATAGGGAAGGCCCATGGTCAATACCAGCGTGAAATAGCAGTAAAATGCTGCTGTTTTGTACTGTGATTGTAGGGAAACAGAGATCCTTTTGCTGACTATAATACTTTTTCATATATATTTAGGATCACGCTAATTTTACAAATATTCACAAAAATATTTACAACAAATAACATCAAGCACTCGACGGTATTTAAAATAAAACGAATTTATTATTTTAATAACTATTTTCTTATTTTAAACTTATTAAAAAATATTTTCTACTTTTTAGTACGGTTATATACAAAAGCGTGTTTTTTTTAGTTTTTAGGGTTCCGTAGCCAACTGGTTTGCCTCCATAAGCGTTGCGTTTTTTGAAATGCAACTCTTATGGGTTCGTCATGTCTGTCTGTCTGTCCGTCCGTATGTCACAGCCACTTTTAAGCGACACTATAAGAACTATGCTGTTGATACTTGGTAAGTAGATGTATTCTGTGAACCGCATTAAGATTTTCACACAAAAATAGAAAAAAACAATAAATTTTGGGGTTTCCCCATACTTAGAACTGAAACTCAAAATTTATTTTCCATCAAACCCATACATGTGGGGTATCTATGGATAGGTCTTCAAAAATGATATTGAGGTTTCTTATATCATTTTTTTAAACTGAATAGTTTGCGCGAGAGACACTTCCAAAGTGGTAAATTGTGCGCCCCCCCCCCCCCCTGCAACTTCTAAAATAAGAGAACGATAAAACTAAAAAAATATATGATGTACATTACCATGTAAACTTCTACTGAAAATTGGTTTGAACGAGATCTAGTAAATAGTTTTTTTTTAAACGTCATAAATCGTAAATTATGTTACTGGCTGCTACGGAACCCTTCATGGGCGAGTCCGACTCACAATTGGTCGCTTATTTTAATCTATTATTTATTTACTATTTTTTAATGGGGCCAACTACAAAAGCGTTTTTTTGGAACAAAGTTCTTTTACTCGGCTTGCAAGGTGATTGTCCTTTTTAATATTTATTTTACTGAACAGAATTTTCCATAAATCAAAAACTAATTAATTTCTTAAGCACTTGCTATTAGATTGCTTTTACTTTATACTTATTGTACGGTTAATTACTTTGAATTTCTAAGAGAATATAATTTAATTTCGATTAGTGTAGAGTAGCTGAAGATATTGAAGACGATTTAAAGGTCCATAAAGGATTAAAAGGGATCAGATTTCTATATAATACAGGACAAAGAATCATTCATTCACCATTAGTTCTTTACAGGCTATCGGAATAAAATAGAATAGAATGATACTTTGAAAGTAATTTTTCATTTACTACTGGTTTGAAAAATACCTGTGTCCAGGGAAGAACCAGTAAAAAACCCAGCGGGACTTTTCTTTAAGCATATTTCACTTAACAATAATTTTGTACAATTTTTAAGTGATTTTTCATAGAACCAGTATAGTGGCGATCACATTATTCCCAGGGGTTATTTTCATTCATGTATCCCTTGATATTATAATAACCCTTTCTGTACAGTTTTTCTTAAATAATGAATAAACTTTTAAACTTGTTTATTGACAAACTTTGAACATGTTCTGGGATTTTGTTGAAAATGCATGTCATTGCCCCATAAATAAATAACTGAATGAAAAAAGAAATGATTTCTGTGGAATCTAGTCACTGGCTTTACAAGCTTATATTTGTTTTGTGTTTAAAGTATGAACACCCTTATTCTTATTAATTATGTTTTTATGTACATATATTTTCATAAATATATTGCGATGCCCCAGTTTATATGTTTATTTCTTTAAATTTTTCTCTGAAGGACTCTTTACATTTTAAGTTATAAATTACCCGTACGGCTCTCCTTTGCAAAACAAATATAATAATAATAATAATAATAAATAAATAAATAATAAATGAATAATATAATAATAATAATACATAATGCCACGTTGGAAAACTACCCTTTATCTTAATAGTCATCCTAACACTATAACTACCAGAGAAATATCGATAAAAAAAGGCATCTATCAAGGTGACTCTTTGAGCCCTTTATGGTTTTGTCTTGCTCTTAACCCTCTGTCTCATATTCTAAACATTCAGGGCACAGGATATCACCTTAAACATGGTAACGCCGATACATTAATAAGTCACTTAATATACATGGACGACATTAAACTATATACAAAAACCTACAAAGAAATGGACAAACTAATAAATGTTACTGCTGAATTTAGCCGAGATATCAATATGAAATTTGGATTAGACAAATGTAGAACCCTCCATATAATAAAGGGTAAGATACGTACAGGAGATTACGCAATAGATGACAATGAAAATCAGATAATAACAGCCATGGAACCGAATGACGTTTATAAGTATCTGGGATTTCACCAGCTCAAAGGCTTAGATCACAAAACAATAAAAGAAAACCTCATTAATGAATATAAAAGAAGATTAACTAACATCTGCAAAACTAAACTATCTGGCAAACACCTAATAAAAGCTGTGAATACTTACGCCATACCAGTACTTACCTACTCATTCGGTATAGTAAAATGGAGCAAAACCAATATTTATTCTATAGAGAGAGCCACACGATCAATATTAACAAAACACAACTACCACCACCCAAAATCGGCTATAGAAAGGTTAACAATAAAGAGATACAACGGAGGCAGAGGACTCATAAATATACAAAACCTATGGCAAAAACAAGTACACGGATTGCAAAATTTCTTTTATCAAAAATCTGGTACGAGTGACATACACAAAGCAATCCAATGTAATGACCTCAATTACACACCGCTAAACTTACATCAAACTACTTCACAAAGACCACATAATTTAGTTACAGACCCAGAGCAAATTTTAAAAGAAGCATGGAAACAAAAAGTACTGCACGGCCGACACTATCATGATCTGGAACAACCCTTGATTGATAAAGCTGCGTCAAATCAATGGTTAAAAATAGGTTCTTTATTCCCTGAAACAGAAGGTTTTATTATCGCAATTCAAGACCAAGTTATAAATACTCGAAATTACAGAAAATATATCATTAAAGACCCCACTGTATTAGATGATAAGTGTCGAAAGTGCCACATACATTCTGAAACCATTCAGCATATAACTGGAGCATGCCCCCATCTCGCCCAAACCGATTACACTCATAGACATAACCAGGTAGCTAATATCATACACCAAACTCTTGCTATTCAACATAACCTCATACAAGACACTATTACAGCTTATTATAAATACATCCCAAGCACAGTTCTAGAAAATACAACACATAAGTTATACTACGACCGCGCCATCCTAACTGACAAAACAATACATTATAATAGACCAGACATTACGCTACAAGATAAACTTAATAAAATCACATACCTCATTGATATAGCTATACCTAACACACATAATATTACAAAGACAATTACAGAAAAAATCCACAAATATGCAGATCTCCAAGACGAAGTTAGCAGAATTTGGAAACAAGAAAAAGTCTACATAGTACCGATCGTGTTATCAACCACAGGTGTTATCCCAAAACATCTTCACCACAGCCTGAAACTATTAAATATAAAAGAGAATAAATACATACAATTACAGAAAGCCGCCATATTAAATACGTGCCGTATTGTGAGAAATTTTTTACAAATAGATGAAAACGAAGTTACGCCCAATATCCCAGAACACACTACTTAATAAAATGCCCATATGCTTTTTACTTGGTGAACACCCGTAATTAGCATTAATAACGGCCGCAAGGCTAGAAAAAATAAAGATATAAAATAATAATAATAATAATCTTTATTTCGGACCAAAATTAATCCATAGTAGTGTTAGTAATAATTGACTTATAAACTAGTGTTAGTAAACATTGAAGTATGTACAAACTTTTTCAAAATCGGAGAATTATAGTTCTCCGCTACTGTTTTCAAAATGCTGTTGTGACTATCTCTCACCCTTCTAAGCAGCGAAGCTGTCTTCTTACGTATTATCGCATGAAAGCCGTCCGTGCGAGCATGCGCAAACATCTCCGACGCACTACAGTATCGAGGCAGTCCCAACAACATTCTGAAAGCATTATTATATTGAACACGCAGGGCATCCAGCGACCTTTTAGTGTAATTGATCCATAGATTGCTCGTGTACAGACTCTGGCAGTATGCCTTAAAAAGGGTAATTTTAACTAGGTCAGTACATCGAGCAAATCTACGGGCCAGCATGTTACTCCTGACCGCTAGAGCCCTGCGTTCCCTTTCAATATCTACATTGTCTTTCAGGTCATCGGCAAGAAAATGGCCAAGATATTTAAAAGACGTCACTTTTTTAATTTTTGACCCATTCAAGAACAGGTCAGGTTTATCAGTCCTAGGCTTGCCCCTGACCCCAAAGACAATGTACTCACATTTTTTGACATTATATACCAAACCATGCGACTCAGCATAGGCTACACACACCTTCAGTAACTCTCTTACTGCCCTCACCGACGGTCCCAGCAGCACCATGTCATCTGCATAGCTGATGTTGTTAATACTAACCCCACCAACACTGCATCCGACACGCTTGCTGCTGAGCTCGCCTATGAGAGCATCTATATATAGGTTGAATAATCTGGGAGACGTTAGACCCCCCTGCCTTACCCCGCATTCCAACCTATACGGTTCACTAAGAGTATCGTCCCATTTCACATGATTTATTTGTTTACTGTACCAATATTTGAGCAGACCACATATCTCTGACGGTACACCCCTGTTCTCCACCTTCCTCCAGAGCACGTCATATGAGACGAGATCAAATGCCCTGGAAAGATCAAGGAAACAGGCATATACCGGGGTACCCCGATCTACGTAATATCGAACAGTGGGCTTCAGACTTAAAATAGCACTTTCTGTTGATAGTCCTGGTCTAAACCCGAACTGTGTGTCATGCAGTTGAATGTGGTCACTTAAGATGGTATCAAGCACACCGTCCAACACCTTTGCTATGATAGTCGCTAAGGAAATAGGACGATAGTTACCCTTGTCAGAGATGTCTCCCGTCTTGTTCTTCACAATGGGAACTACTATTGTCTTCATCAGCTTTGTAGGTAAGTAAGAGTGACTAATACACATTGTGTAGAACATTGACAGGACTCGCGGCAGGTGAAATCCAGCGTGCTTCAGGTGCTCAATGCTGAGCCCGTCGTGTCCTGGAGACTTACCTCGGCTCATACTTGTTATGATACTGCGTATCTGTTTAGCAGAAATATGCACAAGAGGTTCCTCTCCCCCACAAGCGGTCCCAGCACTACCCACCTGTGTTGAGGGCCCAAGCGGAGATTGTACTTTAAAATGTTCCATGAACATATTTGCGATGTCACTGGGTTCACTAATTCCTTCCACGCTCGTAGCAAGACTAGGCTTAGTGTCCAACTTACTGGTCGACTTCCAGAAATTTTTAAAATCCCTATCTGCTCTTTTTTGAGCTAATCTATCCATTTTGATTTGCTCAGCATTCTTCTGACAAAATTTGAGTTTACTCTTAAAAATTTTTCGTGTTTCACTCATTTCATCATAAATAGGACCAGATAAGGGACGACCACTGAGTACCCAGGCCTTAAAACTACATCTGGCCTCATAGTGAGCGTCCTTTACATAGCTGTTCCACCCACATATCCGCTTACCCCGCCTTGGTCCTCCCTTACAAGTCACTCTGGATTTCTTAATATAGCTTAATATAGCTTCAATATCAGTCGCACTACTCCATAGTAAAATTCCATATGACATTACGGTATGAAAGTAACTAAAATAAACTAATCTAGCTGTCTCAACATCTGTGAAACTTCTAATCTTTTTACAGCATATGCTGAAGAACCTGCTTGCTAATTAATATATTATGGGAGCCCCATTGAAGTTTCGCGTCATAAGTAATACCCAGATAAACATTGGTATCCACAAGACTCAACTCCTCCCCATTTTAGAACACATTGATATTCGAATGTTTTACATTAGGTATGGTAAATTTAACACATTTTGTCTTATTGCTGTTTAAGAGGAAATTGTTAGCATTAAACTATGTACTCATTTCGATAGAGCATTATTTACATCGTCATAATAAATTGACTGACGTTTAAGTTTGAAAATTAAAGAGGTATCATCAGCAACTAATTCTATACCGTGATTGTTCCCTACAAGATCGTGTAAGCAATTAATATAGCTTAATAACAGGAATGGGACAAGAATGAAGCCCTGAGGAACGCTCATTGATACTACCAATCCGGAAGAAACTTTACCATTGATCACGACATTTTGAGTTCTGTTCCTTAAATATGAAGTTATAAGCATAAGCACCAAATTTTTTACACCGTAATGTTGTAGTTTCCTGATTAATGTCTCATGATGAACACAATCCTTGCAAAAGTGCTTGTGATCTTGAAAAAAAATTAGGTATTTTCTGTGATCTTTGCAAGGCAAGGACTTGCCTTGCAAAGATCAACATCATTATCATCATTCATCATCATTACAGCCCTTCACAAGTCCACTGCTGAACATAGGCCTCCCCCAAAGAATGCCACAAAGCACGGTCCTGAGCCACCTGCATCCATCGACTTCCTGCATATCTTACCAGGTCATCACTCCATCTAGTGGGGGGACGCCCTACACTTCGCCTGCCGGTACGAGGCTGCCACTCGAGAACCTTTCTTCCCCAACGGTTGTCGGTTCTTCGAGCTATATGGCCGGCCCATTGCCACTTCAGCTTACTAATCCGTTGGGCTATGTCGGTCACTCTGGTTCTACTGCGGATATCCTCATTTCTGAGTTTATCACGCAGAGAAACTCCGAGCATAGCCCTCTCCATAGCTCGCTGAGCGACCTTGAGCTTCCTCATCCGGCCAGCAGTGAAGGACCACGTCTCAGTTCCGTATGTCATCACTGGCAACACGCACTGGGTGTACAGTCTCGTTTTCAAGTTTTGAGGTATACCTGACGAGAAGATGTGCCGTAATTTCCCGAACGCTGCCCAACCGAGTTGAATCCGTCGATTGACCTCTCGGTCGAAGTTGGACTTACCTAGTCGGACTATTTGTCCCAGGTAAACATACTCGTCAACAACTTCGAGCTTAGTGTTCCCAACAACTACCGGCATAGGTGTGACATGGACATTAAACATGATCTTTGTTTTGTCCATGTTCAAGATCAAAGATCACAGAAAATACCTAATTTTTTTTCTCATAAGTCCATTTGTAAACATAGGTTTGCCCCATAGAGTGCCTCAATGGGGGGTATTTTACCATAGTTAGCACGCCTAATAGGTGGTAAAAAAACTGCGGGTTCTATCGCAGTTTTTTTTATTATTTTTGGTTGTTATCAGAATAATGCTCCTTTGCATTAATATTTGTTTTAAATTATGGTAACAAATAAATACACAGTTTACCTGACGGTAAGCGGATGCTGTAGCCCACAGAGATATATCTTCGTATAAGAACAAAAATGAAAACGCGTTGTCATATCTGAGGATTATAGTATGCCTTGTTTCCAGTAACAGGGTTTTCCAATTATCTACACTCACCTTACGAAGACACAAGTTACAAGACATTTTACGTAGGTGTTATGCGAGAGCGTGGTTCTTGCCTAGTAGAGTGGACCCATTCATACAACAACCATATGATATATCTGCAGCGTGGCTCTACCACTTGAAAATAATATGAGGTAAAAAAACAGCGAGGACAAAGAGTGCTGTGAGAAAATTATTGTTTAATATCAAGGTCAAACTTAATCTTCAATCAATATTGTTAATTACAATTTTAAGTTATTATATACCATGTAGTACCTGTGGTAAAGGAAGAAAAACGGCCTGTTTATGACATAATAAAAAAGTGTTAAGAGTACGGAGATAGCACGTCAAACTGTTACTAGTTTCAATGCTCACTTAAAAACGAGAGCCTGTGCCTGAAAGTGAGACGTATTTTGGCTCCAAGTCTATATGTGATTTTTTTATGACAATGAAGAGTAATTGATAAGATCAATTGTAAGATCAAATTATCTTTCTGGGATTTCTGATAGGCCTCTTACGACACTCACGGGACGCGACGAAATGTGACAATATATTATTTTACGCCCTTACCATAAGGCAAGTATAAATATCTATAAGCAGTCTTTACAAGTTTTCAAGTATCGGCAGAATTTCGCAGCTAATGAAGGCAAAAATTTTCGTAATTTTTGTTTATAAAAGCGGTATAATTAGTTTAGTACGATTTGGATAAGGATTATATAAGGGTAGGAAAATATTTGCTTTTGTTAATGAAGATAATCAGATTTCTTAATGAATTTGTCGGAAGAAAACTCAGCAATTTCGTAAACGTTTCATTTATGTCATGTTGTTTCGATAATTGTTAGAGGATTGCAAAACTAGTAGTGGGTTCGTATCCGCTAATGTACATTAAAGTTCAAATATGTAAATAACGAACCTTGTCAGAAATGAGAGGAATTCGTATATATAGGCTATAACATTAACTTATGAATGTGATTTTTGGATAACAACTACGCGTACGCGTGCTCCTCTGAGTGCGATTCAATTCACAACGTTTTTGTCGACCGAGCGACCCTTACGAATGTGTGCGTGCGTGGTCCTCCAAAAATTCTGCCATAAGGACTACTACCGTTGGCAATTTGAAAGTAAGTGATGTACTTGCCAAACTGTATCATTTCAAGTCTAGTAGTTTGAAAATGTCTTCCAGCGAAGAAAAGTTTCGAAGATACAACGTCACCCTGTCTTTCACCTCTCTGCAGTTGGATAGGTTTCGTACTCTGGTTCTGTACTCGGATAGCCATCGCAGACCTACTGTACAAATAGTTCAGCACTTTGATATACCGACAGTCTACTTGGCCCCGCTGAAGAGACTGCACCACCGCCCAATTTTCGACGGAATCAAAGGCTTTCTCATAGTCCACATACGCAAGATATTATAGCAAATTGTACTCCTTGGTCTTCTGTACGATTTTGTACAATTTGAAAGGTATGTATGTGGTCTATGACTCTAAAGCCTTCTCGGAAACTGGATTGTTCGGAAGGCTGGAAGTCACCGAGTCTGCGCGCGAGACGGTTAGAAATGACTCTTGAAAGAGCACGTAAACAAGGCTCAGAAAGGAAATCGATCTGTAGTTCTTACAGAAAACATTGTTGCCTTTCTTGAAGAGCAAGACCAATTTCCTACTGCTGCACACCATGTAGTGACGGAAAAGAATACCCACTAACCCATATCTTCCCGTGGGTGTCATAAGAGGCGACAGAGGGAAACTGAGAGATAAGATGGGCAGCAGCATATGTCTGATAACAGTAATACAGCAATAAAAAAACTGGGGTTGCCAACCCGCTCGCCAAGCGTGGCAAATATAGCAATGTACCCCCCATTAATAAATTTACGAAGAGATGGCCCCCAGTCCCTACACTATGCTAGGGGCAGGGTGTGCTGAGAAACTCCGGTGGAGGTTCGGTTTCCATCTAAGACGACTAGACCTGGCAAAATGCCACGCACGCACCCTGAGGACTCACGAGAAGATCCTGGAGCTAGAAGAAAAAATACACAAGTAGGCTAGAATATTATAGACCTATCCGAGGTGTAAGATAGGGTGACGTTATATCCCCGAATCTCTTCACCGCTACAGTGGAAGACGTTTTTAAGCTACTGGACTGGAAGGAATGCGGTATTAACAACAATGGCGAGTACATCACTCACTTTCCATTTGCCGACAATATAGTCCTAATGGTAGAATCGCTGGATGACCTAAGCACTATGCTCAATGACCTCAATAGTGTCTCTCAACTGATAGTTCTTAAGATGAATATGGACAAAATAAAAATCATGTTTAACGTCCATGTCACACCTACGCCGGTAGTTGGGAGCACTAAGCTCGAAGTTGTTGACGAGCATGTTTACGTGGGACAAATAGTACGACTAGGTAAGTCCAACTTCGACCGAGAAGTCAATCGACGGATTCAACTCGGCTGGGTAGCGTTCGGGAAGCTACGACACATCTTCTCGTTAGATATACCTCAAAACCTGAATTCGAAATTAAACAACCAGTGCGTGTTGCCAGTGATGATTTACGGATCTGAGACGTAGTCCTTCACTGCTGGCCGTATGAGGAAGCTCAAGGTTGCTCAGCGAGCTATGGGGAGGGCTATGCTCGGGGTTTCTCTGCGTGATAAACTTAGAAACGAGTATATTCGCAGTAGAACCAGAGTAACCAACATAGCCCAACGGATTAGTAAGCAGAAGTTGCAGTACGCCGGCCATATAGCTCGAAGAACTGACAACCGATAGGGAAGAAAGGTTCTGGAGTGGCAGCCTCGTACCGGTATGCGAAATGTAGGGCGACCCCCCACTAGATGGAGTGACGACCTGGTGAGACATGCAGGAAGTCGATGGATTCAGATGGCTCAGGACCGTGGTTTATGGCATTCCTTTGAGGAGGCCTATGTTCAGCAGTGGACTTATGAAAGGCTGTAATGATGATGATAATCCGAAGTCCGAATACAGGGGGAGGACTCGGTAATCCTCGAATCTAGCAACTTGTTCTATCACCAGGAGGACGACCATCTATCCCAAGGAGATGTTGGACTTATTCCTCCGTCCACAAGTCGCTCGTCAACAACGTTGTTAATATTAAGAGTGTGTCGAATTTATCGTCCACAAGACGAGAGATTTTCAACTCGTCGACACACTCTCGCTCTTTAAATTGTGATTGTGTCGACTAGGGTTGCGTACATTATACTCAGAATCAGCGAACGATATTCGCTGAAGGTCATACAGATTTACGCACCAACCTTGGCACATCTCGATGAGGAGGTGGAGGAAATGTATGAGGATATATCTACAGCCATGCATTCATATATAACACTACATTATTGATCTAATCCAGGCGAAGCTGGGGCGGGTTAGTTAGTGATTACTAAATTTCTGCTTGCTTAAATCATCTAAATTGTTATAAATAATCTATTTAACATAGAAGTTGTTCAGTGACCTTTAAAACTTTTCTGATAATTATTTTCTGATAAGTATAATTTTCCAGAAGCAATAAGTAATTCAAAAGATTTTTTCTATCTTGAAGTTCAATAAATATGGGTATAGAAAATCTAAGAAAATAACGGTCCATTAACCGCCGCGTAAATCACGATGTGTCAATAATTCATTACAGTCGGAAGTCTCTAAAGTTAGTTGTAATTGCGAACTGCAAGCGGTCATAAATCATATCATAATATTATTTGTAAAATTGGCAGCATTGTAAATAGACTAACTGAACAGTTGTTTAAGCTTTTGCTATATTTTATTATTTATATTTTTATCACGGACGAGCCGACCCGTGTGGTTATAATATCACGAACAAATGTTTTATTCTATTAAGTGTCACCCATAATCACCTATATCGATATCTAGGCGGTTCCATAGATTTATAGAGAATTATTTTAGATTTATGAAATGAAGAATTTAATATTTATTTATTTTTATACACATATATGTGTAAAACTAAATGGCACAGATGCGCTGTCACGTGGTGCGATGAGTTTTACTCCGAATTCACTATTCTTATAGTTTAAATATAAAACTCCACTAAAAAACATAAATGTGAATCTACATTTTAATTCTGAAATTGGTATCGATGTAGGTATATAGGACCAAAACCTCAATTTACCACGCATTTTTACGTGGTTGCCCGTACGTGGTTGGTAAAATGCCCTGAAATTCGGTCTAGAGGACATTATTATAAGGTCAGGGGAAAAGATTCTTCTTATTTTATAGACATATTCAAGACATATTTTTTCAAAATTTAATTACATTTAATTATAACATATTATACAGAATGTCACGAAACTCAACATCAAGCCGGTACAGGGCGATAAGCTAGGTCGTACCAGTTCTATCAAAAAAAAATCCATGTTACTTGGTTAAGTGAGAATAGGTATACTTTTATAAATGTTGTAAATAAACGTTATGGATCACATATTTCGGTATTGTGATCATAAATTTCAAAAATGTTTTTGGTTATTATTATTTAGTACGCTTCGCTTACGTTTTAAATTTAGTATCCGTATGGGTAGATACCATGCTCTTGACTGTTTTTTTTTAAATTTATTAACATAATACAGTTTTCAGTTGTGGAGATAATAATTTCTTAAAATTAAATGATTAAGTACTAAACTATAAGCCAAAACATGCGTTTATGTACATTATAATGAAATACATCTGCTTATGTTATAAATTATTTAATAAACAGTGGCTTTGCAATCAACCATCCAGCAGACGACAAGAGACCTGTTGGGATTTAAAGCTAGAACAAAAGTAAGAAGAAACATAAAACAGATGATACCTATTATTTCAGTTATTTCAGAATATCACGGATAGATCTATTGAAGACGTTTGCATTTGAACCTAGAATATAAACATTTGGATGGTCCTGGGATATAACATTGTAGAGGCGACACATCCTAACCACTGGGTTGTACTATGATGTGTGGTTATGGTACATTTGGAGCGAATTTAGTTTAGTGAGTGTTTCTTGTAATCGATGCAAACAGGAACGGAGAATCAATCGTAGAGTGTACTATTTCATGTAGATATATAAGCCCGAACCTTATGCATCACATTTCCAGGGAAACCATGTTAAATTAAAATATAAAAATAATTATAATGTTACCGCCGCTAAATAAAAGTAAGATACCTCGACTCATTACGACTTACGACGATTACGGCAAGTAGCTAGTGCACTCCGTGGACATCTGCAACCGGTACATCGCGGCAGAACTCCCGATACCATCCACACCATCTGAATGATTGGCGGTCCACCACTGTGTGATTAGTTTTACAAACGGCTGCGCAAGTCCAGCGGTGATTGGTCGCAATTTATATCGCATGACGCAGTTGCTTGTTCCTTAAGTAGGGAGCGGTTGCGTCAGCGGCTTGTATAAATAGGAGTTGTTTTGGCTCGCCGCTCACTTAGCGGTCAGCCACTGCAGAGTCTAGATTACCTGAAGATGCCTCGTGTAGAGGCGAAACACGTGTCGTATTGTTGTCAGTGGTGTGTCTTTTCTAGTGTACTGGTGTTGGGAGTAGTGTTGCTAGGACTAATGGTGACGGTGATAGTGCACGCAATTGAGGGAGAACGGGAGATGCTCTTCAAACTAGGTAAGACACATCATTTTATTTTATCGAGCGGATGTACGCGAAGTAATTTTTTACCAACTTTAATATAATGGACTTCCACAAAGTAACGCCTGATTCTATTAATTATCTTAGCCAGCGGTTTCACCAAATCGTTGGCTTTCAGCGCGTAAGGCGCGGGCAGGCTTACACCTTGCTGTCCCGGTGAGGGGGCAGGCTTGGTCATAGTCTAAGTTGTGGCTATGGGCACTGAGGATGGTCTGAGTTTGGGGGCAGGATGCTGAGAGCGGGACACGCTGGCTTGGTTCGCACGTCTGGGACAGCTTTTACCTCCGTGCTGCTTCCTTCACGGCGCTTTGGAGCACCCGCGATAATTCGCTAGATGTCCCTCTTCGTCTCAATTAACGCAGCTCAGAGGCTCAACCGTTTCGGGCGTGCGAGAGCAGTCAGTAGTGCCGTAGTTACCTAGGCTCTTAACGCACCTTGCCTGGCATAGCAGTTTCTGGTCGAGTGACCGTAAAGTTGGCATCGATGGCACTGGCCAACGGCGTCCCTATTGCATGGGGCCTCACCCTCAATCCCAGTTAGGTTGCAGATGCGCTGAATGTTGAATATATGCTTGCCTACTAAAGACAGGCCCAGAATGACAAAGTAAAGGTCTAGAAAGCGTTTTTATCGTTCTAATGGTGCATTCTGTGAGCTCTATAAAGATAGCAGTGAAAAGTCAGCAGAAACATTAAAATTGTATCCAGGAATTTGTAGCTAATTTGTTGCTAATTAGTTACCATAATCGCGATTTTGTTGCTCCAACCGGTTTTGAGTAAATTGAATTACTGCTATATTTAAACTTTGTATCAATCCCGCCGTAGCGAATAAAACGGCATAATTTGTTGCTATTTAGTTGGTGACATATAATGCAAAATAATATTAAAAAAAATAAAATTACAAAAAATCAAAAATTAAAAGAACATCAAAAATTTATAAAAATCAATTTATGTTTTGATACTGATTCTGTAGTTCCAAATTAATGGAAATTTTGCTGCTAATTAATAAATAGATCAATATCTCCCAGACAGCCTACATCATAAAATCGGTCGAAAAGCTGTATCAAGTAATAAGTTAGAAATAAATGTGTACATGCTGCCTATACGGGAGATTCAAAAACAGAACAACAGATAAATTGTTGCTGTTCAGATATGAAAGCATAAAGAGCCAGCAACAAAATAAAATAGACCGATAAACTGCACCAAGTAGTAAGTTAATAATTATATGTGTGCAAGCTATATCATGAAAATTTTAGGAAAAAATAAAGCAAATATTTGTTGCTGGTCAGTAATGGAAGCAGGAAGTCATAAAGAGCCAGTAAAAAAATAAAATAAATTGATAAGCTGCACCACGTTATTAGTTAGAAATTATTTGTTTACAAGTTATATTTTTATGAAAATTTTAGGGACAAATATAGCAGATATTTTGTTGCTAGCAATTAATTGAAGCATCAAGTCATAAAGAGCCAGCAAAAAAATAAAATAGATGGATAAGTTGCACCAAGTAAAAAGTTAATAATTATTTGTGTACATGCTATACTTACATTAAAATTTTAGAAAAAAAGGTAGCAGATATTTTGTTGCTGGTCAGAAACAGAAGCAGCAACTCATAAAGAGCCACCAACAAAATAAAATAAATCGATAAGTTGCAACACGTTATAAGTTAGTAATTATTTGTGTACATGCTATATTTTTACAAATATTTTAGGAGAAAAGGTAGCAGATATTTTGTTCCTGGTCAGTTATAGAGCAAAAGGCTGCTCGTGTAGATTGGTGCCGGTATACTCTGCAACGCTTCAACGGAGGCCGAAAACGCCGTTTATAATATCGTCTCAGGTGATGAATTATGGATTTATTCATACGAACCTGAAAGAAAACACCAGTCTGCAGGTTGGGTCTTCGAAGACGAGGTCAAACCAACGAAAGTGATTCGCTCCCGCGGCCTGTCAAAGAAAATGGTCGCTACGTTTGTCTCGAAAAAGGGGCATGTTGCTACCATTCCGTTACAGGAACGCAGAACGTTTACCGCTGAGTGGTATATCATGGTTTGTTTGCCAGAAATGATAGCCGAACTCCGAAAAAATAACCCGAAACGTCGCATCATCTTACATCACGATAATGCGAGCTCCCATACGGCTCGGAAGACAAATGATTTTTGAAGCAGAAAAACGTTGAGCTGATGAGCCATCCTCCATACAGTTCTGACCTGAGCCCAAACGATTTCTTTACATTCCCTAGAATGAAAGATTTATTACGCGGTCAACGGTTTGAAGACCCCGAAGCAGATGTGGAAGCGTACAAATCAGTCATTTTGTCAACATACACTTCAGGCTGTAATTACTGTTTTAATGATTGGTTTGCACGAATGGAAAAGTGCATTAAGTTGAACGGAGAATACTTGGAAAAACAAAAAAATACAACTTAGCTATACCGTGGACGTGGTTTTTCTTATTCCCGATCATTTGAGCGTACCCCACGTACTAGTGCTGCATCTCTCCTGAAGTTTGTCACGATTAAAAAAAAATCGAATCTCAAGCAAAAGAGAAAATAAAGATGTTTTCTATCTTGTCTTGTGGATATAAATACAACTATCCGAGATCGGCATGCATAACAAATGTGGATCAGGTGCGGTCATTAATTAGTTAATGCGCGGTATTTAAGGGAGGTGGTTAGAGTACTAACTTACTTAACGTACTAACTACTTAATATTGACTTTTATTTACGGGGTTGCGGGGCCACGGGTTCACGGCCACGGGTCCATAAATCCATAGTAATATTAAGAATGGATGGTTTCTATCGTGATCAGATAGCTTTTCACTTTTCGAGGGCGCAGGCTAAAGTTTTATTTTCGAAGGCATATGAGAAAATCCTTACGTATACTTCTATTGCAAACTGGTTTTTACGTTGAGCTGATTTGAATAAATTTCATTCCTTTAAAAGCTGAACTGAATATATACGAGAGTAAAGCAGAGATGTATGTAATTTTCTACTAGCTGAGAGGTAGTACGTGAGAGGAAGGTTTAAGCGAAAATATTTGACTCATTTTACCAAAGCCATAAAGGACTCTTAGAGGGTAACTCTTAAAGGGTAAACGGGCTACCAAATTGCAACTTGCTGGAAATCTTGTTTAGAACTGACTATAAAGACTGTTAGGCGAGAGGTGATAAATATTATGAAAACGTCTCGCAACAGCACCTGTCGCTTTAGTATCGCAATCTGTGTAACAGCCGCCGCTTAACGTATTGCATATGAAATCAGAATGTACATAAAAATCTTGCGGATGATTCAAGTGGTTTCTCTGATATACGATATCAGTATAAAATATGACGACTCCGTGGTGCAGTGACTTAGGACTGAGATTCAGCGTTGAGGTTTCCGGTTTCGAATCCCAGTAGAGCCATGCTGCAGCTATATTAATAGTATAGTTCGGGTTCGGTAGTATAGGGTTCGTAAGTGCACGTTACTGTGTACAGACCTGTCATATAATAATTAAAATAATTAAATAAGTATGTGCTTAGCCGTGACCTCGTTATAACAATACCGGTAGTAACTGTGACATACTTTAGTTATATTTTTTTTTTTTATAGGATAAGGGTGACAAACGAGCACACAGCCCACCTGATGGTAAGTGGTTGCTGCGGCCCATAGACATCTACATTTATCCTCTATTACAAATCAAAATGTAGATGCGTTGTCACCCGTGAGGACTAAGATGGAATGCCTCATTTCCAGTAATAAGGGCCTCCGGCCACCTGCACTCACCAAGCGAAACGCAGAGGTAAATCTCTACTTCACGCTGGTTTTCTGTGAGGTCGTGGTACCACCCCGGTTCGAGCCGGCCCATCCGTGCGACAGCAAAAGCTGCCGCGTGGCTCTACCACTGTTAAAATATTTGTGTTTGTGATTTTGTTGAAATGTTTAGCTTAACCTAGAATAGGTTTCAAAATGGAGAAAAGTCCCTTCAGCCGGAGTGCCAGGACCACTTGCACCCCGCCTCCATCAACCCCACCCACTGTCATGCAGACACCCACTTCAAGCGAACCAATCAAAACAATTACAACTCCTGAGTTGCAGCATTGGATGACAAACATTGACCTGTGTCTTAACGAGGTATGCTCCATTGCTACAGAAGGAAAACTTAACTCGGATCAAAAAATGCGCATCAGCTCGCTTTGTCGTAAAGTAAGCCACGGTACATCACAATTGGTATTCCAGTACATGTCCCTCAAAATGGATGTCACTAAAGCCCAAAGCTCCATCGTATCTCTGCAGAACCAACTTGACCTGTCCCAAAAGCTGCAGGAAATCAAGAATAGTATCAAAGAGTCATCAAAACCGGACTCTGGAACCAGTTTTGTGGACATTGTCAAAAAAGGTGGCCAAACCCTCATTCGCCCAAACAATCTTAGTACCCTAGCAATTTATCCGAGGGACAAGTCTAAATCCAGTGATGACACGAAGTGCATCTTACAAAATATAATATCCCCAGAAGAATTCAAACTACATGTCCGGGGCATGAGGAAGGTCAAAAATGGGGGAGTTATAATTAGCGCTGAGACAAAAGGAGATATCGACAAATTAAAGAACTCTGAGAAGCTCGTATCTTCTGGCCTTACCATGGAAGAGCCGACTAAACGACGTCCGAGGATTGCAATTGTTGGTATCCCTGTAGCCTTTACGGATAAAGAAGTGTTCGAGTGCATCTTCGAACAAAATATTGCCGATAAATTTCCCAATGCCATGCGTGAGTCCTTCCTGGCAACAGTCAAACTTAGCCATAAATCAGGTAAGAAAAACCTTCCTACCTGTAATTACATTGTCGAAGTGCCACCTAGCATCAGGAAGGCCCTTATCAATCAGGGACGAATATATATTAATTGGACCTCATGCCCAGTCAGAGACTTTACAAAAGTAACAAGATGCTTCAACTGCCAGCGGTTTGGTCATTCAGCCAAATTTTGTCGGGAAAGTAGCCCTACATGTAACTACTGTGGAGAGCTCGGGCATTCCTTTAAGAAATGTAATAACAAAACGCATGCCCCCGTATGCGCGACGTGTAAACGTTTTAAAAGAAAATTCGACCACAAAACTGGCGATGAAAGCTGTCCAGCACGTAAATTCTCAGAGGACAAATATATCAACTCTATAGACTATGAGGGCGCCTAAGAGCGCCGCGTATTATATTATTTACTTAGCTCTTAAACACTAGTTTTAGTTTATCTTTAAGCTTAAGTATGGCGAATCAATTACTTAATGACCTAGACAACTTTTCTGTATCAGACGCTAAAACATGTAATGTTGATAACTGTAAACACTTCCTTCCACGTCCAGAAAATAAGTTAATCTTACTTACACAAAATATTAGAAGCATAAATCGGAATATAACCGGGTTTGAAGTCTTGTTGCATAGACTGGATATAAAATGTGATATTATTGTCCTTACAGAATGTTGGCTGTCAAACCCACTACCCCACCTACCGATTCTAAATGGCTATTCTTTACACAAAACCGAGAAAATCATAAATCAAAATGACGGTTTAGTAATCTATGTTAGTAATAATTTAAAAGTAACTGTCACAGAACCTACATTCCAGGATAGTAATTGCTTAATCATTCGAGTAAATTCCAAGACGATTGTTATCGCAATTTACAGACCTCCTTCACAAAATATTGATAGATTTCTAGAGTCCCTTGATATTAACCTAAACAAACTTAGCACGTATAAAAATATAATCCTAACCGGCGACATAAATATTAACATCACCCCTGGGAAAACAGATACCCATGCACATAACTACCTAAATATTTGCTCTTTTCATGGACTCTTACCAACACATTACCACCCTACACATCAAAGCGGCTCTTGTTTAGACCATTTTGTGATTAAATCAAATAAACCTTCTTTAACATTAGTTACTAATTCCTCGCTTACTGATCATCAAGCAATTTTACTAACATTACAATTAACCTTACATAGGAAAAACTGCATACGCAACTACACTAAACTCCATATGACGAACCTTGAAAATGACATTCGTAGCATTAATTTTGACTTTGTTTATTGCTCTGACGATGCAAATACGACCTTGAGTTACTTTATAAATTCTTTACAATACGCAATAATGAATAATACATCAACAATAAAACTGTCACGTAAGTATTATAATATTAAACCTTGGATAACACCTGGTCTCGTCCGCTGTATAAGAAATAGAGACAAATTTCATTTAAAATCTAAACTTTCTCCTGATAATTTAATACTTTCTGCTACTTATAAAAGATATAGGAATTTTTGCAATAAGCTATTAAAAAAACTCAAAATACAATATGATAAAAATGTTTTACAAAAGGCCGGTAAAAACAGTAAACTTGTATGGAAGTTCATTAAAAATAATACCTTCAGTTCAAAAAATCTTGGACCCCCACTTGATCTACTGTCACTAGAAAAAAGCCTAAACGAAGCAACCAATAAAGTAAATAATTATTTTATTAATGTTAGCAAAAAAATAGCAGAGACAACTTTAAAATTAAGGAACACTCGTAATCGAATTTTTATGCCCACATCCTTTTCTAAGTTAAAATCTTTTGTATTGTTAAATACCGATATTGATGAGGTTTTAAGTATAATATCTGGCTTAAAAGAAGATTGTGCAGTTGGATGGGACAATATACCTAATCGTTTACTCAAAAGATTTAAACATTTACTGGCCGCCCCGTTAACACATATCTTTCAATTATGTCTATGAAATGGTATTTTCCCGAAAGTGCTTAAAAAAGCAGTGGTTTCTCCTATTTACAAAACTGGTGATAAAAACTTAGTTAGTAACTATAAGCCGATTTCAGTTTTATCTGGTTTATCTAAAATTTTAGAAAAGATCATAAATACCAGGTTAATACAATACCTGGAATCTACTAACTTGCTGCCAGACAGACAATTTGGTTTTAGGCCTAAGAGGTCATGTAATGATGCCTTGCACCAATTGACTGATTATGTCACAAGTAATCTTGACAATGGTATGCACTCAATTGGGATCTTTTAGACCTTGCGAAAGCATTTGATACTATATCTTGCCCTATACTATTGCAGAAGCTTGAAACACTTGGCATAAGGGGAACTCAACTACAATTTTTTTCCGATTACCTCAGTGATCGCTTTCAATGTGTAAAAATCGGTGAGTATACAAGTACTGAATTACAAAACAGCTCTTATGGAATCCCACAGGGCAGTATCCTGGGGCCTACATTGTTCCTAATTTATATAAATGACTTATGCAATCTTCAACTTCAAAATGATGTCATAATGTCGTATGCGGATGATACAGCCCTGTTATTCTCAGCTAAATCACGAGATGAGGTTTATAAATACGCTCAGCAAGGCTTTAATATAGTATCTAATTGGCTTTTTAATAATCTCCTACGTTTAAACGCTGATAAAAAACAATATATGTTATTTTTAATGAGAAATGATAACATACCTACTCACCTAAATATTTACGCTCATCATTGTAACTCGTATGATGACACTGCATGTGCATGTCCCGCATTAACAAAAACAGACAATATAAAATATCTAGGTATCACGCTTGACACAAATTTAAATTTCCGCAAGCACATTGATTTACTTTGTGCTAGAGTTCGTAAATTAATATATATTTTTAAATATCTTCGTATCATCGCTGACTTCAAATTGATAAAGCAGGTTTTTTTTTTTATAGGATAAGGGTGACAAACGAGCACACAGTCCACCTGATGGTAAGTGGTTGCTGCGGCCCATAGACATCTACATCTATCCTCGTTTGCGAATCAAAATGCAGATGCCTTGTCACCCGTGAGGACTAAGATGGAATGCCTCATTTCCAGTAAAAAGGGCCTCCGGCCACCTGCACTCACCAAGCGAAACGCAGAGGTAAACCTGTACTTCACGCTGGTATTCTGTGAGGTCGTAGTACCACCCCGGTTCGAGCCGGCCCATCCGTGCGACAGCAAAAGCTGCCGCGTGGCTCTACCACTGTCTATTTGGCTTTGTGTCAATTCATACTCACTTATGGCATTACTTCCTGGGGTGGTGCTTCTAAAACAATATTGCTCCCACTAGAACGTGCTCAGAGAGCAGTTCTGAAGGTAGCCACTTTCCATTCATTCATGTTTCCTACACATCAACTGTTCTTGGCATGTAGTGTACTAACTGTCCGTCAGTTGTTTATCCTCAACATCATATTAAAACAGCATACCGAACTTCCATTTAAATCCATAGACAGGAGAAGAATGGACTTAGTTTGTGTAAACCCTCAAACTAAACACGCATTTGTGAACAAATTTTACGTATTTTTAGGATCCTTTCTATATAACAAGCTCAACAAGTCACTAAAGGTATATAGTCTAAGTTATAAGAATTACTGTAATATAAGTGTAAGGGAATTTCTAAATAAATTAAATTACGAAGACACAGAGAAGTTGTTAGAAATTCTAAAATAGATTGCATTAATTGTAAGTAACAATAATTGTTATTTAGTTATTTTATTTATTATATAATATAGTTTAATTATTTAAATATCTAGTGTCCTACATTATTAAACCGATTGTATAAGTGATGTCTGAAACACAGGTACTCAACCTAGTTCAGGCAGGTAGTTAATATTATAAACTTGACTTTTCTATTTTTCTTTTGTAGATTCTTTATTATTAAGCTACACATAGTTTTAATTTTATCATAGCATGTTATTTTTGTTAGACTTAATGTTACTTTATTTAATTTTATTCATATTTGTTCCTGTATGTAAACATGTGTAATTGGAAATGAAATAAATATTTATTATTATTATTATAGTTGTAGCACGAATGTCTCATCTCGACCGGGGAAGGACCACGCTCTCAAAGAATACCAGCGTAAAATAGCACCTTAATGCTGCTGTGTTTTGTATGGTGTGTGTAGAGAACCGGAGACCCATTTTACTGGAAAGAGGCATTCTATCTTTGTCCTCACGGCTGACAACGCATCTGCATTTTAATTCGACAACAAACGAAGATAGATGTAATTTTTTTTTTATAGAATAGGGGGCAAACGAGCATGCGGCTCACCTGATGGTAAGTGACTACCGCCGCCCATGAACAACCGCAACACCAGGGGAATTGCAGATGCGTTGCCGACCTTTTAGAAAGGTGTAAGCTCTTTTCTTTAAGGTTCCTAAGTCGTATCGGTCCGGAAAATTCGCTGGTGGTAATTGATTCCACAAGGAAGTCGTGCGAGGGAGAAAACTTCTTCTAAATCGCACAGTGGTGGACCGCCAATCATCCAGATGGTATGGATGGTAACGCGAGTTTTGTCGCGATGTGCGATGGTGAAATTGAGCGGCTGGAATTAGTCCGAACAATTCCTCAGAGCACTCCCCGTGATAAATGCGATAAAATACGCAAAGAGATGCAACATCTCTACGCAGTGCCAGTGTATCGAGCCGATCAGAAAGAACTCGGTCGTCGACGATTCGAACCGCTCTGCGCTGGATGCGGTCAAGTGGAAGGAGCTGGCACTGGGGTGCCCCGGCCCAGAGATGAGAACAGTATTCCATGTGGGGCCGAACTTGCGCTTTGTAAAGTTGCAAGCGATGTGCCGGCATGAAATACTGTCTCGCTCTGCTGAGCACACCAAGCTTTTTAGAGGCCAATTTGGCCTTCCCTTCCAAGTGACCACGAAACTGCACACTATTCGATATGTCGACGCCAAGGATTCCGATACTGGCTGAGGCAGTAAGGGGAGTGCCTTGAAACTGAAGAGATAGGACAAAGGGGTTCTTTTTAGCGGTAAACGCGGTAAAGCGGTAAATGTGTAAGGGCTACAGCAACCGCTTACCATCAGGTGGACTGTGTGCTCGTTTGTCACCCTTATCTCATAAAAAAAATTATCTGGGTCTGGAAGTTTGTCTTTAGCAATTTATGTATGTAAATTGCCTCCACAATATATAACAAAATCCTAGTATAAAGGTAAGGTTTGCAAAAAAATATTGCATGACTACCGCGTGTTAAAAGTGATCTGGCTTCTAAAAGATGGCGGTATAACCACCATTATTAGCTATACGTAAAATCCTCATCAGGTGATTTAAGCAGCATCAAAGATGCGAGACGTTTGGTACCACGACCTGTAGTCCGCTTGCCAGGCGTGGTGATTACAGTAAATGCTCCCTGGATTAATGGCTGCAGCACGGATGGATTGTCTCGATTAGTGACCACGTTCTCACAGAATACCAGTATATAGTAACAGCCTAATGCTGTGTTTAGTGAGTGCAGATATCGGAAGACCCTTTTCACTGGAAACGAGGCATTCCATCTTCGTAGTTCGCAGGGGTAGCAACGCATCTGAATTTTGATTCTTAGTCGAGGATAGATGTAGATGCTTATGGGTTACGGTGTCCACTTACCTTCAGGAGAACTATGTGCTCGTTTGTCATCTTTATTGAATAACCAAAAACAATACACGTCGTTCTACCACTTTAACAGTATCTATGTCTATGAGTTACAGTATGCACTATCATCAGGTGGACTGTGTGCACGTTTGTCTGTCTCATTTATGTTGTATCTTATTAAATATTAAGCAATATAAAACATGTCGTAGAAACTGCCGTGTTTTAAGGCTTTTGAACTAAAATATAGCAGTTGGGAGTTCACAGAGAGCTAACTTATGTCGCACCTGGGAACTTAATACAAAATCGATTTTAATAGATTGCTTGCTATTTGTAAAGCAATGTTTGGGAAACTTCAACTTAGTATCGTATTTTAAACAGTTTGCTAGCTTTACAGAAGTTTCTCAACAACACTACATACAAGGGGAAGCTCGGTTCTATATTAAACATGAACCAATCAAACAAAACGTAATTTTGTACATATAACTATAAACACAAAAATTGTGTATGTGATTTGATAGTTTATCGTTAAAGTAAATAATTTCGAGATAAGTAGAACTCAAAAATTGTTCATTTGAAATCTTCAAAGACCCAACTTTATTAAGAAAGTATTAAAAGAACTTAAAAGATAAAAAATAATTCATATCACAGTCATCTTTAAACGTATTTGATTCTTATTTGTAATATAATTGAAGAACTTTTAATTAATACATGTAAAATAATTATCTGTCTGTGCACGACATACGTTGTAATATAATATTGTTAATATCGACGAATTTTTGCACAGGAATGGCGGTACATAAAATAAAATGCTTGCGTTAAACAACTGTATATTTCATGTGGCGTTAGTCTTTACAACACAAGTATTCACTTATTATTAGACACCAAAATACCTTATCACAATCGTAATGAACACTTCACTAATCTAGTATAATTTACATAGATTCCACAAACACGTCTATGCGTTACGACTGTTGATCTACGAATGACCCTTTCACCGTCTAACCTTACAGTATTTAAAGCAAGAATAATAAAAAAGGGTTTGGATTTGACTTCCGCAAAAGTCGAATCCATAGTCAATAACAAAGCAGAGTATTTGCCAACCGGATGTTATCGGAAAATGTACAAAATGTCAATAATAGCAAGAATAAAATTGGGTTTGGATTTGACTTCCGCAAAAGTCAAATCCATAGTTAATAACAAAACAAAGTATTTACCAAACGGAT
This sequence comes from Parnassius glacialis, assembly GCA_033319125.1. Taxonomy (NCBI): domain Eukaryota; kingdom Metazoa; phylum Arthropoda; class Insecta; order Lepidoptera; family Papilionidae; genus Parnassius; species Parnassius glacialis. The sequence continues at coordinate 26,644,612 of JAVANC010000014.1, forward strand.
GTTATCGGAAAATATACAAGATGTCAACAACTCGGCCATCCGTTCATCAACGAGTCCCTCGTTGCGATTTTATGTCTACATTAACAATTAAGTAATTCACTTAGTTCATAATCATAACAAAAAAAATTATATAAATTTGCAATTCCACAGTTAATCTGCTTATTACTTACTATTATACGTTGATCTAATTATTATTATATCACATTGCTTTTTAACAAACTGAAATATACGGTATTGAAGAATCATCAAATCACCATATCCCTTTCAGCACAGAATGATACGATAGTGCGTTCAACTTTGAAAAATTATAGTGAATAATCTAACCAATTTTACCGCGCTAAAACGCTCTAGATCGATCGTGCGTTTCATTAAATTTGATATTTTAAAAATAAGGTCCTTCATTGGCGCTCAATCGGTGTCGTGTCAAGTGACAAGTATGGACGCGTACTTAAAGACGAGTAGCACGCAAAGTAAGTATTTATTTAAATAACTTAATTGATAGATTTTAATATGCTTTATATGCATTTATTTTAAATGAATCCTTAAAATGTAGAATTAGTTTTTATTTTTTAATCAAAATTTGAAAAGTTGGGTTCTGAAATTACTTAAAGATATAAAACACGATCGTGCATGTCAGGACGGTGTTTGTTTTTTGATTATTCTGAGTAATGTAAATGTTTCGTTTCTTTTAGGGCCTTTAACTTCGGAATTGGTTCATGATCTCATTGGGGATGGTTGTAACTCGGTGCTCGAAGATTCAGATGGCGAAGATCTTCACAGCAGAGCAGCCGCGGCAGAACAGACTAGTACAGAGGATGAAATGGACGCAGATATTGAGTCCACCGTAAGACCTAACGCCGAAGCCGAATTCTTTCCTGTACAAAATCCAGAGTTTTCTTTGCCAGAGGGTGAGCTACTATTTAAGCATCAACGTTTTACCGCACGCAACCGTTCGTCAAGTCAACGTTGCACAATCGACGTACAGTCGTCATCCTCGGGTTGCAGTCCGTCGGAGTCGTCAACAAATCGACGACCACCTATTGCCACTACAATTCGCGATCGGGCACCAGTTCAACTTAGCCATTCCTCTGCATCTAGTACTCTAACACCAACCACACAGACAAACCAGCGGCAAAGGAACTGGAGAAAAAGGCCCTTTGAAGATAAAGATCACTCTGGATATTTACCTCGCCCAGCTACTACTCTTCTTACACCTTTGGAATATTTTTCTTTATATTTTGACGATCAGTTTTTTGAAAACACTGCAAATTGTACTAATATTTATTATATGACAAAAACGCCAGGCTACTACAGTATCGACGAACAAATAATTCCTTTTACGGGAAGATGTCGCATTCGTGTATTAGTTCGTAACAAACCGCGGCCACTGGGATTAAAAAACTATGTAGTTACTACATACCAAGGCCTCATGGTCAATTTTGAGATTTACTACCCGCAAAATCCAATTTTCGATAGAAGTCTAGGAGAAGGGCCCGGAGTCATCTTGTATTTGGCGCAAAGCATCCCAAGCGGTAGTTGCATATACTTTGATCGATATTTTAATACGGTTCCACTCTTAGAAAGATTACATCAAATGAACTTGCACGGAACAGGGACAATCATGGCTAACCGTGTTCCCGATGGAAAAGAACTAAAACTTACTGAAAAAGGTGGTATGAAACGAGGTGACATCCTTCAGTATGTCTCTGGGGACGGTACTTTAGTTAAATGGAAGGACAATAATATTGTTTTGATGGCGTCTAACTGCACTGGTGGTGATAATGTCTCTTACGTTCCTAGATGGGATAAAAAACAAAAAAGTAACGTGCCTGTAAAAGCGCCGAAAATTGTTTTAAACTATAATAAAAATATGGGCGGAGTGGATGTTTTAGATCAGACCATAGAATATTATCGCACATTCCAAAAAACCAAGAAATAGACCGTGAAGGTATTAATACATTTACTAGATTTGTCAGTTGCCAACGCTTGGCGTCAATACAAAATTGATTCGGAGCTGGCAGATCCCAGTAACAAAAATATAAAAGATCTACTTTGGTTCAGGTTGGCTATTTCAGATTCATTGTTGAATACCCCTGACAGAAATAGACCTGAAGAAGCCGATGATGAAAACCCTGACGAAAGACATGGTGCTGGTCGCTACAAGCCTCCCCCTCCTCCGTCGATCGACAAGAGGTATGATGGATATGATCATCTACCGATATTTGACACAATAAAAGATCCAAGAAGCTGCCGGATGGAAGATTGTAAATCACGATCGAAGGTGCTCTGTTCAAAATGCAACATCTACTTGTGCCTTTCTCGAGCTAATAATTGTTTTTATGACTACCATAAAAAATAGTCTTTTATTATTAATAATAACTCAATACTTTTGATCTCTGATAGTTATCTAAGTACCTACTTGAAGAATAATACCTGACTGAAAGAAGACACACGCAATACGCTTAATTTCATCGTCATTTTGCTGAACTGTAATTAACCAATCTTCTGTACCAACATTAAGAATGTCTAAGGCCCGCTCATTATTCCCAGTACTTTCTACCGCTCCCCTACTTAATGCGTCCACATGTGCCATCCTTTCCCCAGGACGATACTCTATTTCGCAATCGAACTCCATAAACTGGATCCACCATCTGGCGATCCGTGGTACTAGGTCTCTTTTTGTCAAGGTGCTTCGTAAAGCATTGCAGTCCGTTACAATTTTAAATTTTCGCCCTAATAAATAAACCCTAAATTTATTCAATGATGCTATTACTGCCAAGGTTTCTAGCTCATAAGAATGAAGTATTTGTTCGTCTACCGAAGTCTGTCGGCTATAATAGGCTATTGGTTTAAACAATCCTGAGTCATCTCGCTGCAATAGGCGATTCCAAATTTACATGCGTCTGTATGAAGTTGAGTTTCCAGATCCGGATTATAAAGAAATAAAATTGGCCTTTCTGTGAGTTTTGTTTTAAGTGTCTCAAAAGCTCGAATTTCGCTGTCACTCCATTTCCAATGTGCATCCTTTTTCAGTAATCCCGTCAAAGGTCTTGCTATTAGGGCAAAATCCCTAATGAATCGGCGAAAGAAACTTGCCAGCCCCAAAAACCGCCTAACATCATGCACGTTGTGTGGAACAGGAAATTCAGAAATTGCGCGTATTTTGGCGATACCCGGTTTTACACCCTCCGAACTGACTTCATATCCTAAGTATTCGATTTTATCAAAAAAGAAGTTACATTTACTGAGCTTCAATGTTAGACCACTCCGATTAATTGTCGTAGACCAACACGCGGGAATTTAGTGACGCCTTTTGAAGGATTTTATTCATGGTTCGTTGGAAAACAGACGAAGCGTTAACAAGGCCAAGAGGCATTCTGTTAAATTCGTATTGACCATCTGGAGTAACGAAGGCAGTCTTATCTTTGGACTGTTCAGATACCGGTATCTGGTAATATCCAGATGCTAAGTCAAGAGTCGTATAGATGGAACTTCCGGCCAATAAATCAAGCTGGTCTTCGATTCTAGGCAAGGGATAATGCTCCCGTTTAGTTTTCCTATTTAACGCACGATAGTCTACGCAAAACCGTTTTTCGCCAGTCTTTTTGTTAACGATCACAATAGGACTAGCAAAAGGTGAATTTGACTCTGTGATTATACCGCTTTCCAACATCTCTGTAACCATTTTGCGTACAACCTGTCTTTCTGGGTGTGGTAGTCTATATGGGCGATACACAACAGGAGTAGTATCTTCTAGTTGGATCACCATTTCGGTCTCGTTAGTGAATCCTAAATCTTTTAAACCAAACGAAAAACATTCATGATATTTTCATAAAAGTGTTTTTAATTCTTTTTCCTGTTCAGAGGTTACTTGTGTGCCACATTGTAATGACGAATCGTCTAACAGAGGTGCATTACTTACTCCTACTCGATTACACAAAAGTGATTCGCCTATTACCATGCTCCGGGTTAATAATTGTCCAACCTTAAAATTAACCTCCTTATCTCCAATATTTTGTACAAAAACCCCCCCAGAACCTCCACACAAATTATATTCTCCGGGGAATAAATAATATGCTTCACCATTGTTTAATCGCCAAATACTCCCATTGACATAAACTTTGCCATTATAATTTTTGTCTTAACCTTCTACACGAACTAATTTTGTTTCAGAAATCTGTATTATTAAAGAAGTTGAACAATATAAAGGGTATTTTTGAAAATCCGTATTGACTAATCTTCTAAATATAACGTCTGTATCTGTTTTGTTTTGTTATTTGTAAATTAGGTCTCTCTGTGAAACTATGTCCAAGGAGAACAGGACAATTAATTAAGGCATCATCTATAATAAGGACTTCCACATTATTTTCCTTGACACCCTGAACCTCTATAGTCACCAGGGCTTTACCTAATGGTCTATAAGGTACATTTCCTAATCCCCTGAGCACTGGGCCTTCAACTTGCCGCCAGTTTAGTCCAAGGTCTTGGGCTGTACTAAGGTGGATCAAGGTACCCTCGCTGCAATGATAAAAATTGGAGTTTTTGTTTTGATCAGCTTTAATAGATTTGAAAAAATTTAAAACTTGTTCAGGTTCACCAAATTCTGCACCTTGTGCCCCTAATCTAATACCCCTATCGTCAATGCCAGCAATTAAACAGTCGACGGCCCTTTTCCCAAATATCTCACAACGATTGAGTAAATTCATTTTTGAATAATAATAAAGTTCTAGCGAATCCCCAAAACGAACTCGCTTATTGAGCATCTCAGTTAATAATTCTGCGTAGTTATCACGTGAAGGAAAAGACTCCTTTAGTTTGAACTTCCATTCAGACCAGGAAAAAAGTAACGTAGGTAAGCCCTGATACCACGTTTTTGCTACCCCACTTAATTTAGGCAAGGAGTAGTGTATAATTTGTCTTTCATCCCAATTATAAATTTTCGCATACTCTTCAACCTTATGGATCCATGCGTCTATTGATTGTTCTTTACAAAGCGGGTCGAATTCGGGAATAACGTTATTAAAGACAGGGAATTTATCACAATCACCTACGTTCTTAAAATCTTTCATGACATCTATAAATTTTTCAAATAATTTTGTTTCATTGTACCTTGGTTCATCTATTGACGCTGGTGAACTGCTGTTTGAAGTCACTCGCCGCCGGTGGTGGCGATTGTGCCGGGATTTGTTCTCCTTGCGCTTGCATTGAGACCGAGAACGCTCACGGCTGAACGTGTCACGATCGGATCGACGCCGGGACCTTGATGACCTCGTCTCTCGTAGCTCATCTCGCGAACGAGATCTCAGCTCTCAGGAATGATTGCCGATCCGTTTAGACATGAGGACTCATGAAATAAAAATAAATAATTGTTTCAATACAAAAAAAAATTATAACTTACTTTAGTGAAGCTAACTACTTATTCTTAAAATAATTAATGTGCATTTTATAATGAAAATGAGCTTTGTGTTCCTTACTTGGACATTTTAAAAATGTTTAGCTAAAGTTTGATACTGTTATTACCCCATATATTATGTAGAGAGACAAATCGATTATTTATATGGGCCAACGATATATTTTATAACCCTTTCCTATTTTGAAAGCGTTTTACTGATAAAAAAAAAACTTGTATAATTTGCATATTTTAAAATTCAGATCATTGTTTCCTTAATATCGAAAAATTTCATAGCCATACATAATAAATTAATAAGGTAAGGGTAAAAAGATATATTTCTTTAAAACTCTTTACTTACATCAGTTCCTTTTCAGCGGTATCCCACTTCTGAGATGTTAATATCGAAGAATTTTTGCACAGGAATGGCGGTACATAAAATAAAATGCTTGCGTTAAACAACTGTATATTTCATGTGGCGTTAGTCTTTACAACACAAGTATTCACTTATTATTAGACACAAAAATACCTTATCACAATCGTAATGAACACTTCACTAATCTAGTATAATTTACATAGATTCCACAAACACGTCTATGCGTTACGACTGTTGATCTACGAATGACCCTTTCACCGTCTAATCTTACAGTATTTATAGCAAGAATAATAAAATAGGGTTTGGATTTGACTTCCGCAAAAGTCGAATCCATAGTCAATAACAAAGCAGAGTATTTGCCAACCGGATGTTATCGGAAAATGTACAAAATGTCAATAATAGCAAGAATAAAATTGGGTTTGGATTTGACTTCCGCAAAAGTCAAATCCATAGTTAATAACAAAACAAAGTATTTACCAAACGGATGTTATCGGAAAATATACAAGATGTCAACAATATGTAGTACCTACTATTTTGTCAGAATGTAAGAGGACGCGCACAAAACTGCTCACCAAAGTTTCACCGTCATCGGATTATGAATGGTTTAAATCCATTCACAATCCGATGACGGTGAAAAAAACTAAAATATTATTAAAATTTTTGTCAGTAACCTACGCGAATGTGCATAACAGTTGATTAAAGTTTCTTCGTAATCGAATGAATAGTATAAAACTGCATACGAGAAAGAAAACAGAACACAACACAATAGAAGCCTATTTCATCCCGTGGGTATCGTAAGAGGCGACTGTGAGAAATGCCTGAATGTCGTATAACCAATACATTCAACTCTGACGTGTACATACCTGCATTGGCGTTGGAGATCATCTTAAATGATGCGAGACGTCTGCGTGGCTAAAGCAAATCGTCCCTGCAAGGAAAGATTCCCACGCTGATGAAGGAAAAGAAGCTTTCATTTAGATATGAAGAGGGGCGATATTTTGATCTTTTGTATGTAACTTAAAGTTTCAAAGGAATATACATTGAGAATATGCAACCATCTTTAATGTTTCTTTACTCTCAACAGATGACGAACCAAACGCTGGGTATTCTCGTATTGAATTTCGGTCTTAGTTTAGTTTCTTAGTTTCATAACTGTGATATATATTTTTTCTGGGAATCATCTAGAGTCTTCTTCTCAATGGCCTTTTATTGCACTTACAAAGTTCATTTTTAATTGAACGCTCACAATTTGTTGAAGGAGTTCGTAGAACGTTTGCAATTTATGAAGGCACTCGTTGGGAATTCGACCTTAATTATCTTCTGGTTATGTGTTGAATCACGATTAAGTGTTTGCTAATAAATATGTTTGCTAAAAAAAGATAGAGAACCAACGTAAACGCAACGTATGCATTTTTATCAAAAACCACGAAATATAAGAAACAAGCAATAATTGATGCAAACAACACCAACAGGTGACTAAGAATCAGCCATATTATTTTACTTTTCTAAAGGGTTCAAGCGTTCGCCAAGTTGTCGAATGAACGTTTTGACACCTAGCGATTTAGAATGTCAAAAGTGCCACTTGTCTACGCATTCCTAAGATAATATCGTTCGTATTGTTCGTTTTCTTTATCGCTTCGTTAGGCAGTTTGACATTGTCTAGCAATTAGCGATCGTAAACGGTCGATCATGTGATCTTTTGAAAGCATATGTCAATTCCATACATTTTGGAGTTCTCTAACTTCGTTATCGTTACTGAAAATGTGACTTTGTCTAGACCCTCAGTTTACTTACAGGCTGTGAAGCATTCCATTGTAATCCTTATAGGTGACAATGCATCTGTTGCCTACTTTGTTTTAAGTTTGCTGCCGGTGTTCATGGAATGCAGTAGCCATTTACCATCAGGTGGACCGTCATTTATTTTGTCAGTTTCACCACCGCAACTTGGCGGATACTTTTCTGGTCAAAACCATATCAGAGATGATAAAAATACTTTTCTTTCTTAGTTTGAAGTGATGGCTTGTATTATTATTCTATAGGAACCTACGAGTGAGTAGAGAGTGCACCTGTGCTTACGTTCACACTGGTGCTCTGTAACCAGCCTTCTTCACTGGACTCCTGTCCACGACGTTCACTCTGGCCGCCGTTACTGATATTTGACATTATTTCGACATTAATGTGGGGTATCTGAATGAGCTTCAAAAATATATAAAATAAAACGATAATGAAAATACATCATCATCATCATCATCATTACTGCCCTTCACAAGTCCACTGCTGAACATAGGCCTCTCCCAAAGAATGCCACAAAGCACGGTCCTGAGCCACCTGCATCCATCGACTTCCTGCATGTCTTACCAGGTCGTCACTCCATCTCGTGGGGGGACGCCCTACACTTCGCCTACCGGTACGAGGCTGCCACTCGAATTCTCGAGTGGCAGTCTCGAGTGGCATAAAAATACATAAATAATAAAAACTAAACCAGATGGCAGCCCTCGGCAGGGGAGACGAAATGACTGACGGCTAGGGGAAAGGTGCCGTGGCTGACGTGGTAGACGAATTGGACGATATCAATGAGCACCGTTTTCTTGAGCCCGAAACGGTCCGTCACGGACGACCAGTTGCCTCCGATGACCCGAGAGGCTGACTGGGATTAACCCGTTGGCGGAAACGACTAGAGGAATTATTTCGGTCGGCAGACCATAACATGCTTTCTTTTTTTTTTTATAGAATAAGGGTGACAAACGAGCACACAGTCCACCTGATGGTAAGTGGTTCCTGCGGCCCATAGACATCTACATCTATCCTCTATTACAATTCAAAATGTAGATGCGTTGTCACCCGTGAAGACTAAGATGGAATGCCTTATTTCCTGTAAAAAGGGCCTCCGGCCACCTGCGACAGCAAAGCTGCCGCGTGGCTCTACCACTGTTAAAATTAAAAATTATTATTAAAAATTAATGCTATTATTATTATTGTTATTTCGATTTCTCGCTATTAATCCGCAACTGATGACTCCCATTCTTTCTTTTAGCAAGTCATTTTTAGAAAATTTCTGATGTTTTGCAACATCTTCTCCCATTGCTAGCCTGTCCGTGGTGTAATCTGCTTAATAACTAACGAGGCTCTGGCGATCGACAATTGGCGATATACTGATATACCATTACATCATATTTAGGCCCACTGCTAAACATAGCCCGCCTCTATGGTTTACGTGTCGTTATTAGGAAGATACAGCTGTCCATATTCTGATTTGTTTCCCTCTGTCGCCTCTTTCGACACTTACGGGATGATAAGGGTTTGCGGATATTCTTACACATCCACTACACGTTACAATCGTGATATATCTATTTTAACTTCTGAACTGAAATTTCACAAACTGCTGATGGAAGTAAATGATGGAAGTGGGCTGGAGCAGCGAAAGGATTTGCTATCTATATGCCTTTTACATAAACTACTTAATAGCAAAGTGGATTGTCCATCCCTCCTATCACAAATTAACTTGAAGGCGCCCAGAGTTTCAGCAAGGTTGTGTTATTTTAGTCCATTTAGTGTAAATTTAAATATCTAAAATTTTCGTAATAACTCTTATCTGTGTTCTATGATGAGAAAGTACATTGATATATTCCGTAAATGTAGTATAGATCTCTTTAGTGATAGTTTGGGTTCCTTAAAAAAGAAAATATTTCTATACTACACTCATACTGAAAATTAAAACTTTAAATTATACAACTTAAAATTATAAAACTTTTAAACTTTAAAATATACAATGTTAAGCTCTCTACCAAATTATAATCTTACCTGTTTTGCATAGAATAGTGTCTTTGTGTTTATATCATATTTTATTATCTGTTAATTTCATAACTAATTTTAAGTTTCATGTAGAAATATTGTGCATACCTTTAAGTTAAATATAATATAATATAATTTTGTTAATAACTGCAAATGTTTATTAATAATGTTTTGTATGTGTTTAATTCGTATGCTCTCTAACAAATTATAATCTTACCTGTATTGTATAGAATAGTGTCTTTGTGTTTATATCATATTTTATTATCTGTTAATTTCGTAACTAATTTTAAGTTTCATGTTGAATTGTTGTGCATACCTTTAACTTAAATATAATATAGTATAATTTTGTTAATAACTGCAAATGTTTATTAATAATGTTTTGTATGTGTTTAACTCGTATGCTCTCTACCAAATTATAATCTTACCTGTATTGTATAGAATAGTGTCTTTGTGTTTATATCATATTTTATTATCTGTTAATTTCGTAACTAATTTTAAGTTTCATGTTGATTTGTGGTGCATACCTTTAAGTTAAATATAATATAGTATAATTTTGTTAATAACTGCAAATGTTTATTAATAATGTTTATTAATAATGTTTTGTATGTGTTTAGTTGGTAAGCTCTCTACCAAATTATAATCTTACCTGTACCGCATAGAATAGTGTCTTTGTGTTTATATCATATTTTATTATCTGTTAATTTCATAACTAATTTTAAGTTTCATGTTGAAATGATGTGCATACTTTTAAGTTAATTATAATGTTGTATAATTTTGTTAATAACTGCAAATGTTTATTAATAATGTTTTGTATGTGTTTAGTTGGTAAGCCTAAATAAATAAATGAATATATCCCCCTGCTCAGCGTGGTGAGTATAGGAAAATATTTCTTAGTTACACATGTCACTTTTCCAATTATAAGATAAAATTATTTAAATTAATTTAAACGACAATGGTCAACTTTAAAAATGGAAAAGGTACACAATTCTACTGTATGTTTGATTACGTGATACCTTAGCCGATTGTAAACCGATTTTAATGATTACATTTTAATTCAAATTTAAAGAAGTACTTCTGTCCCTAATGGTGGAAAAACAGGCTCTGATTTTGTTAACGTAACTATATAGATAATTTGTTTAATCCACTCAGAAGGTTCAAATAATTAAACTTTATCAACTCAACCGCCCGCCCCATGCGAGTGATTCTCGCTTGACCTGTCCGCGCATTAAATGTCACTATTTTTACTACCACGCGAGACTGTCTTAACAAAAACGATTACTACTGGAAAAACTACTATAGCTACATTCAAATAAAAAATATTCCCAAATAGTCAAAGAATTCAAAATTTAATTTTGTTAAAAGAAAATTAGCCAAATTAAAGATAAAGCTTAAAAGTGGGAATATCAAAAAAAATCGTATGTATTTTTTATTTCGAGTTTTACAAGTAAAGTGTAATACTTACTGCAGACAATTATTTTATATTAATGTTTTAATATAACGTGATATTCCCTTTAAAATGACACCAATATCAATAATATCTTATATACTCAATATACATAATATATATGTAATGCATAAGTATATAATGTTTACCCAATATAAATTTGAATAAATAAGTAAATAAATGAAAAAATAGGTTTAAATAATTTCTAGACACATCTCAACAGATATTTCGTTTATAAATTGCTATCAACGTGTTAATAGTGAATCATTATTTTATATTTTCCATTCATTTAACACAAAAAACTGATTACAATACATTTTCAACAACATATAATCAATAAACGATGATCGCGTATAGTGATTAAAATTTAGAGCTAAATTATTATATAAAAACGTTTTGGAATTGTCGTAATGATACATATTTAATAAAGAAAATATCTTCACAATTAGTTTGATGTACAATAACATTAGAAATAACATATAACAACAGAAAAGTTATCACATTTTGATCGAATTTCTTACACGTTAACATTCCACAAACAAAAATGGCGAAATTTAATTTTAACTTTTTTTCTAAATATTTTGTTACTATTATATAGCTAAAATTTACTTTCATAAGTGGTAACGCCATTTAACAATTTAATTTATAAATGTAATAAAATACTTGGTACATAACCTTGACCCCTCCCTTCCCTAACCTTTCTATGTACGCACGCCGTTGAGGGCGTGACAGTCGCCACGCGACGGCGTCTAGTTGCTTTTCGAACAATACCGCTTATTACAAGTGGACATTACGTCCCCCAACCCCGCTTTAATATTAATAATCACCGGACATTGTGTCTTTCTAATTTCACAAATGTGACGCGTCTTCCGCGAGTACAATAAGTTGAGAGTCGAGGAGTGTGGTATACCAGAACTGATCCAGGAGTGTGCGCCGACTACGTGGTGACCTGAGGCTAGCTGAGACGCGTCGGGTGGAAGGCGAGGCAGTCCCTCACAAGGTTAGTGCGTGCATTCCACTCTCATCCATTTGCCTAGCTCTGCTTGTTGTGTGTACCAAATTACAGTCCACAAAAATTTATCGAAAACTCAAGTTACTAGCGCGTCCAATAGGCGACAAATTTCATATAGCACCATCTATAATTTTTACTGTATTAATAACAGCTATCTTTTGCGCTGTACGCGTTTAAACCGAAAGATGTCGTTTGGTGCCTAGACAGATGAGGCAATAATGGTTTTTGGGGACTGTAGTCACCGTGGACGGTTGTGTGGCTATATAAAAAGTAAAAACGACAAGTAAATAAAGAGAATTCAATAATTGCCACATAACTTACTTTTTTTAAATATGTTATAAAGTTTTACTTAAATTGAAAAAAATAACCATCTTTACATAATGCAAGAGCCATCACCTTTTTAGTTTTAAATATAAACGGATAATAAGAGGAATACATCAATTCCAACATGCCAAGTTAAAATAATATTTCGCTCATATTTTCATAGAAATGTAAAATTCGGTGTGAAATATATTTTGGTTCGGTTACCAAGATGTCAAATGCATACAAATTTGGAAATCGTTCCGCTTTGAGCATAATCTGAACTGCTTTCGGCTATGTTGCGTGGGGTTCTTAATAATTCGTGAATCTATTTTCACACAGATGTAGCGAACTTACTGCTACTGCGAGTACAACTAGTAACTATCATTATCATTTTAGGGCTATCTATATAGTTTTCTCATCTGGTTGGGCTGTATAAATATATAATTGTAAATGAAAATGATAAACATACATAAATATCAACAAAATAAAATAAATACATAAAAAATACATAAATAAATAAAAACGCAACCAGATGGAAGACCTCGGCAGGGGAGATCAAACGGCCGAGGGTTAGGGGGAAAGGGAAAGAAACCGGCGGACTATGCCGGCGGTATCAAAGAGCAACGCCTTCTGCATTTGAGCTTGGAGCGGTCAATCACGGAGTCCCAGTCACCTCAGATGACCCGGGAGGCTGACTGGGATTAACTCGTTCGCAGAAACGACCACAGGAATAATTTCGGTCGGCAGACTACCCCACATGTCGGTCACCTTGTGAGCCAGGTCCAGGTTTTTCGTCAGCTTATCTGTTTCGGCTTTCACGAGGTTCTCGTCATAAGGAATGGTAATGTCGACCAAAAATATCCTTGACTGTGCCTTATCCATAAGCCTGATATTGAATCAGGCTTATTCGCAAGAATAGTCCTGCCTGTGATGATGGCCCGGTCCCAGTAGAGCCTGGCGCGGTCATTTTCGAGCACGGCTTCCGGCAAGTACTTATAATACGGCAGTTTCCGATCCACGAGACCATATTACAGAGCGAGCTCCTGGTGTAGAATCCTGGCTACTAAGTTGTGCCTGTGCAAATACTCAGAGTTAGAAAGCGCCGAACAACCGTAGATGACATGCCTAAGTGATTCACCGGGATGGCGACAAGCTCGACAGACGTCAACGGTGCCATCCCTTAGGATGTATCTCCGATAATTGTTGGTCTTAATAACCTGATCTTGTATCGCACAGACAAAACCCTCGGTTTCCCCAAAGAAGTCACCGAAACGTAGCCAGTGGAGGGAGGCGACTGTGTCCACGAAAGGCTCATGTAGAGCCTTGTAGATCCTCCCTATAGTTTAAAACCTCCATATAGTTTGTGTATTTGGGAGGTGTATTTGGGATGTATGTTTAGCAAGGATGGTAGATATGATAAGGATATAGAACGACGAGTACAGTTGTCTATGGTGCTAAAGCCTTTTCGGAAACCGGCTTGTTCGGGAGGCTGGAAGTCGTCAAGTCTGCGTGCGAGATGATTCGTAATGACTCTCGAAAACAGCACGTAGACGCGGCTCAGAAGGGAAATCTGTCTGTAGTTCTTCAACAGATTGTCGCCTTTCTTGAAAAACAAGACCACCGCACTTCTGCCTCACGCCTCCGGTGTAATGCCACGATGGAGGACGGAATTAAAGAGCTTCTGAAGAACTTCAAGTACTGGTTTTCCATGCGCTTTCAGAAGCTCCACTGTAATTCCATCCTCGCCCGGGGACTTGCCGTTTTTAAGGTGCTGGAGAGCCATTCTAACCTCGCTAAGACTGACGTCCGGGATATCTTCGGAATAGTATCGGATAAGACTTGCTCTTTGATCGTTACTCACACTTGCGTGTAGTTCCAATGGTGACGTGTACAGCTGCCCATAGAACCTCTCTATCTCACTCAAAATCTCAGGTGTCCCGGAAACGATGCTGACACATTCGGTTTTCAGCTTTGACAGTTGGCTCTTTCTGGCAGACAGATCCCTGGAAAAGACTTTGGAGCCTTGGTTCCGCTCGATCACTTCTTCAATACAAGCCGTATTGAAGTTGCGTAAGTCCCGCCGCATGAATTTAGAGATTTGTCTGTTCATTTGCGTGTATGCTGTCAAATCTGTTGAAGAATGTAGCTTCATCTCCCGTCTAACAGCCATGAGATTAAGAGTGTGATCGGAGAGTTTTTGTGTTCTTCTGCGGCGGGTCTTGCAAAACTTAGCTCTGACCGCATGGACAGATTCCACGAGCTTGTCATTTACATCGTCCACTTCATTGCAGTCTTCTAGACACTGGAAACGGTTTTGTAACTAAAGCTGAAAGGTTTTTGGGACTTTAGAACAGAGCACGAGGGGGACGGAGCGTTGACTTTATTAGACGAGACCTCTCCAACTTAACGTTTGGGTTCAGTGTACCTCTAATTATTCGGTGATTGCTAACAGTTTTCACCCTCGCGATCACGGAGACATCACAGAACAGTTGTCGTCTGGTCGTAATAATGAAGTCAATCTTATTTTTTTCGAACCGTCAGGGCTCGACCAGGTCCACTTCCTTCCGCTTCTGGAAGAAAGAGTTCATCATAAAGAGTCCCTCTTTCTCCATGAAGTCGGCCAGCTGCTGGCCTCTTGGGTTCCATTGCCCTATTCCAAATTTCCCTACTTTCAGCTCACCGTTCTCTCTTGTGCCTAGTTTTGCATTGAAGTCTCCCATTAACATCGTATAGTGGATTTCGGAGGAATGCATGGCTCTAGAGATATCCTCATACATTTCCTCCACCTCCTCATCGGAATGTGCCGAGGTTGTTGCGTAAACTTGTATGACCTTCAGCGAATACCGTTTGGTGATTCTGAGTATAAGGTACGCAACACTCGTCGACGCACTCTCAATCTTTACGACGTTGTTAACGAGAGACTTGTGGACGATAAATCCGACACCTCCTTGGGACAGATGGTCGCCCTCCCGGTGATAGAGCAAGTTGCCGGAATCGAGGATTACCATGTCCTCCCCCTCTCTTTGGACCGCCGATAATCCTATAATATACCAGCGTAATTTGTCTATCTCTTCTTCCAGCTCCATTATCTTTTCGTTAGTCCTCAGGGTGCGTTTTTTTATAGGAGAGGGGGCAAACGAGCATGCGGCTCACCTGATGGTAAGTGACTACCGCCGCCCATGAACAACTGCAACACCAGGGAGGGAATTGCAAATGCGTTGCCGGCCTTTTAAAAAGGAGTACGCTCTTTTCTTGAAGGTCCCTAAGTCGTATCGGTCCGGAAAAATCGCTGATGGTAATCGATTCCACAAGGAAGTCGTGCGAGGAGGAAAACATCTTCGAAATCGCACAGTGGTGGACCGCCAATCATCCAGATGGTGTGGATGGTATTGGGAGTTCTGTCGCGATGTGCGTTCGTGAAATTTGGCGGCTGGGATTAATCCGAACAGTTCCTCAGAGCACTCCCCATGGTAGATGCGAAAGAAAACGCGAAAGTATGCAACATCTCTTCGCAGTGCCAATGAATCGAGCCGATCTGAAAGAGCTCGGTCTTCGACGATTTGAGCCGCCCTGCGCTGGATGCGGTCAAGTGGAAGGAGCTGGCACTGAGGAGCCCCTGCCCAGAGATGGGAACAGTATTCCATGTGAGGCCGAACCTGCGCCTTGTAAAGTTGCAGGCGGTGTGTCGGCATGAAATACTGTCCCGCTCTGCTGAGCACGCCAAGCTTTTTAGAGGCCAATTTGGCCTTCTCTTCCAAGTGACCACGAAACTGCACGTCACTCGATATGTCGACGCCGAGGATTCCGTTACTGGCTGAGGCAACTAGGGGAGCGCCTTGAAACTGAGGAGATACGACAAAGGGGTTATTTATAGCGGTAAACGCGCAAACTTGTGTCTTCTGAGGATTAAACTGGACTAGATTTAGTCGCCCCCAGTCCGAGACTTTGTCCAGCAAAGACTCGACTTCAGACACAAGTTTGTTCCGGTACTCGGAGACGTTTTCTCGAGAAATATTAGCACGGCCGGTGTATAGAGCATCACCAGTGCTGTCATCCGCATAGCAATGAATGTTACCAGTTAGCAACATATCATTGATATGCAGAAGAAACAGCGTTGGTGATAGCACCAGCGTTAATAGGCTTGTAGTCAGAACATGCACCGTCTACAACGACCAATTTCACAATTTCTCGGGAAGCCCAAAGTGCATTGTATGTTGCCAGGTCGAGTCGTTGTAGGTGGCAACCGAACCTCCAGTGGAGTTTCTTAGCACACCCTGCCCCGCCGTTACCATGGACGCCATCGTAGCCAGGAAAAGCAGGTTCGCCGGGGACTGGGGGCCGTCTCCTTGTTACTCTCTTCATAGAGTGGTATTTGCCATAGTTGCCACGCTTGGCGAGCGGATTGGCAACCGCAGTTTTTTATTGTAATTTTGGCTATTATCATGAAAATGCTGCTGCCCATCTCCTGCCTGTTTACCTTTGTCGCCTTTTACGACACCCACGGTAAGATATGGGGTAGTGAATATTCTTAACCGCCACTACACGGCACTTGGGAGTAAGAGGATAGTCAAAGACCCCACTTTACTTAACTCTTGCTTCGTCTAGTGTCAGTAAGAGGTAATAAAACCACTTAAAATTATTTTTTTTTAATAAAATTAAAAAAGTATGGTCGAGTTTTAAAAAAAAGTATATCTATACGTTTGAATACTGATCCTGATGACGTACTTAACGGGACCAACAGGGTTTTTGTTACATATTGTATATATCTTTTGTTAGGCTCCCATCGCGCTTTACCATTTTCGGCTGCATCACAATTTATCATCAGGTGGGAATGTGGTTATGCACTGGCTTAGAATGAAAATGTTCATTACAGTATAGAATATAAAATTATTTCAAAGTTATTAAGAAATTTAACATTTATTATTTTACATATTCTTGTGCCATTCCTTCTTTCATAAAACTAATTGAGAACATTTGTAAGCCACTAGCGAACCAATTTACATACAAAGTGACGTCGTTTTCGAGTTCAGTTTTAATTCCCATGCAACTTTCAGGCTCAACAAGCTAACTACAAATTTTTAATGCTTTGCAATTAATATTCGATTCCCGGCAGAGTGAAATTAACCAACGTTTACATAATGATTATATATACTTACGCGAACACTACAAATTAAATTTACCATATATGCTATTCCACGCTGACTTAAAAGCGCTATCAGTAAGCTGAAGTAGAAATAGGTGAGTCATATAACTCTAGGAACCGTCAACCGATGAGAAAGAGAGGTCCAGTGGCAACGCCGTACCTGCAAGTGAAGTGTAGGACAGTGCAAGATGGAGTGACAAACTGATGAGAGATGCAAAAAAACGATGGTGCATTCATCGTTTTTTCGCTGACCATGCTTTGTGGTATTCTTTAATTACATTTGCATGAATAAAACCTATACTTAATAATTTAATAAAACGGTGGAGTATTTTTTGTATTTTTGTAACTTTAAACGCGCTAATACCTGGAGCTACTAGTCTGATTAGAACAATTATATACATTGGTGAAACCGTGGATCATAAGTAGTTAGTCTAAAATAATAATAATAATTTTTTATTGACATATAGATTTAACAAATTTAAGCAAGAACAGTGAGTTAAACATCTTAACAATGTTCAAGAGATATACAAATATTTTTGTTGGACCCCAGACTAGGATAATCCTGTATCTTGGGTTTCGAGAGAGCAAGTTATCCAAAGAATTGTACACAGTCTAATGAAAAAGAATAACATAGTTTCATAGTCTAAATATCATAGTGTAGTGTAATATTACTTGAATGTGTAAGTTTGTGTGTGCTTCTAGTGGCGTTTGACTGGATCTTCAGTTTTCTCGTCTGTTAACATCATTAGCCAATTTCTAATATAGTGACAAACCTGTGAGGTGTTCAGGTTTCTGATGTTACTGTATTATAGATATTTTTTGTAAGTGCGTGGATGGATAAAACGTGGTAGCTGACTAGCAAAATATATTTTAATGTTAGGGACGGGGATTTTGTATAACCTTTTTTTTTTTAAATTATCTCGAAGATATGTGAAGTTCGCCAACACGCATTTGGGCAGCGCGGCGGACATTTCCTTGCCCTTAAACTCTCTTAGAAATGAGAGGAGGCCTGTGCCCAGCAGTGGGACGTATATAGGCTGCAACTTTACTTTACTTTTAAACAAAGCCCGTTGCTGTCTCTATATTCTTAACATGTGAGGTTTTGCAGTACCCCCATGCCGTAATACAGTATTGTACAAAGAACTAGCAAATTGAATAGTATAATATTTTGAGAATTTTTATATTAGCCCTGTTACATATTAGTTTGAAAACATAAATTCGTTTTCGAACTCGAGCAGCCAAATTGATGATACGTGGACTGAACGATAGATTATGGTCAACCACTATCCCTAAGTATTTTATTGTTTCCGCTGCATCTATCGTTTGGCAATTGCTCGTTGGGAATGTATAAGATAGGGCACCGCAAGTAAAATTTGGTGTAATGCATCTATAAACTTTTAAAATGACCAAAGAAGAAGGTTTAAAAGCCCGCGTCTTATGAAACGCTATGAGCTTGAATTCAATGCGACTTTCGGCCAATTCTTCTTCAAAACGTGGGCGGTATTTCTTTGTGACAAAGTTATAAGTCCTGTAGATAAGATCGTGTGCCTACAAAATTTATTCCACGATCATAGTATAGACATTTCACGGAACTCCGCCGCGATAGGAAGCGCTTTAAAGCGGCGATAAAACTCACAGTGAAGAGATCCGTGGCTACTTGGACGAGTGCACGCGTAGTAAGGCAAGTAAATAAACATAGGTAAGCCTTGCGAGTTTTAACACCGCGAGCTCCTATGGGCGTATACGATATATGGCCGCAATAATCACAGCCATTTTGAGCGAAAGCTTTCCCTGCTTGCGTGACTCTATGTCCCGTCAGAGTCAGCCATTAAAGAGAATTGCGGCCGCGTTTTTAATTTAAATCAAGTGTTACACTTATTAATTCTAGACCAAATAATCGTCTAGCAGACAAGATTCAAAATCGTTGCCTTAACAAAGACATGAGCAGCTCTGAACCCGCATGTAAATATTTTTTATGATAGTAGTCGATAACAACTCTACAAGAGCGTCGTGACGCGGTAAAATAATCGGATATTTGTATTCTGAACTTTCAGCGGAGTTGGTAAGACGGCCACTAACGTGAATAAGACATCACATAAAAATGGTTTAAGCTTCTATAGCGCGGGAGAGCAATTATTACCGGCACCTACCTGTCGAGTGTCGAATGCAAAATGTCTTTTTTGAATATCGCCTATTATCATATATTCGGCGACACATATATCAAACGCGGTAACTGCTATCGAACCGGAACAATATAGTTTATCATGAGCTAGAGACATTTCTGGATCTGACGTGGTAATGGGGTGAGCGATTATTTCCTCTTCCGGTACATTGTCTAGCGCTATACTATTATGGTCTGTATTGATGATAGGCCACAGCGAGAGGTCTTGCGCGAGCCAGGGCGGACCCTGTGACCATAATGGATCATATATTAACTTTTCGAGTGTAAGACCTCTCGATAAACAAACAGCTGGGTTATCTATTCCCGCGACGTGATGAAAATTAGCAGCTGGTAAATTGTCAATAATCTTGACGAAGCGGTTGGCGACAAAAGTTTGCCAGCGGTGCGGAGAAGAGTTTATCCTTCTTCGCTCCTTCTTATATTTTATTATTTCAGATCAGAATCTGAAAGAAGACAGATCTTATCTCTCATGCCTCCTCTAACATTCCACGTGCCAACTCTGCACTCTGTCCTCCACCTTCCGCCGTGTCGGGCTGTGCCTGACGGGTGGCGGTCCCCATCGTCGCTTTGCGCGCTGCATTCAACATTAACTGGGACGAGCCAAAAATTAATTAGTTGTGCGACTAACGATGTGGGATAGACATTCAAAAAATTACAATAATCGAGATGTTTCGAAACGGTTATGGGCTGAAGTTCCATCGGAAATGGATATTATAGCGTTTCCAGACATTAAAAAAAATGGAGCAACTTTTTTAATTTTAAATTAAATTGCGATATGAATTTCCTAAAAGATACATTTCTTCGAATTCTACTATTTTAAAAACGCGTCTTCAATATATTTCAACTACAGAACAACAACAAATTCAACTACAGAATACCGGAAACGTCCTATGGTGGTACGTGGTACACTGTTGCAGTGTAAGCACATTCACGTCCGAGTTTCTCGTCCGGGTAGTTCTGTCCGCCAAAGTTCGGCCGACAAAATCGGTTTTGGTATACACGTACCGTTAAAGTATCAGAAACAACCATTTTCAACATCCTACCTGACCTGGTAAGACATGCAGGAAGTCGATGGATGCAGGTGGCTCAGGACCGTGCTTTGTGGCATTCCTTGGGGAAGGCCTATGTTCAGCAGTGGACTTACGAAAGGCTGTAATGATGATGATGATGATAACTCGTGCTTTAATAGTTATAGCCTATAGCTTAAAAATAAATTGTTTACAGCGTACTTAATATTTTGTTTGTATTTATTTCAATATTGAATAAAGCGAGGAAACCGTGCTTATAATACAAAAATCGCGATCCATTATACGTAAATATATTCCATTAGTTTTATTTTGCACTTATATAATAAAGCAAAAGATTAATAAAAAAGTAAATTGAAAATAATTTCACTCTGACGTCAGTTGGTCGCTATGGATGTAAACAAGATATCTTTCGAAAATTGAACTTATCACTTTGATTTTTTTTTAGTAGCTTTAAATTTTAATCCATAGAAATCCATTTGAATTTGACTCATGGAAACCGTCCCGTTCATAAATATTTTATTTTTATTTTATTAATTATGCGACAATTTTTTCCGGTAACAAAATATGAATCACCGTTCACGGTGTGCACTTTTGGATTTTCAATCTATGTTTTCCTTAACCGCTGAGCAAGTGGCTAATCAGCACTTAAAATTGCAATTAACATTTTATTTATTTTTTCTATTTAACTTTAAGTTATGCCGTGTAGTGGCGGTCAAGAATATACACTACCCCATATCTTCCCGTGGGTGTCGTAAAAGGCGACAAAGGGAAAACAGGCAGGAGATGGACAGCAGCATCTTCCTGATAATAGCCAAAATTACAATATAAAACTGCGGTTGCCAACCCGCTCGCCAAGCGTGGCAACTATGGCAATTACCCCCCTATGAAGAGATTACCAAGGAGACGGCCCCAGTCCCCGGCGGCCCCGCTATTCCTGGCTACGGTGGCAACCATGGTAACGACGGCGCAGGGGGTGCTAAGAATCTCCGGTGGAGGTTCGGTTGCCACCTAAGACGACTCGACCTGGCAACGTACAACGCACGCACCCTGACGACTGACGAGAAGATCTTGGAGCTGGAAGAAGAGATAGACAAGTTAAGCTGGCATATTATAGGATTATCCGAAATCCCAAGAGAGGGGGAGGACACGGTAATCCTCGAATCCGGCAACTTGCTCTATCACCGGGAGGGCGACCATCTGTCCCAAGGAGGTGTCGGAACTGTCGTCCACAAGTCTCTCGTTAACAACGTTGTAAAGATTGAGAGTGTGTCGACGAGGGTTGCGTACCTTATACTCAGAATCACCAAACGGTATTCGCTGAAGGTTAAACAGGTTTACGCACCAACCTCTGCACACCCCGATGAGGAGGTGGAGAAAATGTATTAGGATATCTCTAGAGCCATGCATTCCTCCAAAACCCTGTACACGGTGTTAATGGGAGACTTCTATGCAAAACTAGACTTAGGCAACTTCAATACAACTTGTATTGAAGAAGCGATCGAGCGGAACCAAGGCTCCAAAGTCTTTGCCAGAGATCTGTCTGCCAGAAAGAGCCAACTGTCAAAGTTGAAGACTGAGTGTGGCAGCATCGTTTGCGGGGCACCTGAGATTTTGAGTGAGATTGAGAGGTTCTATGGACAGCTGTACACGTCATCGTTGGAGCCACACGCAAGTGTGAGTAACGATCCGAGAGCGAGTCTTATCCGACATTATTCCGAAGATATTCCGGACGTCATTTTGAGCGAGATTAGAATGGCTCTCCAGCATCTTAATAACAGTAAGGCCCCAGGCGAGAATGGAATTACAGCGGAACTTCTGAAAGCGGGTTTAAAACCAGTACGAGAAGTCCTTCAGAGGCTCTTTAATTCCGTCCTCCATGGTGGCATTACATCGGAAGCGTGGAGCAGAAGTGAGGTGGTCTTGTCCTTCAAGAAAGGCGACAACGCACTCTTGAAGAACTACAGACCGATTTTCCTTCTAATACGCGTCTACGTGCTGTTTTCGAGAGTAATTACGAATCGTCTCGCACGCAGGCTTGACGACTTCCAGCCTCCCGAACAAGCCAGTTTCCGAAAAGGCTTTAGCACCATAGACCACATACATACCCTTCGGCAAGTTGTACAGAAGTCCGAGGAGTACAATTTGCCATTATGCCTGGCGTATGTGGACTATGAGAAAGCCTTTGATTCCGTCGAAATTTGGGCGGTGCTGCAGTCCCTTCAGCGGTGCCAAGTTGACTGTCGGCATATCGAAGTGCTGAAGTGCTTGCACAGTAGGGCTATGATGGCTATCCGAGTACAGAACCAGAGTACGAAACCTATCCAATTGCAGAGAGGTGTAAGAAAGGGTGACGGTATATCCCCGAAACTCTTCACCGCTGCATTAGAAGACGTTTTCAAGCTTCTGGACTGG
This sequence comes from Parnassius glacialis, assembly GCA_033319125.1. Lineage (NCBI taxonomy): Eukaryota > Metazoa > Arthropoda > Insecta > Lepidoptera > Papilionidae > Parnassius > Parnassius glacialis. The sequence goes on from JAVANC010000014.1 coordinate 26,667,693, forward strand.
AAAGGATACGGTATTAATATCAATGGCGAGTACATCACTTACCTTCGATTTGCCAAAGATATAATCCTAAAGGCAGAATCGCTGTAGGACTTAAGCACTATGCTCAATGACCTCAATAGTGTCTCTCTATGGATAGGTTTTAAGATGAACATGGACAGAACAAAGATTATGTTTAATGTCCATGTCACACCTATGCCGGTAGTTGTTGGGAGCACTAAGCTCGAAGTTATTGACGAGTATGTTTACTTGGGACAATAGTCCGACTAGGTTAATCCAACTTTGACCGAGAGGTCAATCGACGGATTCAAGTCGGCTGGGCAGCGTTCGGGAAGCTAAGACACATCTTCTCGTCAGACATACCTCAAAACCTTAAAACGAAAATGTACAACCAGTGCGTGTTGCCACTGATGACTTACGGATATGAGACTACCACCGCCCATGAACAACTGCAACACCAGGGGAACCTGGGGAATCACACATGTGTTGCCAGCCTTTTCAAAAGGAATAGGATCTTTTCTTGAAGGCCCTAAGTCGTATCGGTTCGGAATAATCGCTGGTGGTAAACGATTCCACAAGGAAGTTGTGTGAGGAAGAAAACATCTTCCTAATCACATAGTGGTAGACCGCCAATCATCCAGATGGTGTGGATGGCATCGAAAGTTCTGCCGCGACGTGCGTTCGTGAAATTTGGCGTTGGTGTTTTTCGTTAGAGAAAATGCGTGGTAAATGCGAAAGAATATGCAAAGAGATGCAACATCGCTTCGCAGCGCTAATGAGTCGAGCCGATCGGAAAGGACTCGGTCGTCGACGATTCAAGCTGCTCTGCGCTGGATGCGGTCAACTGGAAGGAGCTGGCACTGGGGAGCCGCAGCACAGAGATGGGAACAATATTTCATGTGAAGCCGAACTTGCGCCAGCTTGCTACAGGTGTTGTGCCGGCATGATATACTGTCCTGCTCTACGGAACACGCCAAGCTTTGTGGAGGCCAATTTGGCCTTCTCTTCCAAGTGACCACGAAACTGAACGTCACTCGATATGTCGACGCTAAGGTTTCCGATACTGGCTGAGGCAACAAGGGGAGTGTCTTGAAACTGAGGAGATACGACAAAAGGGTTCGTTTTAGTGGTAAGCTCGCAGACTTGTGTTTTCTGGGGATTGAACTGGAATAGATTTAGTCGCCCCTAATCCGAGACTTTGTTTATTTATTTAGTTTATTTATTCTTTATTGCACTAAATATTTGTAGAAAAGGCGAGCTTAATGCTAAATGGCATTCTCTACCAGCTAACCTTGGGTAGAACAGAGAATGAGTTTGGGTAGTTACGTTGTCATGATATAATTCAGTTCAAATATATACATGCAACTCATACATAAAATAAACACATATATATATAAAATATATATAATTCATATACATATATAAATACATACACACATCTATACATATAAATCCCAATAAATAACTATAAACATATAAAATAAGTTGACTCAACTTTGTAGGCTACGGATATGCTCATATAGTTTTCTTTTAAAAATATTTTAGCAGGTATAGTTCGCAGGTCAATAGACAGTTTGTTCCAGAGGGTAATGGAAGTTACTGTGAAAAAATGTGACATAGACGCAGAATGGTGGAGAGGAGTGGAGAGGAATAAACTTTGTGAAGAACGGAGATCGAAAGAATGGGTTTCACTAAGAAATTGAAATCTTTCTTTTTGATAAAGGGGTGAGGAAGGATCATTAAGAACTGAAAACATAGTGGACAGGATTCGGAAATCTCTGCGCTGGCGTGTAGTCAACCACTTTAACTGAGAGCAGAATTCTGAAACGTGATCATTTTTGCTCAGGCCAAAGATGAATCGGATACAGTTGTTAAGTAACCTGTCCAACCTATTTAGTAGCTCTTAAGAAATATTAGTTAGACAAACATCGGCAAAGTCATATAATGGAAGAATAAGAGATTCGACTTTTCGGCAAAGACTCGACTTCAGGCACAAGTTTTTTCAGGTACTCGGCGACGTTTCCCCAAAAAATATTGGCACGGTCGATGTATAGACCATCACAAGTGCTATCATCCCCATAACAATGAATATTACCGGTTTGCAACATATCATTGATATGCAGAAGAAACAGCGTTGGTGCTAACACGCAGCCTTGTGGAACACCAGCGTTAATAGGCTTGTAGTCGGAGCATGCACTATCTACAACGACCTTGATGCTCCAATCTGCGAGAAAGCTGGTGATCCAAATGCAAAATTTCTCGGGTAGCCCATTGGAAGGGAACTTCGAAAGAAGCGCTTTGTGCCAAACCCGATCGAAGGCCTTCGCAATGTCCAAACAAACGGCCAACGACTCCCCCTTGGACTCTACTGCCTCCACCCATATATGAGTCAGGTAGACCAGAAGATCACCAGCTGATCGACCCCGACGAAAACCGTATTGGCGGCCACTAATCAGCTGGTGATCCTCAAGGTACAGCATGAGCTGGCAGTTTATTATGGATTCCATTATTTTGGAAAACCAGGAGGTGATGGCGATAGGCCTGTAGTTGGACGGGTCTGAGCGGTCGCTTTTTTTTGGGATCGGGTGGACAAAAGCTGTCTTCCATGATTTCAGAACTACACGTAGGAAGTAGGAGTACCGGAAATGACGCATTAGAACCGGTGCCAACTCTAGGTTACACGTCCTTAGCATGATTGGGGGGAGTCCGTCAGGCCCACTCGACCTGTGGATGTCCAGGGAGAGGAGTCCATTGCGAACTAAGCACTGTTAGAACCGCATATCCAACATGGAGAACTCACACCGCGGGATGGTCGGCGGTGTGTTCCCCCCGTCATCAAAAGTCGAGTTGTTCCCAAAAAAAAGAGCCAAAATGTCGGCTTTCTCTTTTGCGGCGTGGGCCAGTGCATCGTCCTCCTTTTGCAGAGATGGTCTTGATGCTTTACAAAAATTCCCTTGGATAGCCTTGGCGAGAGACCAGAACGCACGGGTGTCTGAAGGAAGGCGAACTAGTTAAATTCTACCTATGTACCTTGACTTTTGTTTGGCAATAACTCTTTTGAAGGACCTGGAGGCAAAGTTATACATCATTTTAAGCACGCTGGTGTTTACATCCCGAGCCGCCGAAGCCCCATCCCAGGCCTGATAACACTCCTGCTTACTGCGTAATGCAGTTTTATAGGAGCTACCAAACCAAAGTTGAGATTTGCCTCCGATAGGTACAACAGATGATGGTATGGTATGGTCCCAATACGCTGACTTGTAATGCCAACCATGGCGGCAACCTGCAGAACGCAACCGCGAGAGGAGCATGAGTTGCACCACGCTCTGGATCAGACAATGGTCCGAAGAGCCGAGAGGGGCATCGACGGAAACCTGATATCCCTTCCGATGAGAGGTGAGCTGAAGATTCAACAGGGAAGGTGTATGATCCTCCACATCTGGAATCCGCGTAGGCGAAGTAACCAGTTTTGTCATGCCATATGCCAAAGCAGTCATAAACAGATCTCCTCGCATGATCAGTTAAACGTTATTAAGGCATTAAAATCGCCAAGGATCACGATCTCTGCGGATGGGACCTATTGTAGCAAGGAGTCAGTAGCCACTTGGACGTGGTCGATGAGCCGGTCTGTTTCGGCATTACCGCTATGGGTATAGGTCCCATAGCGGTAATGGATGGATGGATGAATGAAGGCACCCGTAAATGTAGGGATGGTCGTTGCTGTCTACGCGTAGCCAAAGGATGGACAGGTCCGAACCTTCAAGACAGCCGAAGCGTCGAGAACAGATGTCCTCTCTGACGTATACGCAAACTCCAGTCCGAGGCACAAAGGAGTGTTACAATTTGTACCCCGGGTCAAAGAGATACGAAGTATCAGCCGAAAAAGACACCTAAGTTTCAGTCAGAAAGAGGTAAGAGTGAAATCCCCTGATGTTGCAGAAATTCACGGATAGCGTGGCAGGGTCACTTTAGTCTTGTTGCTCAGTTTGGCCCGAGCAGTTATTGTTTTAAAAGGATCGGCGGAAGGCAGCCCGAGTTCATCCCGACGCTCAGCTCAGGAGTGGAGTAGCTTGGTCGTGGATGCTCAACGAGGGATTCTCCAGCGGTGCTGGTACCCCCTCCTGGGGTTGTCGTTCATTTAAGTCCGCCTCCAGGTTGATGGAGGGGGGATTTGGTATCGGTCACCTGCACTCACCAGACCAAACGCAAAAGCACAACTTCCACTTCACGCCGGCTCGAGCTGACCCATATGTACAACAGCAAAAGCTGCCGCGTGACTCTACCACGGTTAATTAATACCACCGTCAGTTAATTCTCTTATATTTTATATAAAGCGGAAACTTCTACTCAGTTATACCTTTTTCTTCCATTTCTGCTTGAAGCTTGCATGAATGTATCGGTAAACACTTCATGTTGTAGGTATTTATTAACATACTTTATTAATAAGGAAACTTGAAGTACTAAGTTAAATAAAGTATTTTATAACTATTTTTTACTAAGTTTCAATTAGCAGTAGCGACAGATGAGCACACAGTCTGCATGATGGTATGTGGATTCTGTGACCCCTATACTCAAAAATCAATCAAGAATCAAAATGCTGATGGGACGTCAACCCTAAGACTAAGGTGCAACGCTCCATTTCCAGTCAAAAGGGTTACCGGTTCTCTACACTCACTATATAAAACACAGAACAGAGTTAGCTGCTATTTTTGTTATTCTTTGAGATCGTGCTCCTTCCTCAGTCAGGCTGAGCTATTCGTGCTGCAATTATAATGTTACTGCAGCTTAATTCTTAATGCTATTAAATAACTAGGCTGCAGACTTGCGTCAATGGTGCGAGGACAACAAGTTTCTTTGTTTCGTATGTTCATTAAAAAAGTATTTCATTGTGTAATAAACTTAAAAAATTTAAAATCGGCTAAAAGTTTAAGTAATATTCAGCTTCAATAAAGGTTAATTAATAAATTGAATCAAACACAGAACTATGAGTTAGCTAAATTGCCTTGTAGATTACTGAAATTATATATATTTTTTTTAGGATAAGGGTGACAAACGAGCACACAGTCCACCTGATGGTAAGTGGTTGCTGCAGCCCATAGACATCTACATCTATCCTCTATTACAAATCAAAATGTAGATGCGTTGTCACCCGTGAGGACTAAGATGGAATGCCTCATTTCCGGTAAAAAGGGCCTCCGGCCACCTTCACTCACCAAGCAGAGGTAAATCTCTACTTCACGCTGGTTTTCTGTGAGGTCGTGGTACCACCACGGTTCGAGCCGGCCCATCCATGCTACAGCAAAAGCTGTAGCTGGCTCTATCACTGTTAAAACGTACAATCTTTGTTTCGTATATTCATTAAAACATATTTCATTGTGTAAGAAACTTAAAAAAAAATTAAAATCGGCTAAAAGTTTAAGTAATATTCAGCTTCAATAAATGTTATTAAAATAATTAATAAACTAAATAAAACACAGAACTATGAGCTAGCTAAATTGCCTTTTAGATTACTAAAATTATAAATTCGAGTTATTAAGTTAATTAATTTTGTTATTAAAATTGGAAACTTCAGTCAGACTTTAAATTGTGTTGATATAGCAACTATAAATTAATTAAGATTAATGATTTTAATAATATCTAGTTAATATTGAGTTAGTAAATTATGACTTTGTGGTGAGTATAATTTGACTGATTCTATTGTCTAATGGTCGTAAAAGCGATTGCTGATTATGTGATCACATCTACTGGTCATCTAGTCATCGGGTCACTAGTCATCTTGTGATATCTACATTTAACTTTGAATAAGAATCACAATGCAGATGCGTTGTTAGCCCTGACGTCTAAGATGGAATGCCTCGTTTCCAGTAAAATAGTGTCTCTGGTTCTCTACAATTACTGTACGAAACACAGCAGCGTTAAGCTGCTTTTTTACGCTGGTATTCTGTGAGATTGTGTTTCTAACCAGTTCAAGCCGACCCATTCGTGCTACAATCATTATATAGCTGCGGCGTAGACCTACTACGTAAAAAAAATCTCAGTAGTAGGCCGGAGTCAAGAGATGGTGATGATTCACCCCCATACCTCGGAAAGCACGTAAAGCCGTTAATCTTATGTTAGTTTTTGCTCTGGTTGTCTCGGATTGACATCCCATCGGACTATGAGAGTGGGGGAATAAACAGTGCATACACTTGTTCACTAAAATTCTGTCACGCGCAAATGTTTGATCTCCGTTGGGATTGGCCGCCATGACAGAAATCAGTCTGGACGACATTATAATAAATTAACGAGCATAAAGTATTTTATTCAAATTTATTTACTAAACTGATAAAGTTAACGAGCTATTTTAAAATTAAAATGAATAAGATTAGAGAACATAATATTAATAATAACGAATGAAAGTTCATCAAAGAATTTATGTTATAAACAATGTTAAGAAATAACCTCTCAATTATATTTCTAAAGTTTAATGTTCTCAGAAGTGCTTAGCTTTTCGAAATACTTTTTTCTGTGAAAATATGAGATAAAAGTTTTCACTTTAATAAGAAAAAAGTATAAACAATATTAAAGAAGTATATAATAAAAAGATATGTACATTTTCCCGACCTAATTTATTTTGGGAGCTAAATGCCACATACATAGCAGACAGTATCAAAATTCAATTTTGTACAGAAAGGACTACATAAATCTCCACTAGCGGCGGCGTGCTTGGGTGTCATATGAACTGTTTCTTTATTAAAAAAAGGTGTCAGATGATATGCGTAGCGGTTGTAAAACAAGAATACCTAAAAAATAACTAAAAAATTAAATAACATTTCTGCCTAAGATAAATAGTATTGACCCATAAATAATGTTTGTTTTAGCTGTCTAAAGTAAAAATCATGAATAATTACGTTACAAGCACATTATAAAACAAAACTCCTTCCACTTGACCGCATCCAGCAAACAGCGGCTCGAATCGTCGACGACCGAGTTCTTTCCATTCGGCTCGATTCATTGGCACTGCGAAAAGATGTCTCCTATAAAACATAAAACTAACTGGGATTTTTCTTCTGCATTCCGTTATTTAATTATTTTGATAACATATTTCTCGTTCATAGAAATATAAGGTACATACTGTCCTTATGTGAGATTCCAACCTCAATGGGCGTTGCTGGAATCCAACGCTACCGCAACCGTGTGATAGCAATATCTTGAGTCAGTGGAGAATCATGCAATCAGATTATTTTATGTCTATGTTCTCTTTTTATTTTTAATTTTGGTGTTTTTGTACTATTTCATTTTCTGTATTAAAACTGTATAAATGTAAGTTGCTAAATAAATAAATGTCTATTGTTTATTATATTCGGTTATTTCCTAAGAACTGTAAAAACCCCTACTCCTCCGTAATATAGTTTATTATACGCTCGCCACCTCAGAGGCGGCTATTCTCTTGTTTTAATTTCTGTGTTCACTTGTCGCTTTAGGCGATAACTAGGTGCACACCCTAGCGTACCAACGCGCTGTGATTGAAGATGTTCGTCTAAAGCACTCACCTCTCCGGCATGAGGTGGGGGCTTGGTACTACTGGTGTTTGCTACACACTCTGACAAGATTACTACCCGCGCGATCCGATAAGTAACAAGACGTGTTTAATCTGATTTTCAATTCTTTATTCAAAATCTATGTAAGGATTAAAGTTTTACCCTAATGCTATATACGTGTCGAGAACATAAAGTGCTAGCTTTGTAATAACACCATTGGACAAATGAAATTCCACGTAGATTGTGTGTAATAGGGATAAACATTTTCAAAAAATCAAAAAAGGTCTTACCTCAACATGAGACCCCAGGTTGTTGCTGTTGGGGATTTTGAGTCAGATGTATATTTTGCATCGTCAGAAGTCCCACTGGGCTTTCACTTAGGCCCAATACTATTTCTTATATTTATCGACGATATAGCGATGCACATAAAAATTGTAATTTAAGCCTATTTGCGGATAATCTAAAAACTAACAATGTAGCCAATTCTTCCCATGACATGAAACATATCCATGAGGTCTTAACAGTATAAAATATGGATAAAAAAATAGCTCAGAAAATGGTCAAGTACCCTATTTGTTTTAAATGCCAAAAGAAAATAATTACAAAAGGGATCTACTTTGTTGTGCATCTTGCAAAAATTTTTACGACATAACTTGTGCACAAGTATTGAGCACCAAAGTTAATATCATGGACAAACTAAAAAACTGGAAATGCCAAACGTGCCATGAAATCAAAGCTAAGCTACCAATAGCGAGTGAAAACACCGACACTCTTTGTTCATATAACTTGACAAAAAGAACCACTAGGCATAAGGCACCTCCAGTAACGCCATTGCATAAGTCTGAAGAGGAAGAATCAACCAGTTACGATGTTGATCTACATAGCCAACAGAAAATACAAAATTACAAAAGCAAACTAGAAAAGGAAACGCTAACTGTAAAATGGAAGAAACTATTTACTGAAGCGATGAGTACACCCAAAAGGCGCGCATCTCTTACAAATCGAAATACTACGGAAAAGAAAAAAGATAACAAATCTGGACAAAGCCGACCAATAGAGTTAGATGAATCAAACTGTAGTTCTGTAGAAGTAGATAACACAAAAACGAATCTAATAGTAATTAAATCAAGATTATATAGTGAGAAAACTGAACACAAGTCAAAAAACAATCGCGTTATAGTATTTTCTGATAGTATCGGCCAAGGATTAGCTTCAAAGATATTAGAAAAAACTGAGTGTCAAGCAATTAACAACTGTAAACCGAAAGCAGGATTTCAAAAAATATTAGAAAATTATGGCGAAAAGGTTAAAGGTCTGGAAAAAAAGATACAGTAGCAGTACTTATTACTAAATATGAAAGTTCTCTTTATCATAACCAACAAAAGTACATAAAACTATTAAACAATATTGTAAACCAGCCGGATAGGAAATTTAACATGATAATCACTGGTTTGCGTTATAATGGCAAGAACGACAATGAGATTTACCATATCAATGATCAAATAGTTAACATAGCTAAAGTCAGCGAAAATATTAAATTTCTGGACCCGAATATGATATATGAAAATACAAGGAACTATAAATCGTTGAAAAACTTTGTTATAGAATATGTAATAACAAGTATAGACCGCAAGTTTCAAGGATCATCCTCACTGCGTTTCATCAAATGCCAAGATGAATACCCTTCCTCAAGTAATAAAGGCACAAATTTTCCAACAACGCAAGAGCCGATTCAAGAACGGTAATTCTTCATGCGAATGTTCGAAGTATACATAATAAATACTAATAAATCGAAATCTTAGCTAATGAACAGAACTGCGACGTGTTGTGTTTGACGGAGACGTGGGGTAAAAACCATCAAATACATGCGATGGCTATTGAAAACTATACACTCGCGACTTGTTTTAATAGAATAATTTTTGAACACGGCGGAACGGCGATATATGTAAAAAATACTTTAGAATATAAAATTAGGAACGACATAAATAAACTATCATTTGAAATGAATTGTGAATTAGTAGCAATAGAATTAAGATCCTCAAAAACAGTAATCATTGCACTTTACCGACCTGACTATGATATAAGTCTGACGGGACCAGCACCATTGCACGTGCAGTTAGACAGAATTCTTGTAAATAACACGTGTTCCGCACACTTGCACCACTGCACCTGCGGCGACGCCCGTTTTGCTTGTATAAAATGGACGGCGCGGCCGCCGTTAAGACAGTCTTGGCTCTGACGTGGAACGGTGCGCTTGTCGTATTCCGTTACTAGTTTATCCTCGACCCGTTGGATAATTAGTTCGTGTAAACGAATTAATTATTATTCCTAACTACAAAATTAGTCTCTGCACTATACTCAATTACCCTTTCTACATCAGAAGTGGAATAAAGTCCCCATTTTTGCCCACATATAATCTTCGAATAGTATGAGGATTATTACATTTGTGGAAGACTATAAATATATATAAATATATAATAATGCATTCCGCATTCATGAATCTGTTTTTATGTTAAATACCGTAATGAAATTTGCTGTCCTACTTACGACATTGTCGTATCATCAAAGTGTAGAGAAAAGATAAAGTGAAATTATTTAAGTCAATTTTTTTTAATTTGTTCGATTTGTATTAAAAGTACCCGCAAGTATTTTCATTATTTCTTGACGTACCTAAATATGTTAACAAATGTCGAAAGAAATGTTGGAGGCTTTTTAATTAACTTATTCAAGTTTTGTTGTAATTTGATAGTTCACGCGAAACATGATTATCATTTGCTATATTTTGAAGTTCAAAACATTTAAGGAATATACCAAAATAAAGGATTAACTTTAACACGCTATGAATTGAAAATAATAAGTGACATTTTTGTGTTCTAATGTGTTGATCAGTGTTGCAGTTTGCTCTGAATATTGTGTCGTCGACAAGATTGGGGTTTGATGTCGAGGGATTCGTAGAAGTCTCTACGACAATGATTAATGAGGAAGATGTTGTGACGGCTAATCGAACATTGTCAGGTACGGACGAGCGCTGGTAAGATTGAGCCTACACCGCTACAGTTAGTAACTTATCTTACGGCAGGGCAATTCAAGCGGCCGCCGAACAAATGATGCTTTGGCGCTGTAAATGGACGTCTGAGGTCGGCTTTCGTAGATTTTGCGCAGTTACCTCCTTCCCTTTGAAATGTTGTGGTATTTACCTCTACACATAGTTTCTTCTTTTTTTTTTTGCAATGTTTTCAAATGTCATACAGTTGCCGTTTCTTAAGAGAATATGTGATGAACTTTGAAAGATCGGAATTCCATGGTTCGCAATACATTTATCTCTATTTCTTTTAATTTTTAATTTTGCAAAGCAGTGCTACAATTCGCTAGCGCTAGCATGCCGCGACGGCTCGCTGGCGCGAATGTGGCACGAACGCAGCAGAACTGAAAGCTGGAGTGTGTTTGCCTGGAGGTAGCCATATCGGCGCGTTCATGACTTAAATGAAGTCTGGGATGGTCGACCGTTGTAATATTTAACAAGAGTTAATATCTGTTAGCAGGTGGTGTGGTGATAACTTATAGACCGTATGCTGTTCACTGTCAACCAAACGGGACGTGCGACAGTCAGACGCAGCCGTGTCTGTGCATCTAGAAAATACTAGAGACGTTGCAACACTCTAGCGAAGTAATTATTCTTGTGCAGGAAAGAAACATGAAGTTGCAGGGAGGCTGCTCTGTGCTGCACTGGGATGTGTCGTGTTGCTGTTGGCTTACATACTTAGATGTTATCATGTTACTACGTCCCTCACGATACACTTTTGTGTGATTGTGACAGGGACATGTTTGCGGTATGGTTGGTCTGTAGCTGTTCTATACTGAATTGAAAAAAAAAAGAGAGTAGGAAAAAAAAGTGGTTCTTACTATCATTGCAGGGCGTTTGCCGGTCCAATGATATAGCTACAGGGAATAGTGATTCCGGACTAGCAAATAGTACTTGAAAAAAAAAAGAGTAAGAAAAAAATAGTTCTTACTATCATTGCAGGGCTTTGTGCCGGTCCAATGATATGGCTATAGGGAATAGTGATTCCGGACTAGCAAAAACAGTACTTGAAAAAAAAAGAGAAAAAAGAAAAGCTACAGACTAATCATTCCGATCTCGCATAAAGTTGATTGAAGTTTTGTAGGGCTTACTGCCGGATCAAAACTGATTGTCACCCAAGTCTGAAGGGTCAATATAGACCGGACCAGACGCTGTTATGTCAGGATAGTCGAACGATGTTTTCTTGTCTACAGATAACTAAAATTGTGATGGAGCGCGTGCGAGGACGCACGCATGTCAGTATGGGCGTGACGGGACCAGCACCATTGCACGTGCAGTTAGACAGAATTCTTGTAAATAACACGTGTTCCGCACACCTGCACCATTGCACCTGCGGCGGCGCCCGTTTTGCTTGTATAAAATGGACGGCGCGGCCGCCGTTAATACAGTCTTGGCTCTGACGTGGAACGGTGCGCTTGTCGTATTCCGTTACTAGTTTATCCTCGACCCGTTGGATAATTAGTTCGTGTAAACGAATTAATTATTATTCCTAACTACAAAATTAGTCTCTGCACTATAGTCAATTACCCTTTCTACAAGTCTATTCTTTGAAATACTTACAAAACTTTTATATAAACTTTGTCAAGAGAACAAAAAAATTGTAATAGCAGGTGACTTGAACTTAAATGTTTTAAAAATTGACGCAAATATTAAAAAGCTTGATAGAATACTTAAAATTTTTAATTGTAAATGGATATTAAACGAACCAACTAGATCCGAAACAAATAAACGAAATAAAACCAGTTCTACTTGTATAGATAACTTTATTGTTAATTTTAATGAATGTAAAGGATGTGTATTAGGTCAAAAACTTTCTGATCATAATGTAATTAAATTAGAATTAGTTAATCAAAAAAACTGTAACAATAAATATGAAACTTATATAGGCAGAAACTTTTTTAAGATTACTCCAATAGGCCACTAACATCTATTTATTTCTACCCATTAGATTATACAGAGCTAAAGAAGATTGTTACTAGCATGAAGCAAAAATCTACATTAGACATTTATAATATGTCCTAGTACATTAAGAAATCTTATTAGAAAGAACAATTATTTATTCGAATTGATATTTATTGTTGTCAACTCGTGCTTAGCTAATGGCATATTCCCCGACGTACTCAAACCGGGTAGGGTTGTTCCACTTTACAAAAAGGGGATTCCGCAGAGCTCAGTAATTACAGGCCAGTTTGTATATATCCGACTTTATCAAAAATATTAGAAGCCATCATAAAATCTAGAAGTATAAGGTACTTTGAAGAAAATCATTTATTTACAACGGCACAATTTGGATTTAGAAGAGGACGATCGACCGAAATGGCCAAAAGAAAAGCAATTTATTTCATTCTAAAATCTTTGGACAGCTCGAATAGATGTACCAGTATATTTTGTGACTTATCAAAGGCCTTTGATTGCTTACGGCATGATGTATTAATATTAAAATTGCAGCATTCTGGTTTTCAAGTAGCTGAAGAAATATGATGAAAACTTATTTAAATAACCGTAGCCAAGTTGTTTCATTAAATGACCAAACTTCTTCAGCGAGTTCTGTATCGATCGGAGTTCCACAAAGTTCAATTTTAGGTCCTGTTTTGTTTTTGATCTATATTAATGATCTTGGTAATGCAATGCCAGAATATAAATATTTAAGTTTATTTGCAGATGATACACATGTAGGTTTAAGAGACAAAAGTCTATCAAATTTAGAAAATAAAATTAATAATGTTATAGGCTTGCTAAAAGAATGGTTTAGCGCAAATGGTATTATTCTAAATTCCGACAAAAGCATTGTAATGCATTATCAATCGAGGCTAGGCATTTATGGTAAACTCCACTACAAAATAAAATGTATTTTTGGGGCATACATTAGATAACACAATCAACCATAAAGCCTACATTGAAAAAATTTGTAAGAAAATAGCTAGCGTTAATTATGCATTGTTCAAACTCAAGCCATTATTGGATAAAAAGACACTCATATCTGTGTACTATGCCTATATTAATTCTATAAAAAGGTATACCATTACTATTTGGGGTAATGCTACGGATATTATAAAAGTTTTAAAATGTCAAAAACAGTCTATAAGAATAATCAATGGTCTGAAAAAAAGTAGCCCGGTAAGAAAACATTTTAAGATCGATAAAATAATGACAGTGGTTTCGCTTTATATATATAATAGCTTATTAGAGGTACACGAGGATAAAGAAATACCAAAAAAGAAAGACGTAAATCAATACAATCTGCGTTATAAGGAAAAACGTGTTCTACCAATGAATAGAATAATCAAAGTAAAAAAACAAGGGCGTTACTCAAAAATATTGATGTATAATAAATTACCAAAAAGTATAACCAGCCTAAACTATAGCATATTTGAACGGAACCTTAAGTATTTTCTTGAAAATAATCCATTTTACAAGTTAAGCGAATACATGTCAATGCAACTCTTGGAATCATCATTCTTGTGCAACATGCAATCAAAATAACTTACTTAATTCTATGATGTAAAGCGTCAATGTAACTTAATTAAAGTACAATAATGTAATTAAATAATGTAATTTAACCTTATATATTTAAGAACTTTTGTAACCAATGACTTGCCTGTAACGATTGTTATATTATGGCCAATAAATATTTCTGATTCTGATTCTGATTCTGTATTCACACATGGTGTGAATCAAACCTTATGACCCTGAACGTTAATAAATGCTAACATATCAAATTTAAAAAAATATAAAATTATTTCCCATCCACTTATGAAATTAAAGACTCAACATTAACTGAAGTAGAAGAAATAAGAAACTTAGGTGTAACAGTGGACAAGCACCTTAAATTCACTTCAAATATTAATAATATTGTATATAAATCCTCAAATCTGCTAGGTTTTGTTAGGCGAAGTACTGCGGGTTTCCGTTTATATTGTACCCATAAAATATTGTACAATGCTTTGGTCCGAAGTAACTTGGAGTACGCTAGCATGGCATGGAACCCTGTATAATATGCTGTTCACTCTCAATGCTTCGAGGGTATTCAACTTGCGTTCACTATGCATCTGGCATTTATTTCGCAAGGCGTGTCACACCTGTCACCATATGAGCCTTGCCTTTTTTTAAAATGAACTCGTTGCGTAGCCGTCGAAGAGACCAGGATTTTTTGTTTTACCACGAACTTGTCATCGGTAAAATAAAATGCAGTGAACGCCTGGAACGTTTTAAATTGACGGTTCCAGCTCGCATACACCGACATCCTATCAAAAAAACTTTTGCATTGCTTTATCCCTGGACGACATTTTCCTCTTGCCAGATGTTGCGCACAGTACAACGAGATGAATATTGAAACATTAGACATTTTTCACGACGCGTTGCTTTAATTTAAATGAAAACTGGCCGGCCTTTTGTGAACAGCCATTTGGTCTCAGTGAAGTTTTTAGTTTTGCTTTGGTGAATTTTATTATTTTATTGTTTTAAATTTTTCAGATATATATTGTGTTGTTATTTAATATCTCCTGTCAATGTTGTGTACGCCTCTAATAGGTATATGTATAAGGAATCGTGCTTTATAATAGAATTTTTATAACATGTACTGTTGGTGTACCTTTTTAAATAAATAAATAAATAAAGATGGCGGCAGTTACTATAGCCGAACTCTCCGCTCTTTCTAAGTCGCATCGACCCCGACGTTTGGGCGACCATTTTAGTGCAGCGAGACATGTCCACTGATGAAAGTTCGATCGTGCGCATCGACTATTCCATTTCGCCGAGCACCAGACCTACGACTTCCAAGTATGTAGATACCATTTATGATGTCGTGTACCCCGCGCTCTCTGCGTTCTCCACCCATGGGCCTTCCCCGGCGTTTTTGGACGCCAAGTCAGGTTCCTAAATGAAGTTAAACGTATCGAAATCCGCCAAGCCCAAAAATGAGGGCTTCACCTTTGTCTCGGGCAAAATACGTAAGCTTCCGCAACGAAAAAGGGTGACGAGTTTCACTCGGCCCGTTCGTCCCCCAACGTCACTCCCGCTAAAAAGACCGCGCCTTTAGTGCGCTCTAAAACGGCCAAAATTGCGATTAAAACCGCGAACTTGAAACCGGCCTCGGAGCATAAGGAAAAACCGCCGCCGCCTCCCATTTTCCTTAAAGACGAATCCCGCTGGAGCAACCTATCCAAGTCGATAGACTCGAAGAAAACCTTCTGCCTCAAGATCCACAACGATGGCCAGGCCATTCGTATCTACGTCTCGACGACGGATGACTTTTACGCTTTAACTGCGCGTCTCAAATTTCAGAGACTGAGTTTTCACACATACCCTCTCGCGGAAGACCAAAAACTTCGTGTCATCGTTCGCGGGATCTCTAATGAGCTCGAAACTGAACACATTCTCAGCGATCTTAAATCGCAGAACCTCCCAGCTAGGGATGTGCACAGAATGCACCATTCAACCGCCAAAAATATACCTAGACCTTTTCCTAGTCATCCTGGACCTGTCTACGGAAGGCAAAGAAATTTTCAAGGTCCGCGGAATCTGCAAACTTACGGGGATTGTAGTAGAAGCTCCCAAAACAGAGGCATCGTTGGTCAATGCTACCGATGACAAATTTACGGCCACTCAATGAACAACTGTTTCGCTCGGCCTAGATGTGTTAAGTGCCTAGGCAATCACGATACTCCCGAGTGCATCCAAACCTGCCCCTTTAGTCGCACCGATCTCGGTGTCTCAACCCACGCCCTCTCAGGCTATCGCGCGATCCCAAAATAGCTAATTATATCTTTAACTTTTTTGTATCCATCATGTGGGCTGATTTTGGTGAGAAAGTTGTACATATTACACACTTTATTGAAAAAACATAAATCTTTGCCTTTTAATCCTATTTACAGTAGTAAAAGAAGAAATTATAGCGTAGCTCCTATTTAGAGAACGAAAACCACCTTTGCGAAACATCAATATGACAATAATTAATCAGAACGCTTATACAATCAGATTAATAAAATATTGCAAATATATCTATTAAAGACATGTGACTGTAAGAAAAGAATAATGCAGTGGCTTAAGACACTTAATTACGATCAAACTGAAGCTTTATTACAATTCATCTTATAACACCTTCACCCACTGTCTTTTTTCCACACATACACACACACATACACACACACACGCACACACGCGCGCGCTCGGGCGCCCGCTCGTATGTACACATATACACACCCTGTTTCTTTTTTGTTGAATGTATTTAGTTAAGGGAGGGCGAAGACCTTCTACCACAAGTATTTTTATACTTAAAGAAGTCCTCAAACTTGTACTAATTTAAGAATATGTTGGAAACAATAAACTTTCATTTCATTTCATACCTTAGTAAGAAACGATAGGTTGACCGGACCTAATAGCGGTACTTTGATCTACTACAAAAGCTCCTTGAACTGTGTAACGATAGATACTCCACCGCTTGCTGACTTAGAAGCATAGGTTTGTAGGATAGCACTAACGGGCCATCCGCCCATCATAATAGCATCGGTATATGTGCCACCGCAAAATATGTATTAGAAGCCGATATCTCGGCTTTACCTGACCAAGGCCCCAGCGTATTAATCGCGAGAGACCTAAACAGCAAACAATTTAGTCGGAATTCTAACGTTAACAATCGAAACAGAATCACAGAACAACAGACCTCACGGAGAGACTCAACTTCAACGATATCACTCCCGAGAATCCAACTCGCTATCCTTTTTCTATAAACCAACACTGGGCATCCTAATGGTAGCTTTATAAAAAATATCTGGCTTAATATTTACTCGATCGAAACATTTATCGAATTAGCCTCGGAGCACAGGCCAGTTGTATTACAACTGGGTCGGTCGGCAGGTGAGATCCTTCAAACCAAAACCATGGTCGAATAGCGTGAACTTGAAGTTAAACTATAGTCGACCAACTCTCAGCATTTAGACACCACAACAGACAAGATAGACTCGCCGGAGGAAGCAAATATAGAAGCTCGTGAGTCGAGTGCTCGGTACACGAAGCTTCCGGGATCTTCAACAACTTATTAGAAGCGAAGACACCATGCTAAAATCTCACGGAAAATAAATAAATTTGGTAACGTTCTCTACAAAACGATATTAAACAACGCATAACCGAATTTAGAAACAACAAATGGGAAACATCATAAAAGGAATAGAACCTTCTCAAGACGCCTTTTGGAAGCTGACTGGAGCTCTAAAATCGGATAAATCTCTTCCTATGCTGCTTATTGCGAGGCTACGCCACCCCGATCTCGCCTTAGATGATCTTAAAACAGCCGAATGCTGACAGGCTAAAGAGCCAGTGTACTCCATCCAGCGTACCAAGAGATACCGCTCACCTACTAGATATAAAAAAGGAAGACGAACGTATATCTGCATTACCACCAGCGGACGAACCACTTGATCCCGTGACTTTTGACAAAGTCACAGAAACTATAAAAACCTTAAGAATAGATCAGTCCCTTGACTAGACAACATCAGCAACAAGATGATTAAATCTCTTCAAGCACCATTAATTTACCTGCTCGTAGGAATATTCAACGAGCTTCTCTCGAGCTGCTCTTTACCGGATATCTGAAAAAAGAAAACGTAATAGGGACCCCAAAATTAGGGACATCGCAAAATCGACCCATCAATTACAGGCTCATCAATCTACTCAACACGTTGGGTAAATTATAAGAACTCATCATTGAATAGCGTTTCCGTTACTTTACTGTAATTAGCAGACTTCTCCCCGACGAGCAGTTTGGATTTACAGCCGAAAACTCATTCACTCACCAAACTCATCGCCTAACAGAATATATTATGTCTAGATTTAATCATGAACCGCCAAAGAAAATGTCTCGAATTACCAGAGCCCTCTTCTTCGATATCGCAAAGGTATTTGATAAGGTCTGGCACGACGGCTCGCTCTAAAAGCTGTATTAACTTAACATTCACAATATTCCCATACATATTATCCATGGCTTTATTACCAACCGCTTCTTTCACTATCGTGTAGAAGGAACCCGTTCCAGGAAACGTTTTCTAAAGGCCGGGATCCCACAAGGCTCCTTCCTGTCTCCACTCTCCTTCACACTCTTCACGAGTGATATCCCCAAAGAGCGCAGTAGTAAACACTGCGCTATTCACCGACGATACGGTACTCTTTGTATCAGATTATAATAGGAATAGTCTCACCTTGAAACTCCAAAAAACTAGCAATCGCTTATCAAGAATATCAAGGAAATCCCTCTAGTGCTCTCTATTGTATATTTTATAGTACTGCCACAAATATTGTAATTAGTTAAATAAATTGTTTATTAATCGTCCCATCGTTATTTGCATGGAACAGACAAGTCATACAGACCACTTAGTCTCAGTCTATCGAAGTTGTTTAAAATATAAGTCTACTAGCTCTCCACGTCACTTTCAATAAGATAAGATTGGATGGGATTGAGTGATATGAGATTGGATTGGATGGATGGGTTGGAATTGGATTTATGGAATGGGATAAGGTGAGGTGAGGTGAGATGAGAAGAGATGAGAAAAATATTAGAATTACGAAGCCCACGGAACGGTAGGAAGTATTGTAATGTGGCCTCTTGACCACAGATCGACACTGAAACAGTCCCTATTCAAAAACCAACAATCCTAATAATAATTCAAATTATTAAAATTGCGGTTGCTAACCCGACTGCCAAGCGTGGCAATTATGGCAAAAACCCACTATGTTAAGATAAGCATCCTCCATATCTTGAATTACAGGATATTTTTGAACAATTCACAAACAACGAGATTTATTCATTATATGCTTGATGCTTCAAATTATTGAAATTAAAATAATAAAGGCAACATTAAAATTACCTCGTCCAGTGCCATTATTAATATATTTTGCTCTTCTTGTATATTTACTAGATGATCAAGCGTTTTCTCACGACATTATTAATAATATTTTTGAAACAAACCACAGATGACTTTAAGGTAATTACAATTTATTCAGGTTAAAAAGATTTGTCTCAATGTTTGCAAAATTTATACATACATTACCCTTTCCTACTCCACGCAGAAGCAGCTATTTATTACAAATATGAATATGAATGACAGTTAACTTATATTTCGGTACTAATTAAAATGTTTATGTAAAAAGTTGTAAACAGAACAATTTTTAAGATGTAAGTCGTATAAAACTAGAAATTGACAAAACTTGAGTTAACGTCGTTTACGCAGATGGTGTCGATGTTAATAAGTTGACGAAACTATAAATTTTGCCAAGTGCATGTGGCGACATTATATAAAGCAGTTTTTTTATGTGTAAATATTTATTAATTAAAAACATATAATGTTTTTAATTTAAATGTGTTATTTAAATGAGTAGAGATATTTTGAATTTTAAATTAGGACAATAAATTAACAGAACGTAATTATAAAGATTCTGTATGTGACCGCGGAACTCCGAAAAATAATGCTAAATTTTCATAACAACGTTCTTATAAATTAAAATACGTTGTATTTATTTTTTTAATAGGTTTTCCATTATTTTTACCTCGGTGACAGGCATTTCCAAGTTTAGTATTTTAATAAATAATACGAGGAACGAGGTATCTCTGAAATAAAGACAGCTTGTTTGAATTAGTAAAGACAGTTGCGTATACACTCGTGAATATATTATGATCGAGTATTTACGATACTTACCTGAGATTTCGCCCAGAGTAACACATTTTGCGAGAAATTCTATAGACATTAAGGAGAATATATTAAAATATAAAAATACTTCATATAAAAAAGAAAAGTTACAGTTTAACAGTGGTTGAGCCGCGCGGCGGCTTTGCTATCGCACGGATGGGCCGGCTCGAACAGGGGTGGTACCACGACCTCACAGAATACCAGCGTGAAGTAGAGGTTTACCTCTGCGTGAGTGCAGGTGGCCGGAGGCCCTTTTTACTGGAAATGAGGCATTCCATCTTAGTCCTCACGGGTGACAACACATCTGCATTTTGATTTGTAATAGATGATTGATGTAGATGTCTATGGGCTGCAGCAAACACTTACCATCAAGTGGACTGTGTGCTCGTTTGTCACCCTTATCCTATAAAAAAAAAGTCTATATATAAATGTATATGGACTGTGAAAGCTGAACAAAGTAATTTCTAAAAGAGTTGGAAAGAGTTGGTTGGTGTGACATCCGCGCTGCTTCAATGCGTATTTGAGGACTTCACGTCTTTAGAATATCTTTCATTTTGAATTTCACATGCAGGTTTCCTTACGATATTTTGTTTCATTGATAAACACGCGGTGAATATTCAATAATGTATAATATAGAAAAGCTATATCGTGTAGTGGCGGTGTGAATATTCCCCTACACCATATTATGTTCCCATGGGTGTAGTCAGATTCAACAGAGGGAAACAAAAACAGAAGATACATAGCAGCTAATAACAACTCAAAATTGTGAACCGTTTGCCAAACCTCCTGCCAAGCGTGGCAATTATGACAAAATCCCCTATATGAGGCAGTCTATGAGGAAGGCCTATGTTCAGTTGTGATATTTTATAAGGTGTAATGGATGGATGACAATGGTTTGTTTTTCGTACCAGCGGTAAATTAACACTTTCACTGTCCGGTTTTCCGACACAATAGTAAGATAATAGCACTGACCTATATGTAGTGCACGGGACAGCGAAAGGGTTAAATAAAAGAATAAATTTCAAAAATTTTACTGCTAACTTTACTAAATAGATTGAATTAAAAAATGGATGGATATAAAAAACATACAGAATGATTGTTTAAATGTTTAACAACTTAACGGCGTCTATCTTATCATCCAATTACATTGTATGTGTCTTCAAACATTTAGTTTAAATTAAGCTTTTGATCAAGTGAAGTTGTCAAACAAACTCACGGACCGCTATCTCGGTTGATCTCCACCCCTTTGCTATCTATAATATCAAACCGAGCGGTTTGCTTCGTCATTCGTAATGTCTACAGGAAAGGAATGAAACAATATGCCCGCATCTATTTTCCCAGTCGATTACAATGCGAGTGTAATTAAAATTAAAATGTGCCGATTTCAATTTGCCATAGCTGTCACGCTAGGCAGGCGGGTTGGCCGCCGCAGTTTTTTTATGTTTATTATGATATTATAAGGAAGTATGCGTAATTTGCCAAACGCTGTCCAGCCGAGTTGAATCCATCGATTGACCTCTCGATCGAAGTTGGCCTTAATTAGTCGGACTATTTGTCCCAGGTTAGCATATTCATCAACAACTTTGAGCTTAGTGCTCTTAACTACTACCGGCATAGGTGTGACATGGACGTCACACATGACTTATATTTTGTCCATGTTCATCTTAAGATCTAGCCGTTGGGAGACACTATTGAGGTCATCAAGCATAGTGCTTAGGTCCTCCAAAAATTCTGTCATAAGGACTATATCGTCGGCAAATCGAAAGAGAGTGATTTACCTATATATGTTAATACAGTATCCTTTCCAGTCTAGCTTGAAAACGTCTTCCAATGTAGCGGTATAGAGTATCGGGGATATTTTTATCTTGCATACATAGTATTAAATCTTGTACGATGGTACGGAACCCTTCCTGCGCGAACGCGACTCGTACTTAGCCGGTTATTTATAAACAATGATTGAACTTTCTTAAAAGTAATTTTTGGGCCTATTGAATGGACTAAACAAAATTACAAGCTCAAAGTAACAACTGGAATGTCGTCTAAAAAGTTGCATTAAAAACTTCATACCCTATTTTATACCTTTAGGGGTGAAATTGATTTCTTAAAATTTGACAGTTAGTTTTAGCCTATGATATAAAAAAATATATTAAAATGGTTCACAACGGGTGAAGATATCGATCTGAACCTAAGGTTGAATAGAGAACCTCCTCCTGCTTGAAGTTGGAAAAAGCATGGAGACCAAGTAACGGAACGGAACATTACTTATCTATTTCTGCCGCAAAACAGTCAGTATAATTATTAATGTATTCCGGTTTGATGAGAGAGTCAAATAAATTACAGACTCTTAAAGACTCTTCTTCAGTCATTAAATATTAGTCCTTAAGAGTAACAACGAGTCTTTAAACTTTATTTATTTTAAGACTGTCAGCTAGTTTTCTCTGTCCCTGCAACATTATAATAGAATTATACGTGGCAGAGCCATGCTGCAGCTATATTAGTAGTAATTGTTGTAGCACGAATGGGTCGGCTCGACCGGGGAAGGACCACGCTCTCATAGAATACCAGCGTAGAATGGCAGTTTGACACTGCTGTATTTCGTATGGTGAGTGTAGAGAACCGGAGATCTCTATTACTGGAAAAGAGGCATTCCATCTTAGCCCTCACGGGTGACGACGCATCTGCATTTATTATTCTTTGTTGAGGATAAATGTAGATGTCTATGGGTCACGGCAACCACTTACCATCAGTTGGAATGTGTGCTCGTTTGTCACCCTATCCTATAAAAAAAAGACAAAAAAAAGATGACAAGTAAATTTTGAATTACTCTCACAGGTATACGTTTCTCTGTAACATTGGGAGATATTTGTTTTTTCTTAAATGTTAACCCCACACTAGGATTTTCTCCTGTGCCGTGGAGGCAGTTTACAACAATTATTTCTAGGCCATACAAATATTTGATCCGTGCGGGATTCGAAGCCGCACCCCCCAGCGCTTGAACTCATTGCTAAGCCCCTGCGCCACGAAGCCGTTGATATAGTCCTTGTAATTATAAAAATATTGTAAAAGTCTTTTTTTAACTGAAGCGTAAACCAACTTACAGTTCACGTGACGGTCAATGGCTATTTCAGCACCTAGACAGCAACCAACTTAAAACAAAATAAAGCTACAGAAGCGAAGTCACCCTTAGGACTTGATGGATTATCTCACGGCCCATAGTTATACTGTCTCTCTATACCCTTCAGAGCGTAACACAGTGCAAGCATTGCTATTTGGCGGAAATAGTTAAGAGAGTGGTACCTATCCCGACGTACTCCTGCCAGGAAAGCAGTCGTACCATCTAGTAAGCCAACACGCACTAGGACAGCGCGTCTGACTTATTCGCTCCATAACCCTCTTAGAAATGAAAGGTCTGTGCGAAATGATGTCTATATCACTTTAAGTCAAAGTGAATGTGACACAACGAGGCTTAACGCCATCTTTAATTGAGTAGCGTTTGGGTATTTGGCCATTAATTATTTATTTTACTATTTATTATTTATTCTGAGTTTGGCTGCAACGTTACCGGGCGTACTGTGGATTCGATCATACATGGAACAGTATTTTTGATCCTATGACTAATTGTTCCTGGTACGTGTGCAATTTATGTATGTAAAGCGCCACCACGATAGAGCATATATCCAGACGTAGGGAAACCAATTAACCCAGATGTTACTGTAACTATTTTTTGTTTTCGATCTTGGCGATATTCGGATATGATAGTTAAAATGACTCATAATAACCAGGAACAATAGTAAAAAAATTACATGTTTTCAGAAAAGCCGGAAAAGGGTGGGCTTTTAAAAGTCCCGTCGTAATATGGGGATTGTTTACATGTATGTGGCTGTCTAATAATAAAACAAACTGTTATTATATTAGTTTTTTATTATTACGGTAAATTTTAACTATACAAAAGAAAATAGACATAGGTATAGCAAGTTATGTGATATGATGTGTCACAATAAAACAACAGCATTTCACTAAGTATATCACACTAAAAGTCAGTAAAGTTCACTAACTTTACTGAGTTTTAGTGTGATATTCAAGGAAACAGTTCTTAGGATGTAAATGAGTCTTACACTTTTGGCAAATAAAAAAACTTTTAACTTTGCAAACTTTGCATCTTAGTTGGGGAGCGCTGTACTGGACCAAGTGATCAACCCCATCATATCGAGATGATTCAAGATGAGATCTACCTGTGGGACATGGTCCTCTCTTATCGCTTTTTTTGTAGCTTTCGAGCAAACCTTTCGCCAGTAGTCTACGAAAAGTGAGATGATCATGTTCTCCACCGTCTCGCTTGTAAAGTTGCCATGCATTATGCACAGCCATATCTAAGGTGTGACAAAACAGTGAAAAATACCATTTCTTGCCACAAATAGAAGTCCGATACAACCCTATGTTTTGATCGGATCTATCGACCCCTCCCATATTTTCATTGTATTTTCTTATAACCGACGGTTGGTCAATATGTACAAATCTTTTTAGTTCTTGCGAAAATCTCTTGACTTTTTGCAGGGGCTCCACAGTTTCAGTATTCGAGGCAACAGTAACGACACCATTGTCATTCCACTTGCAAACCAAAATATTGGTAGGCAAACTGGATTTGAATACAAATGAACCTCTATCAGTATTTTTGAAATCTTTGTTAGACTCGAGAGGACACTTGGACGTTCTGTTTTCACGAATAGTTCCAGTGGCTCTCAGACCTCTATTACTAAGTTCATGCAGTAGAGGAATAGAGGAAAAATAATTGTCGAAGAATAAATGAAATGGCAATGTTGGATCACGACCTTGTAGAACATCAGCAAACTCCAAAATCACACTCCCACCTAGACCAAACTGTTTGTAACCTTCTGCAATGGTTGAAGATTTTCCCTGGTAAGGATCAAACCAAATCACGTAGCCTAATCTTGTAGCACCAACCCACAGTTTATACCCCCAACGAATTGGTTTGCCACGTATAAACTGTTTGCAACTGTGACGTCCATAGTATGGAACCATAACCTCATCTATGCTGTAGTTCTCTTCTAGTGGAGCCATTTCAGTAAAGATTTTATTTAACTCGTCAAACAGAGGTCTCAAATTAGCGAATTTGTCAGGAGAATCACCAAGAACTGTATTATCACAGCAGTGGAGATTTGACATAATAAAAGTAAAACGATCTCTGGACATAGCGTTGTGCACAATCCTAAAGTCGGCATCTGTTGATGTCTCCCAATACATAAACCTACGGGGTACAACTACATACCCGTTGTACATAAGGATGCCAAAGAAACACTTCATTTCAGAAACAGTTACTTTGCCCACTTTATTCCTCTGTCCTGCATACAAATTGGTATATCGCACTAGTAATTCAATAACATTGTTGTTGAACAAGCAGTCGAAATAATATAAGGGTGATTGTAAGTTTTTTGGACCTTTCGATTGACGATTCTTCTATCTATAGGTTTGGTTTCGGGGAACTGTAGGCTGAACAAATGTAGAATTAGTTGACACATCTGAAGTACAAGAAGGTACGGCGTCACTATCTTCTAAAGTCAAATCCATCGTGCGTCTTCTTTTTGACAAACTTGACAAAGGTACATCATCTTCTTCGTCGGAACTCATATGAAAAGTGACCTCGGCTGGAGCTCGTAGTTGAGAGCCTATAAAAAACAGATATAAATATTGCAACCATATAAATAAAACAAGATAGAATCATTGATACGTAGTTATATCAACCCGAAAACAAATATTTTACCTGGTAGATTTTGCAATGCAACAAATTCTTCATCTCCAGAATCCTCATCTGTGACGTCGGCATTAGCGTTCTCAGGTGGAAAAATTGTAATTTGAGTTGGCAACAAATCATCATCCTCACATCGCTCTAGTTCATCAACTATATCGTTGAGATTGAGTGTTCTCAAAGGTCGCGTGCTAAAAGAAAACAATAATATTATAGACCCCCATATCGCGACGGGACTTTTAAAAGGCCATCAATTTGAAACGTGAAAAAGGAATGAGTTTTTGTTGCACCAAAACAAATAGATAACCTGATACTGTAGATAATATATCTAAAATTAAATATCAAAATGTATTAGCAACAACATCCAGATATATAAATGATAAAAGCTTACATTTGTCCAGACATCATGACACTAATACTCCTAAGTCTTCAATGACACAAAAACTTTAAATAAACAAGTGTCTAGTTGTAAACAACACCGCATGAAATCATACACGGATAGGTACTTAGTAACCTGACAGTGCAAATATCTTAGAGAATTCATTTTAACAACTCGAAACTTGAGGGTATTTTTAATAATTTTTTCGGGTCTTTTAAAAGCCCCGTCGCAGTATCTGGGTTATAAAAATATTTTTATATTTTTTCTCTTATGTAAAGTTTTATTTATTTTTAAAATATTTGTATATTTATTACCTCAATATTTTATTTTTATTAATAACTTTTGTGATCTTGTGGGAGGTCTATGTTCAGCTGTGGACTTGTGCTATGTTGTAATAATTATAACTATGATAATCAAATAAATTTCTACTGGAAAGGCTCATGTCCAGCAGTGAACTATTACAGGCTGATTATGAAAGATAAGAAGATTATTTTACAGAAACTATTTTAGTGCAGAACCAAATTAAAATTTCAAAAAACGAATTTAACCGAATTCATTTTTCGTTTTCTTTTTTCTTTTGTTTTATAGCACTCAATACAGCAAATTTACTTAACATTTTATAATGTACCTTTGTTCCTAGGTATAGCAGTTTAAGTTATAGATCCAATATTTAATTAATTCAAGCTACATACCTAATTTCCCAAGCGTCGAGTTGCTCGTTTTACAGTGCTTCGTAGTGTTTAAAGATAGGAACTGTGCAGAATCAGTAATTGTCAAACGTGTGGATTATTAACAACACATCGAATGTAACCTTTGACAAGCAATTACTGCGTTTGTTTGTTTTTTTTTTCGTTCCATAATCCTTAAAACTGAGAGGAGGGTTGAGCCCAGCAGTGGACTGTACTTTACTGTTCCTTTTTTGAATTTTTTGTACTCCTATTATATTCGTAGAACCCCTGTTTCATATGTTTCAATATTTGGAAGACAAATTTTTAAAACGAGGTATTCTTATATTGCATTTTATAAACGTAAACGTTACATCTTACTAGACACTATTAACATATATAAGGCAATGAAGGTACGCTTAAAAAATAAAGTGACAGCCTATACAGATCCCTTATTCCAAAGAAGGTTATGGGACATTTTTCCGCCGCGTTGCTCCAGTGTGTATTGGGGGACTTTACATCATGTTTATTTTATAGAAATAATGGTGACAAAAAAGATGAAGACGCATTCGAACCACACGGTTTGCTTTGATTTATTTATGCGTACAGCAAAGTAGTGGAATAAAAATCTGAACGCCTTCAAAGCCAGGTAAAGTTCAAGCTTTTAAGCCACAATAGTGTGGGATTGTTGTTTGTCCGTTGGTTCCTTTGTAGGCCCATCTATTTATCCGTTTGTATGTTTGTCTGATTGACTGATTTACTGAAAGTATGTGTTTATCCAGATTAGTCTTTCTAGGTCTTCGCATCAGTTAAAATTATAAATAAATCATCATCATTTATTATAACAAATGTACGTACTAATTTCACGCGAACGAAATCGTAGGCACTAACTGTGCCCACAATTCTAAGTGAAAAAGAATATCTTTTTTGTTTCTTTATTCAAACAAAAATAGGAAAATTACCGGAGTAATTATCTATTAATATTTTACAGCTGTTATGTACTTAGTTGATAATAATTTTAGCTACCACGTTGGTCTAGTACAAAGTATGACTGTCGATTATGTGGTACCGAGTTCAAATCCCAGATTGAACTAAAATCTGTCAAGAAGTTTGGTTTTTCACCCTTAAGTCTCGGAGATCAAGTGAAGCCGTTAGTCCTGCGAAAGATTTCTCTCCGGTCTTGTCGGATTGCTGACCTACCGGACTATGAGAGCGAGGGAATAGAGAGTACACTTGTACTTGCGCAAACGCTCACGCTCTTTTTATTATTATATTATTACTTATTATTTAATAGCAAGCGCAAATGTCTAGAAACGTTGAAACTTGCCGCCGTTACTGGAATTCTGTTTGGAAGACACCATTATTAATAATTATTTTTAGAGAGAAATTAAACATTAATGTGCTACCGATAAAAATTCTGCGTACAATGAATTTATTCAAACGCTATCCGCAGTAGAAAAAAAAGCGGCCAAGTGTGAGTCAGACTCGCCCATGAAGGGTTCCGTAGCAGCAAGTAACATCATTTACGATTTATGACGTATTAAAAAATTACTAACTAGATCTCGTTCAAACCAATTTCCGGTGGAAGTTTACATGGTATTGTACATCATATATTTTGTTTTAGTTTTATCATTCTCCTATTTTAGAAGCTACATCGGGAGGGACACACATTTTACCAATTTGTAAGTGTCTCGTGCGCAAACTATTCAGTTTAGAAAAAAATTATGTAATAAAACTCAATATCATTTTTGAAGACCTATCCATAGATACCCCACACGTATGGGTATGATGAAAAAAATTTTGAATTTCAGTTTTAAGTATGGGGAACCCGCAAAATTCATTGTTTTTTTTTTCTATTTTTGTGTAAAAATCTTAATGCGGTTCTCAGAATACATCTACTTACCAAGTTTCAACAGCATAGTTCTTATAGTTTCGGAAAAAAATGGCTGTGACATACGGACGGACAGACAGACAGACATGACGAATCTATAAGGATTCCGTTTTTTGCCATTTGGCTACGAAACCCTAAAAAGGAGTGAGCGTTTTACAGTTTCTAGGAAATAACCGAATATATTAAACAATAAACAATAGACATTCATTTATTCAGCAGCTTACGTTCATATAGTATTAATACAGAAAATAAAAAATTACAAAAAAAAGAGTAAAAATAAAAATAAATAAGAGAACACAGGCATTAAATGATCTGATTGCACTGATTGACGTAATGCTGCAAACGAGACTCACTCAACATAATGCTATCGCATGTTTGCGGCAGCTTTGGTTTTCAGCAATGTCCATTGAGGTTGGACATGAGAATAGTGAGTAGGCTATATTTCTATGAACGAGAAATATTTTATCAAAATAGTTAAATAACATAATTCAGAAGGGAAATCACTGTTTGTTTTGTTCTTGTTTTGTTCGTCATAATGCTATCGCATGTTTGCGGCAGCTTTGGTTTTCAGCAATGTCCATTGAGGTTGGACATGAGAATAGTGAGTAGGCTATATTTCTATGAACGAGAAATATTTTATCAAAATAGTTAAATAACATAATTCAGAAGGGAAATCACTGTTTGTTTTGTTTTTACACCCGCAATATTATGGTGGGTGACTTGGAACAATACATTTCGTACAACTTAGGTCTTAAAATATTCGGTTTGAGTTGACCATTACGAATCTATTTATCATAATACAGACCTTCTATTTGTATTGTATTAAATCCTCTACTATTTGGCGGAAGAAATACGTAAGAGGGAAGGATATTGGTTAATTAATGTGCTTCGTTTCTGAGTTATCACCGCTCAGCTAGGTAGCTCAGAACTATATTATTTTGTGGCTTTTCTTGGTTTTGTAAGGGACTGAAACAAATATGACTATAATCATATTATAAGATAAAATTATTGAGGATTACTACTTAAGACGGCTAAAGTAAACATTATTTAAGCCTCTCCTAAAGTTAATTAGGTTAATACTTCACTTATTTTAGACTAAATATTTATTATTTCTTTGTAGTTATTTTTATTTGGCGTCCTTCACATCTACTACTAAAGGTCTACGGCTTTTAGCTCCTGAAACAAATTTAGTCGAGAATACAATCCCACTAGTACCTATAAAATTTATGTAATTTTCTTACTTTTTTTTCAGAATTAAAGTAAAATATATTATTTATTTATGACTCATTTAATAGCAAAAGAAATTTTCGAAAAATGAAGCTCCTACAAGAACTTACAAAAAACAATTAACTCTAGAATACTATCAGTTAGAATTGAGTATTTGAAAGGTTCCTTATTATTTTGACCATAGAAATTCTTTGATGAACTTATTTTTGTTGTTACTGATATAAAGTAATTTGATTTTTTTGATTTTTTTATAGGTTAGGGTGACAAACAAGTACACAGTCCACCTGATGGTACGTGGTTGCTGTGGCCTATAATCATCTACATTTATCCACTTATGCGAATCAAAATGAATCAAAAAGGGTCTCCGGTTCTCTACACTCACCATACGGAACACAGCAGTGTTCAGCTGCTATTTTACGCTGGTATTCTGTGAGAGCGTGGTCCTACCCCGGTCGAGCCCACCCATTCGTGCTACAACTATACTACTAATATAGCTGCAGCATGGCTCTACCATGTATGTAGAATGTTTAAAAATAAAATTCTAGAAGTAAAATTAAACAATGTAAAATATGAAAACTTGATATTGTTCTTTCATTCCCAGCTGCCCACATGTAACATAGGTGCCATACCTTAAGCAGAAGAATGCTTAACAAGAAGAGACACAACCATCATCATCCTCATTATTACAATCATGCACAAATCCACTGGTGAACGTAGACCACTACAAAACACGGTCCAGAGTCACATTCCGAATCGACTTCCTCCATAGCCTACCAACGTTATACGGCTCTATAATCTGAAGTGACAATGGGCCGGCCATGTAAGAGCAAGAGAACCGAAGATCATTTTTACTAGAATCGAGGCATTGCATCTTAGTATTTAGGTGTGACAGCGTATCTTTAGCATTTGGATTCTTAAGGGATGTTTAATGTAAACATATATGGACAACAGCACCCATTTACCATCAGGTGGACTGAGTGCTCGTTTGTCACCATTATTCTCAAAAACAAAAATTAAGAAACCTGAAACTTAAAAAGTAACTAATTTTAAAATACTTTGTTTAACTTAGTGCATCGGTTTTCTTATTAATACAGTTGGTTAGTAAATGCCTGCAACATCAAGTGTTTACCTATACATTCAAAAAGTTTCAAGTAGAGTTGGAAGCAATATAACTGAGTAGAAGTTTCAATTTTACGTAAAATATGAGCAAATTATGAACAATTTTCATC
This sequence comes from Parnassius glacialis, assembly GCA_033319125.1. NCBI lineage: Eukaryota > Metazoa > Arthropoda > Insecta > Lepidoptera > Papilionidae > Parnassius > Parnassius glacialis. The sequence continues at coordinate 26,699,124 of JAVANC010000014.1, forward strand.
ATGTGCATTTAAATGGCGGTAAGGGAATTCATCATCCATTCGTCCCGTGGGTGTTATAAGAAGCAATTATAGGTAATAGCTTTCAACAGATGACGGTTTATATACAGCCATGCATATAAACAGCAGTACATGGACAGTTATTGAGGCAGCAGTATTATGGCTGCAGAATAAATAGGTCGGCGTGACCGTGAAAGGACCACGCTTTTACAAAATACAGCTGCATATATGCTTTATATAACGTTGGTACCACTCATTATACGAAATACAGGCATCATTAAGCTGCTCCTTAGCTTACTTAGTGGCTTGCTTAATGGAGAACTAGAGATCGAAATTTTTACTGGTAATAATTATAACTTCCAGTTCTCTAAAATATTACAGCTAAGAGGAGATGACGCATCGGCATTTTTTTCTTTTTTCGAGAACTGTGTGGTTGTTTATCATCAGTTCTATTAAAAGCCTATGGACACTTTAATAATCTAATTATAGGATATATTTAATAGAATAGGGCGACAAACGAGCACACAGTCCACCTGGTGGTAAGTGGTTTGCTTTTACCCATAGACATCTACATCCATCCTCAATTAAGAATCAAAATGCAGATGCGTTGTCAACCGTGAGGACTAAGATGGAATGCCTCTTTTACAGTAAAATGGATCTCCGGTTTTCTACACTCACCATACGAAACACAGTAGTGTTAGGCTACTATAAATATACAATATAATATGAAAATTGTTGTAATATAAGAAACAGAAAAAGAAACTTTTTTGTTCAATATAGATTATTAATAATACTTCATAATCATCACCATCACAGCCCTTCGCAAGTCCACTGCTGAACATAAGAAATCTCCTCCTCTCTCAAGAAATGCCACAAAGCACGGTTATGAGCCACCTGCATCCTTTGACTTCCTACATGTTTTACCAGGTCGTCACTCCATCTAGTGGTGGGTAATCCTAAACTTCACCTACTGATGCGAGGCTGTCACTCGAGAACTTTTTTCCCCCATCGGTTGTCGTCTATTCGAACTATATGGCCGGCCCATTGCCACTTCAGCTTACTAATCCGTTGGGCTATGTCGGTCACTCTGGTTCTACTACGGATATCATCATTTCTGAGTTTATCACGCAGAGAAACTCCGAGCATAGCCCTCTCCATAGCTCGCTGAGCGACCTTAAGCTTCCTTATCCGGCCAGCAGTGAAGGACTACGTCTCAGTTCCGTATGTCTTTACTGCCAACACGCACTGGGTGTACAGTCTCGTTTTCAAGTTTTGAGGTATACTGGTTGTACACCCTCGTCTTGAGGTATACCTGACGAGAAGATGTGTCGTAATTTCCCGAACACTGCCCAGCCGAGTCAATTGGATCGGATTCAAATCCGTCGATTGACCTCTCGGTCGAAGTTTGACTAGTCGGATTATTTGTCCCAGGTAAACATACTCATCAACAACTTCGAGCTTAGTGCTCCCAACTACTACCGGCATATATGTGACATGGACATTAAACATGATCTTTGTTTTGTCCATGTTCATCTTAAAACCTGTCCGTTGGGAGGCACTATTGAGGTCATTGAGCATATTGCTTAGGTACTCCAGCGATTCTGCCACAAGGACTATATCGTCGGCAAATCGAAGGTGAGTGATGTACTCGCCATTGATGTTAATACCGTATCCTTTCCAGTCCAGTAGCTTGAAAACGATAAATCATACTTATTGATATTATATTAAACCATCAATAAGTATAAAATAATACTTATTGATGATATAATATAATCTATATTGAACTGGTTAGGAAAATACTTCTGTCTTGGAACGAACAAGCAAGAAACCCAACAAACAAATTAGAAAAGGTTTGATAGCGATCACCTCGCAATACTCACTATATTAAACACAATGTATCACTCATTGGAAAATAATTATTTATTTGCCATTATGTATATAACTTATTTCCCCAAATAATAACATATTTGCCATTGTTAATGCCAGTGGACTATTCAGTAGTGAATAAATTTCATGATATTGAGATATAAGTATATACGACGATAGTTAACAAGGTACCACGAGTTACGTATTCAGGCGGTGTCCCATGGTCAATCTTATTTCCTTTTTTTACCTATAAATAATTTATATTTATAGAAAATACACTAGCCATATATATTAATTACTTTTGAAAACTGCATGAAAAATCATATTATATTACTTAAAGTATTAAACCATGTTATATATTTTCCGCTGCACTGATTGCATGACAGTTAATAGCCGGCTGCTTTCAAAGTTGCAAAAAGCTTAGGAGTGTAAGCGGATTTTAAGCTTACTCCAAGAACACTCGACAGCATCAAAATGTTTGTATGCAATACAAACGTACTAGGAGTTTCTTTTATGAAAGCTCCACTTAAATGTGAAGTTATTTATACAATATATTTCTTTATGACGTTTTGTGTGCTGGATAGAAAATAAAACAATGTGGAGAAACATGTACGGCATGTTTAAAAAGTTAAATGAGCATTAATATTGTTGCGCGCCACTATTAATATCTTGTACATAGCAACACCAGTTACCACCAGCGCCCTCTAGTATCGAGTAGCAGAACTAGGAGAGTCAAGATCCTACTAGAAATTTCGGGGCCGATATGTACTCGAACATTCTAGATGTCGCTACAGTTGAAGGTTCTGGAAACTATCTGAGGCCCTATATAAGGCCGGTATAGACCACGACCGAGGCAGTATTGAATTGGCGATATAAGCGAATACATCGAAGTAATATAACTGCGAACTAAAGTGATCAGTAGTACAATTGTGTTTTATTATTAGTGTGTTTTTAAGTTGTAATTAGTGTTCTGTAATTAAAGTGTCAATTTTGGTAATTCAATCGGTAGTTTTTAATTGTCTCGAACCCCAAGCTCGTAACAATATATTTTGGAGACGTAAAAGTATCCGAGCATTACTACTTTAGCTTATTGATACGCTGGACTACGCAAGTAACTCTTGTTCTTCCTCGTTACGATTTTAGACTAATTCAGAGCAAAGCCTTTTCGGCATTAGTCTAAAATCGTATTTACGCTAGGTGAATTCAAGTTCCATGAGTCATCGTTAGCAAAGCCAACTGCTTGAAGAACTTACAAGCGATGGTAGTCGATGGATGCTGGCAGCTTGTAACCGTACTTTGTGCCAATCTATGGCTCGAGTAAAAGTGTACGTCGAAAGAATCTATCAGATTTCCACGTAGTAGAACCATGCTGCATCTAAAAAGTTCAATGCAATAATATAATTGTCGCCTCAGTCGAGGAAGGACCACGCTCTCACAGAATACCAGCGTAAAATAGCAGCTTAATACTGCTGAGTGTAAAGAATTAGAGACCCTTTTCACTGGAAACAAGGCTTCCTAGTTAGCTTAGAGTAGCCGTTAGTTAGGGATGATAACGTATCTACATTTTGATTCTAATTGAGGATACGTGTGTATGGGCTACAACATTCACTTATCATCAGGTTTAACACACACTTATACTCAAAAAAAGAATAGATCTCATTTCCTATGAAACATGACAGATACCATCATGTATATCAGACGTTATACGCAGACCTTTGGCGGCAAGACATTACTGGTACGAGAAGAAGAAAACGTGGGCAGCGTGAACTGGAGCAGTGTGGCATCGACAACTATGGCAATTGTCCAGTGCTGCAATCTATGGAGGAGACCTATGTTTAATCATTTATTTTTTCCATAAATAAGCAAGCTGGAATAGACTGTAATAATCTAACTATACAAAACCTTTATGTAGTAGAAACACGTAGTCATTTAATTCTTATTAATAAACAAATAATGATTTTTAGTAGACTCCAATAAGTAAACTGAAACTTTTTAAACAAATGGAAAAAGGCGAATCTTTGCTGACAAAGTCTCGGATTGGGGGCAACAAAAGCTAGTCCAGTTCAATCCCCAGAAAACACAAGTTTGTGCGTTTACCGCAAAAAAAAAACACTTTGTCGTATCTACTCAGTTTTAACGCTTGCTTTAAACCCTTGCTGCCTCAGCTAGCATCGGAATCCTCGGCGTCGACATATCAAATAATGTGCAGTCTCCTGGTCACTTGGAAGGGAAGGACAAATTAAAAAAAAGCTTGGCGTGCTCAGAAGAGTGAGACAGTATTACATGCTAGCACATCTATTGCAACTTTGCAAAGCACTATTTTGGCCTCACGTGAATACTGTTCTCATCTCTGGGCCGGAGCACCCCAGTGCCAGCTCTTTCCACTTGACCGCATCCAGCGCAGAGTGGCTCGAATCATCGACGACCAAGAAACAGAAACAGAAACAGAAACTTTTTTACTCAATATAGATTATAAATAAAACTTATTGAAAGTCACTCTTTTGTATAATTACCACTGGTTCGAAAAAAACCTCTGTCCTGGGAAGAACCAGCAAGAAACCCAGCGGGTCTTTTTTTTAAATAACAGCTTACAATCATATATGTTACACAAATTAACAACACAACAAATTAGAAATAGCTTGGGAGCGATCACCTCACTTCCAGGGGTTATTATCATCTATAAATTCTTTAATATTATAATAACCCTTTTTATACAAACTTAATTTAATAAAGTTTTTGAACTTTGAGCAGGTCAAATTTTGTAAATTTTCTGAAATTTTGTTGTAAAAGCGTATACATCGCCCCAAGAATGAATTACTAACTCGATGGAGTCGAGTAACTTAACTTTAGTTAAGAGATAACAAGTTCTTTCTGATCGGCTTGATTCATTGGCGCTGCGTAGGGATGTTGCATCCCCTTGCATTTTCTATCGAATCTGCCACGGGGAGTGCTCTGAGGAATTGTTCGGATTAATCCCAGCCGCCAAATTTCACGAACGCACATCGCGGCAGAACTCCCGATCTCCCGATACTCCCGATACCATCCACACCATCTGGATGATTGGCGGTCCATCACTGTGCGATTTAGAAGATGTTTTCTTCCTCGCACGACTTCCTTGTGGAATCAATTACCATCAGCGATTTTTCCGGACCGATACGACTTAGGGACCTTCAAGAAAAGAGCGTACTCCTTTTTAAAAGGCCGGCAACGCATCTGCAATTCCCTCCCTGGTGTTGCGGTTGTTCATGGGCGGCGGTAGTCACTTACCATCAGGTGAGCCGCATGCTCGTTTGCCCCCTCTCATATAAAAAAAAAAAAGAATTGTTCGGAGTAATTGCAGCCGCCAAATTTCACAAACGCACATCGCGTCAAAATTCATGATACCATCCTCAGAATCTAGATGCTTGGCGGTCCACCATTGTGCGTTTTACTAGGAGTATTCTTTCTCGTACAACTTGCCTGTGTTATTGTTTACCATTGGTGATTTTTCAGGACCGATGCGACTTAGGAACCTTCAAGAAAAAATCTTACTCCTTTCTTAAAGGCCGGCAACGCACCTGCAATTCCCCAGGTGTTGCAGTTGTTCATGGGCGGCGGTAGTCACTTACCATCAGGTGAGCCGCATGTTCGTTAGCCCCCTCTTCTATAGAAAATGAATAAGGCTTGAATAAAATTACAGCAGGCACTCTCTTGCCTAAAAGTCGAAGCACGAGCGGCTGCAAATTAAAGGTGTTAAACAAAGTTTTCTATTCAGACTTGATTCTCGCATCCTAATTAATCGTGATTCATTTCGCACAAAACGTAAAATGTAATCCATTTTCATTTAAAATGGTATTTTATTTTCATTACCTGGGTGACGGAGCTCCGCACGACGCTAGAAAAAATAAAAATTTTCTCTTCAAGAAAAGACACATAAATAAAAATTCGTCTTGATTGTTACAACCATTTTCACGAAGCCACTTTCATGTTGTATTATATAATATAAAATGTTTTTACAAGAATTGCTTAATTAAAGTTTTACGTTCAAAAAATAATATGAAAATTTAGGAAAACTTAAATAACACGCATTGATCATGGGCTATAATGCTTTTAGAGTGAATTATCCTTGTGATCCTGATGAGGATACTAGGATAAAGTTATTAAGTTATTGTATGCAAATTTTCAAGTAAATCGGCCGTTTTTTTGGCCGACAAGTTGGTGAAAATTTAATTAAAACATTCCTTTACATAAATAGGTAAACGCGAAGCTAATAAAAGTGTATTAAAATAGGATAGAATTTTAATTTTGACTTTGAGTTTATGATTTCTAAATTATTTTATTTATTAGCGTTGAAATTATGTAAGTAAATTATTTTATTAAAAACTAATTAAAATTATTTGTTAATGGAACTGAACCTATTAGTTGGCAGCATTAATTTTGATTTCTTATATTTACGCGAACACTACACATTTAAATACAACTAATTTTACGTATTTTATCGCGTATATTATCTTATTTTTATATTTCCGACGTTTCGGGTGCTTTCCAGCACCCGTGGTCACGGGGGACTGAGGTGTTTGACGTCCTGCTGTCATAGTTAACCCGGCTACCTTCAGTTTTTTAATATTAATTTTTGGTTCGATTTACGCGGAATGAGCTTACAGTATCTTGAAGTCTGGCAGTGGTATACTTGGGTTTGATTTTATTAATTATGGGATCCCAAGCACATGGCAGCACCCATCCATCTTCTCTATTGAAACTAGGATGTTTTTTAATTTCAATAGCCTCGCGAATCATCCTTGGGAGGAATCGGTGTTCTTTTGCGAGGATTTGTGGTCTATCAAATCTAATGTAATGGCGGGGACGATCTTGAACATGATCACAAACTGCAGACTTCCCGATACGTCGGTGCCTCACGTCAGCTATATGTTTTTAACGCGGGTTTTTATGGATCTTTTTGTTTGTCCTATGTACGAGAGACCACATTCACAATCCAGCTTGTACACCTCCTGCATCTTGTAGAGGGATATGACACTTGACGGATGGTAAAAATTGACCAATCTTCTTCAGCGGCTTGAAGTATGTTTTAATGGAAGCTCGCTTCAAGATGTAGCCAACCATGTCTGCGACTCCTCTGACATAGGGTAGTACAGCAGGCACACGCTCGACTGTGGCTGGCTTCACTCGGTTACTGTGACGTAGGCGCGGGACCCGAAGCTTGTTGTCTTGCAGTACTTGCTCGACGTGCTGAAGCTCGGCGGCCAGATGTTTTCTGTCACATATCCCTCGTGCTCACTGAAACAAAGATTTTCCCACGGTAGCTAAATGTGAAGGATGATGGTGCGATTCACCATTTAAATATCGGTTGGTATGTATATTTTTTCTGTACACAGTATGACCAATAGTATTATCAGTATTTCGGATGACTAAAGCATCTAGGAAAGCTAAAGTATTGTTTGCCTCTAACTACATTGTGAATTGTATTTTAGGGTTTATGGAATTAAGCTGGTTGAAAAATGCAGTTACTTTGTCAGATGGTAAAATTGTGAAAGTATAAGTGAACCAAAAATTAATATTAAAAAACTGAAGGTAGCCGGGCTAACTATGATAGCAGGACGTCAAACACCTCAGTCCCCCGTGACTACGGGTGCTGGAAAGCACCCGAAACGTTGGGAATATAAAAATAAGTTAATATACGCGATAAAATCCGTAAAATTCGTTTTATTTAAAATCATTAATTTTATTTCTTCAAAGTATTTGAATTGTAATATTTAACAATAAAAGAAAACCGGAACACTTTCTTTCCGTTTCTAAAACGTGAATGATTTGGGTCGTGACCTGAAGGGCATTAAAACTTTTTTGCGATGTTGCTTGCTGCATCTAAGCTACCAGTATATTAATCCTCAATGCTAGAGGAACTGAACATCAAAGAACACCTGCCTGCACAACTTACATGAAGGATTCTCCACCATTCTCTCACCAATCTGCAAATGTCTTAACAATAGAGTAACGTGAAACTGAGCCGCCTGATTGGTATAAGATCAGCTCGATATGCGGTGCGAATATCCAAAGTTTTGAACATTACATTGAGTGAAAAACAAGGGGCAGAAAGAAATCATGGCAAGCATTATTCACGATGAATGAAAATAAAAAAAGGTCGTTACGGCATCCACGTGGGCCAGTGTTCACGGCATCTGGCTGTCATACTTTGAGGTGGATCCCAGCCGGAACTGACATTGTGCAAATTGTTGATTTTTTTTTCATTTAACAAAAACCACACACAATCATACACAATCTTGGGTCTGGTTGTGTTGTGACTATTCTCGTATCTCTGAAGCTTAATCCTGGACTATCTCTATTCAATCTTTCCTTGAAAACACCCACATTGTAATAATAATGTCCTCCAGACCGAGTTTCTGGGAATTTCTTTACAGAAAACCCAATAACTGATTTTGGCTCAACTTGGGATTCGAATCCGGGGCCTCACGATCAGCAAACGCGTTTACGACCTCTAGACCAACGAGGCAGTCAGACCCACATTGTAATCTGATGGAAAGACAGACGCTGGCAAATTATTCCACTCTGTTGCCAGCGATATTAATATAGCTACATCGTGGCTAAACTACATAAAAATGCGTGGTAAATGGAGATTTGGTCCTATATACCTACATCGATGCTAAATACAGATTCACATTTATGTTTTGGTTGGAATTTCTATTTTTACACTATAAGAAGTCCAGAGTGAGTTCGGAACGAACGACTGTCGGGCCTGCTAGTTTTACATTTATAAAGATAAAAAAATATAAAAATGTCCATCACATAAATCCTACATGTTTCTCTATAAATCTCTGGAAACTCCCACACATCTATCCTTTTTAGGGATGATTATGGGCGACACTTAATTGAATAAAATATTCTTGTGTGATATTATATCCGCACGAATCAGCTCGTCCGAAATAGAAACAAAAATTATAAAAATTGGAAAAGCCAGCATAAAGAACGATTCAAAAACGGTAAGTTTATTTACAATGCTGCCAATTTTACATATTATAATATTATGATATGATTTATGACCGCTGGTGCGAGTTTTAGGTTCCCGGTTCAAAATTATCGTTTATTTTGTCTTTAAATAAAAATATTTATTTAAAATTATAATTTGAAATAATATAATATGTGGTTGACAAAATTTGTGTTGCTTGCTAGACGTTTAGAATATTAATGACCGCTTCTCCTGAGGCTTCTTTCAAGAGCTTCATACTCGCGTTTTATACGATACGACATCAGAGGGCGTTCGCTCTCGTAGGTGGCGTTAGTAGTCGTAACATGCTCCCGCCCTTGGAAGCTTCAGCTTCCAACTTGATGTTCCGCTTCTTGATTCGATGGTTGCTGCGGCAGGGGGCAGATTTTCGAGAAGGCACGACGAACGATTCCGCTGGAGGTGCGAATATCAGCGACTCGAGACACGCCATCTTTACCAGGGAAGATTTGTATGACTCGTTCCAATTTCCACTTGAGCGGTGGTAAATTATCATCTTTGATCAGTACCAAAGAATGTAATGGGATGTCATCCTTTTGCTTTTTCCATTTCCTTCTCAGTAGGAGTTCTGCAACATATTCCTTTGACCAACGTTGCCAGAAATGTTGACGTAATTGTTCAACTCTATTATAGCGTGTCAACGCGGGTATTGGCTTTGTTGTAAGATCCTCGCATGCAGTAGCAGTTAACGGCCTTCCGTACAGGAAATGTGCAGGCGTGAGAGGTGTAAGGTCTGTAGGTCTGCGGACAAAGGTGACATAGGACGGGAATTCAGGACTGCTTCAATTTGTGTTAAAGCCGTGCTAAACTCCTCATAAGTCAATCTAGCATTACCTACTATACGTCTAAGGTGGTACTTACACGATCGTACCCCACTTTCCCATAGGCCTCCAAAGTGTGGTGAGTATGGGGGAATAAATTTAAAATTAATGCTATCATTAGCAGCAAATTCGATAATTTGTTTTGAATTACTAGTTAAAAATGAAGAAATTTCCTTTTCGGCACCTACAAAATGTTTCCCGTTATCGGAAAATATAATTTCTGGTTTACTTCTTCGACTCATAAAACGTTTTAAAGCTAAAATATAATCATTAGTTGAGAGACCAGTGACAAGTTCCAAGTGCATAGCGCGTGTAGTAAAACATATAAACAAACATATATACGCTTTAATAAGTCTAGATCCCCGGCCCTTACGATTTAATATGAAAACTGGTCCGGCATAATCAACGCCTGTTCTTATGAATGGAACCCAGGTTCTAAACGTTCTGATGGCAAATTACCCATAATAGGACACAAAGTCTTACCTCTTATACGAGTACACACAACACAGTCGCGCACTATCTTTCGAACGAGGTTTTTACCTCCTAATGGCCACCAGCTCTCACGTATGGTCGCTAAAAGTAGCTGTGGACCCGCGTGAAGCAGCCTCGTGTGTTCGTACCTACACAATAACACTGTATAGATATGCTTACTACATATTAAAATAGGATGTTTTTTATCAAAATTGAAAAAAGTAGAATTACACAGTCTTCCACCAACTCTAATTATTTTATTATCGTCTAAAAATACATTTAATCCGGATATACGATTATACTGTTTACTATTTGTTTTGAACTTAATGTTATTCACTAAATTATTATACACGTCCGGAAACGATTGCATTTGTGCGAACCTAACTAACATATGTTGTGACGCATTCAATTCACTAATACTCAAGGAACCGGTAGGGCGATGTTGTTTACGCTCTGACTTAATCTGTGCGTTTTTTATAAAACGAAGTATGTACGCACCTATTCGTTTTAACTTAATAAAAGAAGAATATCGTTAAAAATTAATAATGCAATTGTTTTCCACACAAACGAGATTTATTGTTTTTGATTTTATTTCTGATAAATTATATAAATCCGAAATGTCCTTATTATTATAAATCGTCCAATCAGAATTATGAGAATGGAGATATGATGGGCCATGCCACCATAAATCGCAGTTTACTAATGAATCTAGATACTGACCTCTAGATAATAAGTCAGCTGGATTATGTTAACCATTAACGTGTAACCATATTAAGTCACCCGTTAGTTCATTTATTTCTGTAACTCTGTTTTGTACAAATGTTTTAAGTAGATGAGGAGACGTTCGAATCCAACCCATAACAATAGTTGAGTCTGTCCAGAAGAAAACACTCGTAAATTTTAATCTAAGCGACTCAACAATTTTTTTATATAATTTTGCCCCTATTAATGCTCCGGAAAGTTCGAGACGGGGTAAACTAATCGTTTTCAAAGGCGCGACTTTATTCTTGGCACATAATAAGTGCACACATATGGATGACTTATCATCATATGTGCGTATGTAAGCACAAGCACCGTACGCGATTTGGGATGCGTCGGTAAAAATGTGGAGTTCCGTATATTGATTGTTACGAGTATCACTTGTTACTCGTCGTGGTATATTCAAATCATTCAATAGTTTTAATGAGTTAATAAATTTATTCCACGTTAAGATTACATCCGAAGGCACAGGAGTATCCCAATCGATTTTACTTAGCCACAATTTTTGTAATAGTATTTTGCAAATAATAATTGTTGGAGATAACAGGCCTAACGGATCGTATACTTGAGAAGCTATGGATAACATTTTCCTTTTAGTCAAAATAAGTTCACTTAAATCATTATTAAATTTGGTGTCAAAAAAGATTTTATCGCTATTATTTTGCCAGCCTAAGCCTAGCGTTTTATTTTGTGTATATTTATCAATAAAATGTTCTTCCGTATTATCATTATCTTTTACACCAAAATTAAAGGTCCATTTACGCAACGGAAAACAACCAGACTGTAATACCTTTGAAATTTCGTTACAAATTTGTAATAAACTTTGACAATTGTCGTCACCTGTTATTAAATCATCGACAAAAAAATCTTGCATGATAACGCGCGTTATGTCGTCATCATTGCATTCTATTGCTAGTTGTCGAATGCAGCGCATACTAAGGAACGGCGCTGAAGCGGTGCCGTACGTCACCGTGTTGAGTTGGTATGTAGCTAAGGGTTCCGTAAGATTTTCTCGCCAGAGTATAAATTGCAAAGACCTTTGGTCTGCTTGAACAAGTACTTGACGAAACATCTTTTCTACATCTACACATGCTACGTATTTATATTGTCTAAATCGCAACAAGATAGAAAATATGTCATTTTCTATCTATATATTTTGACCAGGAAACTGAATATCATTCAACGATTTTTTTGAGCTGGTCACAGCACTTCCATCGAATACTACGCGTAGTTTTGTTGTAGAACTGCTATCCTTCAAAACTCCCTGATGAGGAAGATAAAAATTAGGAGAACTACTCGAATAAATTCTAGTCATATAACCCATATTTATATATTCACGCATGAAATCATTATACATTCGTTTATAATCAGGTATACGATCGAGTTTACGTTCTAGTGATAGAAATCGTTTCTTCGCTGACGTATAAGAATCCCCGAGCATATCAGCTGATTCTCTTAGCGGTATTCGAACCGAAAACCTACCATTATTTTCACGTTTAGTAGTTTTTGTAAATAACTCCTCGCACACACGTTCATCATTACTTAGAATGTTGCGGGAAGCTGTGGGTATATCCTTTAACTCCCAAAATTTTTTGAGCTGTGTATCAATGCTCTGACTAAAATTACACTGAAACTGATTAATGCGCAAGTTCTTGGTGTAAATAGGACCAGATATCAACCACCCGAATTTAGAACCTTGTAAATATGGCCCGCATGGTAAACGAATTTTATTATTATCTAAAAGATCCCAAAAAATATTGGCCCCTAATAATAAATTTATATCTGAGGGTACATTAAAATTAGGATCCGCAAGTTGAATGTTATTGGGAATATAACGTTTAATATCAAATTTAACGTTCATCGAGGGTAAACTAGACGTAATACACGGCAAGACGATACAATTTAAATTTACTTTATAGTCGTTTATTTTTGAACGGATAGATACATCGCATGTCTCGATTGTGAAATGAATTTTCCAACACCCGAGATTTGAACAGTGGACTGTATTAGAGGCGCATTTAACCGTTTACACAACTTATCCGAAACAAAACAATGCTGGCTTCCATTATCGAGGAGAGCACGTGTTGTGTGAAAACAATTATTACTATCTACTATTTCGACTAAAGCGGTGGACAGCAAAACCGGTTGTAGTAAACTTTTTTGCTGCACGGTTGTCTCAGCTGATAATGAGTGCAACGCAGCTGTAGACACTGTTGTGTGTGGGCTCGTCTATCACACGCGCATCTACATTAAAATGTAACAAAGTATTATGTTTGCGTTGACACTGTTTGCAAGGGCCGAATAAGCAGTCGTTTACTGAATGCCCCGCACGCAAGCAATTACGACACAGATTTTTGTGTTGTACGAATTTAAGCCTATCTTTAACCAATAAATTAAAAAAATAACGCAAGTGTGTAGTGCATGATTCTGGCTACATAATAAGCATTTAGGAAACTTCTTTTTAGTGTTCCATTTAGGTTTGCTATTGCCATTATTAGTTGAAACGTAACTATGAATATTACCTGATACCGACTCGTTTAGCTTATTATTGTTAGGAAGTGATTTATTTTGCGATTTGTGTGCCTGAACAGTCCTTATCATATCCAACATGTTTGCTTTATTGCGTAGAAATGAAAATAAATCTTCTAAACATATTTTCTCGGAAGAATCGCCTTTAAATCGACTACCAATATCAACTCTCCGCGTTTCCCATTCACGTTCCGTATTAGTATCCAGTTTCGAAATTATTAAATGGATTATCAAAGTATCCCAATACTCGGTGGGCTCGTTAAATGTTTTTAGAGCGCGTAAATTTCTAGAAACTGTGTCTATTAATTTACGAATTTGTGATGGTGATTCCTGTTTAATGCTTGGAATATTGAATAATGATTTGACGTGATTATTTATTAACAATCGAATGTTATTATAACGATTTTCAAGTAGCTCCTATGCTTGGATATATTTAAGCGCTGTAAATTCTAGAGAACTTTTCACTTGTAAGGCAGTACCAGTCAATGATGATTTCAGATAATGATATTTTTGAATTTCATCCAAGTCAGAACGTTTATGTATGAGTTTTTGAATTCTAACCAGTTATCGTAAGAGCCGTCGAATATAGGCAGTTTAATTTGAGGTAATTTAACGTTAGATTGCAATGAAGCGCACTGTGTTACTTGAGATCCATCATCCATTCCATCACTCAGACAATTGGCAACGGCCATTGTGCTAAAATACAATGATTCTAATGATTCTACATGTTCTAAATTGATACAAATTTCACTATCTGAAGAATTAAGTTCTACTTCGCTTTCTATACAATTAAATTTATGAAAAACTTCACTAGCCGATTGCTTCCTTAACTTTAATTCTGCAATTTGAATTTTGTTGAAGCTAGCACCTTCTAAACTTGTAACGTATTTTTTAAACTGCGTTAGTTTGCCCTTCATTTGACCTCTTTTTTTCTTGAGATCCGAAAGATATTCGTCTACTGATTTCTTTTTCGAAGGCGAAAGAGATGAGACAATTAATTTTACACTAGAACTTTCACTCATGTTGGCGGCCTATGAAGAAATAATATGGTAAAAGTAGGTACTCACGTGTAAGTATTTACGGCTGTAGCGTTGCAACCAGACAGAAATCTCGAGCACTGTAGATGTGAAAAGGACACGGTTTAGCACAATTTGAAAAGTATTAGGAGTAAAAGGGAATAACAACCTGACCGTTTCGCTGCTACTACGCTTAGTTGTGCGACGCTGGCTCAATTCTTGAAATCCGGCGATGATGGTCCAAAATATGGTGCAAGTTTCAGGTTCCCGGTTCAAATGAATCGTTTATTTTGTCTTTAAATAAAAATATTTATTTAAAATTACAATTATTTGAAATAATATAATATGTGGTTGACAAAATTTGTGTTGCTTGCTAGACGTTAAGAATATTAATGACCGCTTTTCCTGAGGCTTCTTTCAAGAGCTTCCTACTCGCGTTTTATACGATACGACATCAGAGGGCGTTCGCTCTCGTAGGTGGCGTTAGTAGTCGTAACAACCGCACTTACAACTAATTTTACAGACTTCCGGCTGTAACACTTAAGTATAATGAAATATCATGATTAACGCAGCGGTTAATGAATGGACCGTTATTTTCTTTGACTTTCTATATAGTTTATTTAACGTCAAGGTAGTAAATTTCTATTGAATTACTTATTGCCTGTGGCAAAATGTACTACTAATGTACTAATGTAGTTCTGCTAATGTACTAATGTAATTCTCAGAAAAACTTTATTGGTCACCAAACAAATCTGATGATAAATTAATTATTTATAACCATTTCATGTTAACTATTTCTACTCTCCAGCTTTTTTGATAGGATAGGGTGACAAACGAGCACACAGTCCACCTGATTGTAAGTATGAAGTTGCTGTGGCCCATAGACATCTACATCTATCCTCGTTTGCGAATTAAAATGCAGATATGTTGTCACCCGCGAGGACTAAGATGGAATGCCTCTTTTCCAGTAAAAAGGGTCTCCGGTTCTCTACACTCACCATACGAAACACAGCAGCTTTAAGCTGTTATTTATATTCTGTGAGAGCGTGGTCCTTCCCTGGTCGAGCAGACCCATTCCTGCCACAACTATACTACTAATATAGCTGCAGCATGGCTCTACCACGTATATAGTTATAGATAACGGTTCCACATATTTTACATATATTATGTTAGGACAGCTATAATTATATTTGTATTTTGCAATTTTTGAGTAATGTTCCTTATTCAGTTAACCAATTGAGTGTAGTCCATTTTTTTTATAAGAGAGACATGCGGCGCACCTGTTGGTAAATGCAAACCCAGGGGAACCAGGGGTATCGCAGATACGTTTTCGGCCTCTTGAAAAGGACTAGGCTCGTTTCTTGAAGGTCCCTAAGTCGTATCGGTCCGGAAAAATCGCTGATGGTAATCGATTCCACAAGGAAGTTGTGTGAGGAAAAAAACATCTTCTAAATCGCATAGTGGTGGACCGCCAATCACCCAGATGGTGTGGATGGTAACTGGAGTTCTGCCGCGATGTGCGTTCGTGAAATTTGGCGGCTGGGATTAATCCGAACAATTCCTCAGAGCACTCCCCGTGGTAAATGCGAAAGAAAATGCAAAGGCATGCAACATCTCTTCGCAGTGCCAATGAATCGAGCCGATCGGAAAGGACTCGGACGTCGATGATTCGAGCCGCTCTGCGCTAGATGCAGTCAAGTGAAAGGAGCTGGCACTGGGGAGCCCCTGCCCAGAGATGGGAACAGTATTCCATGTGAGACCGAACCTGTAAAATTGCAAAAGGTGTGCCGGCATGAAATACTGTCCTGCTCTGCTGAGCACGCCAAGCTTTTAGAGGCCAATTTGGCCTTCTTTTCCAAGTGACCACGAAACTGCACGTCACTCGATATGTCAACGCCGAGGATTCCGATACTGGCTGAGGCAACAAGGGAAGTGCCTTGAAACTGAGGAGCTACGACAAAGTGGTTCTTTTTAGCGGTAAACGCGCAAACTTGTGTCTTCTGGTGATTAAACTGGGCTAGATTTAGTCGCCTCCAATCCGAGACTTTGTTCAACAAAGACTCGACTTCAGACACAAGTTCCGGTACTCGGCGACGTTTTCCCGATAAATATTGTCACGGCCAGTGTATAGAGCAGTGCTGTCATCCGCATAGCAATGAATGTTACCAGTTAGCAACATGTCATTGATTTGCAGAAGAAACAGCGTTGGTCATAGCACACAGCCTTGTAGAACACCAGCGTTAATAGGCTTGTAGCCGGAGCATGCACCGTCTACAATGACCTTGATGCTCCGATCTGTAAGGAAGCTGGTGATCCAATTGCACAATTTCTCGAGAAGCACATAGGAAGGCAGCTTCGAAAGAAGCGCTTTGTGCCAAACCCGATCAAAGGTCTTCGCAATGTCCAAACTAACGGTCAACGACTCCCACTTAGACTCAAGTGCCTCCGCAAATCAATGAGTCAGGTACACCAGAAGATCACCAGCTGATCGACCCCGACGAAAACCGTATTGGCGGTCACTAATCAGCTGTTGATCCTCAAGGTACCGCATGAGCTGGCAGTTAATAATGGATTCCATTATTTTGGAGAACAAGGAGGTGATGGCAATAGGCCTGTAGTTGGACGGGTCTGAGCGGTTGCCTTTTTTAGGGATCGGGTGGACAAAAGCTGTGTTCCATGATTTCAGAACTACGCGTAGGGAGTATGAGTACCGGAAAAACGTGTTAGAACCGGTGCCAACTCCAGAGCACACGTCCTCAGCACAATTGGGGGGATTCCGTCACACCCACTCGGCTTGTGCCGACCGAGCGCTGTGAGAACCACACATCCGGCATGGAGCACTCACACCGCGGGATGGTCGGCGGTGTGTTCCCTACGTCATCAAGATTCGAGTTGGGCGCAAATAGGGAGCCTAAAAGGTCGGCTTTCTCTTTGCGGCGTGGGCCAGTGAGACGTCCTCCCTGTGCAGAGGTGGTAGTGACGGCTTATTACAAAAATTCCCTTGAACAGCCTTGGCGAGAGACCAGAAAGCACGGGTTCCCGAAGGAAGGCGAACTAGTTTCTCGCCAATTCTGCCTATGTGCTCTGACTTTGCCTTGGCAATAACTCTTTAGATGGATCTGAAGGCGAAATTATACTTTTTTTTAAGCATGTTCGTGTTTACATCCCGAGTCACCGAAGTCGCAGCCCAGGCTTGATAACACTCCTGCTTACTGCGTAATGCTGTCTTACAGGAGCGACAAACCAAGGCTGAGATCTGCCTCCGATGGGTACCACAGGTGATGGAATAAATCGTTCTATTCCCTGTAGCACCACATCAGTGACAGAGTCAGCAACAGGGCTGGGGTCATTCGACAAAAAGCAAACCCGCCCCCATGGGTAGGATGCAAAGAAAGGTAGAACCACGCGGCAGCTTTTGCTGTCGCACGGATGGGCCTGCTCGAACCGGGGTGGTACCACGACCTTACAGAAAACCAGCGTGAAGTATAGGCTTACATCTGCGTTTCGCTTGGTGAGTGCAGGTAGCCGGAGGTCCTTTTTACTGAAAATGAGGCATTCTATCTTGGTCCTCACGGGTGGCGGCGCTACTACATTTTGATTTGTAATAGAGGATAGATGTAGATGTCTATGGGCTGCAGCAACCACTTAACATTAGGTGAACTGTGTGCTCGTTTGTCACCCTGATCATATGAAAAAAAAGACTGCATTCCGTCGCAATCCGCCGACCTGTAATGCCAAACACGGCGGCAACCTGCAGAGCGCAACCGCGAAGGGAGCGGAGAGGCACCACACTCTGGGTCAGACAATGGTCCAAAGAGCCGAAAGGGGCATCGACAGAAACCTGATATCCGTTCGGATGAGAGGTCAGCAGAAGGTCCAACAGGGAAGGTGTATGATCCTCCACATCTGGAATCTGCGTAGGCGTAGTAACCAGTTGTGTAAGATGAACCATATGCCAAGGCAAAGTCATAAACAGATCTCCCTGCATGATCGGTAAAACGTGTATCGAGCCATTCGGCGTGGTGGGCGTTAAAATCGCTAGGGATCAGGTTCTCTGCAAATGGGACGGAATGGGATAGGATGGGTGGGATGGGTCATTACCATTGTCGTGTTGGAGTCCGATTTATGCAATAGTCATTCATATTAAAGTCAGATTATTTATTTTCAAGGCAGCCAAATAATTCCTTTACTCCACGATTCGTTATAATGTAATTGCAGTAATTTAATTTTTTATCAATATTATGTTGCTTCCCGTGTAGTGGCGGTTGAGAATATCCACTACCCCATATCTTGCCGTGGGTGTCGCAAAAGGCGACAAAGGGAAACAGGCAGGAGATGGGCAGTAGCATCTTCCTGGTAACGGCAAAAATAGAATAAAAAAACTGCGGTTGCCAACCCGCTCGCCAAGCGTGGCAACTATGGCAATATACCCTCATGATGGAAGTTACGAAGAGACGGCCCCAGTCCCCGGCGGCCCTGCTATTCCTGGCTACGGTGGCGACCATGGTAACGGCAAGGCAGGGGGTGCTAAGAATCTCCGGTGGAGATTCGGTTGCCACCTACGACGACTTGGCCTGGCAACATACAACGCACGCACGCTGAGGACTGACGAGAAGATTGTGGAGCTGGAAGAAGAGATAGACAAGTAACCTGGCATATTATAGGATTATTCGAAGTCCGAAAAGAGGGGGAGGACACGGTAATCCTCGAATCCGGCAACTTGCTCTATTACCGGGAGGGCGATCACCTGTCCCGAGGAGGTGTCGGATTTATGGTCCACAAGTCTCTCGTTAACAACGTTGTAAAGATTGAGAGTGTGTCGACGAGGGTTGCGTACCTTATACTCAGAATCACCAAACGGTATTTGCTGAAGATCATACAGGTTTACGCACCAACCTCGGGACACCCCTAAGAGAAGGTCGAGGAAATGTATGAGGATATCTCTAGAGCCATGCATTCCTCCAAAACCCAATATACGGTGTTAATGGGAGACTTCAATGCAAAACTAGGCACAAGAGAGGACGGTGAGCTGAAAGTGGGGAAATTTACAATAGCGCGACGGAACCCAAGAGGCCAGCAGCTGGCCGACTTCATGGAGAAAGAGGGACTCTTTATGATGAACTCTTTATTCCAGAAGCGGCCCCACAGGAAGTGGACCTGGTCGAGCCCCGACGGTTCGAAAAAAAATGAGATTGACTTCATTATAACGACCAGACGACAACTGTTCAGTGATGTCTCAGTGATCGCAAGGGTGAAAACCGGCAACGATCACCAAATGGTTAGAGGCACACTGAACCTTAACGTTAAGTTGGAGAGGTCTCGTCTAATGAAGTCAACGCTCCGTCCCCCTCGTGCTCGAATCCAAAGTCCCGAAACCTTTCAGCTCGAGTTACAGTTCAGAAAAGGCTTTAGCACCATAGACCACATACATACCCTTCGGCAAATTGTACAGAAGTCCGAAGAGTACAATTTGTTTCTATGTCTGGCGTATGTGGACTATGAGAAAGCCTTTGATTCCGTCGAAATTTGGGCGGTGCTGCAGTCCCTTCAGCGGTGCCAAGTTTACTGTCAGTATATCGAAGTGTTGAAGTGCTTGTACAGTAGGGCTACGATGACTATCCGTGTACAGAACTAAAGTACGAAACCTATCCAATTGCAGAGAGGTGTAAGACAGAGTGACGTTATATCCCCGATACTCTTCACCGCTGCATTGGAAGACGTTTTGAAGCTTCTGAACTGGAAAGGATACGGTATCAACATCAATGGCAAGTACATTACTCACCTTCGATTTGCCGACGATATAGTCCTTATGGCAGAATCGCTGGAGGACCTAAGCGTTATGCTCAATGACCTCAATAGTTCTTCCCAACGGATAGGTCTTAAGATGAACATGGACAAAACAAAGATCATGTTTAATGTCCATGTCACACCTATGCCGGTAGTTGTTGGGAGCGCTAAGCTCGAAGTTGTTGACGAGTATGTTTTCCTGGGACAAATAGTCCGACTAGGTAAGTCCAACTTCGACCGAGAGGTCAATCGACGGATTCAACTCGATTGGGCAGCGTTCGGGAAATTACGGCACATCTTCTCGTTAGGCATACCTCAAAACTTGAAAACGAGACTGTACATCCAGTGCGTGTTGCCAGTGATGACATACGTAACTGAGACGTGGTCTTTCACTGCTGGCCGGATGAGGAAGCTCAAGGTCGCTCAGCGAGCTATTGAGAGGGCTATGCTCGGAGTTTCTCTGCGTGATAAACTCAGAAATGAGGATATCCGCAGTAGAACCAGAGTGACCGACATAGCCCAACGGATTAGTAAGCTGAAGTGGCAATGGGCCGGCCATATAGCTCGAAGAACCGACAACCGATGGGGATGAAAGGTTCTCGAATGGCAGCCTCTTACCGTCAGGCGAAGTGTAGGGCGTCCCCCCACTAGATGGAGTGACGACCTGGTAAGATATGCAGGAATTCGATGGATGCAAGTGGCTCAGGACCGTGCTTTGTGGCATTCTTTGGGGGAGGTCTATGTTCAGCAGTGGACTTGTGAAGGGCTGTAATGATGATGATGATTATGTTGCTTATTATTTTTTATTAAGTTATGTTTGTTAGAAGTGCTTAAAACACAGAGCTTATTTTTAATTCAATTTTTATTATGTACAAAATAAAAAACTATAATAATTAAAAAAAAACTAAAACTAGATACTTAATTATCATATAGTCTTACTCCCCGCGGTATCGTGCCAAGAACGCTTGATGCGTTTCCCCGTTGAATGGCTATACTTAGCTTTTGAGCGAAAAAAGCACCAGCCCTCTTATCACCAGCAGCAACGACCAGCCGCGCATGGAGTTCCTTTAAGAACTTCACCGCACGTGGACTCACGTGCACATGGACCGATAGTCTCTACAGCAAATGGCACAAATATGTAGTCATCTCTCAGAGACTCATACTTGCGCCACTTACTCAGTTCAGCTGCCTCTGATGCCACCCCTGCTCTAAACGAGGTACCCCTGAGATGAGAGGCCGCCAGAGTGTCTACGTAAGTAGCATCCCACACAAGGGCTTTACCTCTCTCCCAAGGGACCAATATCATACCGTCGGGTCTCCTGCCATCGTCTCTAAATATTCCGCAATGCTCTAAAACCAAGGGAACATTTATAGAGACAAAAGCCCTTCGGATGATATCGTTCAAAGAACTGTGTCGTAAAAATCTACCAGCGCTTTTCTTACATGAAAGTCCGTGGAGCCCAAACTTGTCGACGCTGCTACCACAGGGGCACTCATGGGGTTGAACAAGCGCCGCTCCTAGTCGGATTCCTACGGAAATACACAAGCTTTCCCCATCAAGTAATGTGCCGAGATTACTTGATGGTAAAGCGTGTAACCAGTGACTAGATCCCTTAGTCGAAACAGCTAGATGGCGTGCCTTATCTTGGTCACTATGGAAATTATGAAACAAATCTTTCTGAACGCCCCGTACCAACGGAATATCCCACTGTTTTTGTTGGTTAACTTCCAGTGGAACATTTTAACCGGGACAGAGCGTTTGCCAAGTCTGCTCTGCCTCCGTATCAAAGTATAAGTCTACTTTATTATTTAAACTACTATGCACGGAGCAAGGAAAGCAGGCAATGCAACGCGTGAAAGATTTCTCACACCAATGCCACCAAATTTTTTAGGTAAAGTAGCTTGAGTCCAGGCTGTTATATTTAAAGTTAAATTTAGAATTTTTTCAATACCTATTTAGAGATTATTATCAATATCTTTTAAAATATCCGAACATTTCCAGACTGGAAGCGAGCGAAGTAAGTATGTAAATCTAGGTATAAGGAGACAATATTTTATAATAGTAAGAGCTATGTGAGGGTTTAATTTATACAATTTATCAACGTGGTTTAAAAACTGATCAATTTTTTTAACAGGAAGTTTTTAACACAAGAAGTAGATAAATTATTGGAAAAAATATTTCACATTAATTGCTATTTGGTTCAAGACCAATATTTTTGAAATTTCGAAAAATATGAGTAAGATCACTGAGGACGTCATCTGCTCTACCTCCCAGTGTACCGTCGTCCAGGTACCAGATATTCAACTTGGATTTCAAATTTGAAATAATGGGTTGAATTCTCAAACTGGAAAGTGCTGGACCTAGTGGGTCACCCCGCTGAACACCGCCACAGAATCGATAACATGGTTTTCGTAAAACAAGTTAGTATTTTGACTATAACATTGCCAAACGTAATGATAAATTTCAGGGGTATTGTTAGCCACTTCTTTCAGCAAGATTACCCTATCGATAGAGTTAAAAGCATTCCTTAGGTCAACCTTCACAAGAACATCTGCATCAGAGTTTGCTAAAAATGTACGCACTGAATGTACCGCTACCTCACAGCCGCCTCTAGTGCCAAAGCCTAGTTGAGTAGGCTGAAATTTGTTCTTAAGGTAAGAGATTATGTGCCTGCAAGCTAATTTTGATGTTAAGCATCGAAATGTAGAACCAACGGCAATAGGACAAATACCGTTATCCTTTTTTTTGAGGCACATAATCTTGCCCCATATAAGAATGGAATGAAATTTGGATTAACATTACCAGAAAGCATAAAGTTACATAATTTTGTAATGTCTTTAAGAAGTACTTCGCCGGTATCACGGGCAGAAGCGCTTACAAGATCTTTAAGATTTTGAGGCGTAATTCCGTCAATGCCGCCAGCAGAGCCATTCGAAAATGACATAATTGCTTTTAAAGTGTCTTTTTCAGAAATTTGTAAAGGTTGCGTTGAATTCTTGGGAGGCAGCGGTAAACCCTGAGAAGCTTTGACCGAAGGATGCTTCTGACGAAGGCTTTCAAGAGTTTCGACATTACGAGGAGCCAGGATGTCGTCTGAGAATAAAATACGGGATGCATTTTTTAAGTCGCCATCCATTACTTTCGACTCAACTACTTTTTTAAATCAAATTTAGGCCGTGGTTGAGATAAATGAGTATTAATTGGGTTATCTAAATTTTTTTTAGTTGAGACGTAATTGATTTATTTATTGTTTTGTCAAAATGAAAATGGGAATATGCGAAAGTAAATAATTTTTGCCAACTATTTTCACTATTAGTGAAACAATTTTGAATAGTGCATGACAATGCTTTAGCAAGCTGCATCCTCGCACCTCTAGGAATTCTTTTAACCACTGGTATATTACGATGATAATTGTAAATTTGCTCCGAAAAAAGGGAAAAATTTGTGCCAAAAGTTGAATTGCTAATAGAGTTATAAATTTCTACGGTAGGCTGTGAAGCCGAAATACTTTTACTATGACATTGTTTAATATGTATATTATTTAAACCCCTTTTACCTATAAACTGCCTACCGTCAGCACAATTTTGACACTGTAGGAAATCCGGCTGTGAATATAGCGGAACAGAGATGTAATCTCTACAGCACTCAAGTCTTTATATTACATAACTTCATATTTAATTTGTGCTGTACCCCGCATCTTGTGTGTGTGTGTGTGTGTGTGTGCGTGTGCGTGTGCGTGTGCGTGTGCGTGTGCGTGTGCGTGCGTGCGTGCGTGCGTGTGTGCGTGCATGCGTGTGCGTGTGCGTGTGCGTGTGCGTGTGTGTGTGCGTGAGCGTGTGCGTGTGCGTGTGCGTGTGCGTGTGCGTGTGCGTGTGCGTGTGCGTGTGCGTGTGCGTGTGCGTGTGCGTGTGCGTGTGCGTGTGCGTGTGCGTGTGCGTGTGCGTGTGCTTGCGCGTGCATGTGTGTATGTGTGTGTGATTATGCCCTATTTTTGTTTACAATAGCAGGTTTGAAGCGACTCATTACCGTCAGATTACTCACGCATATGTTCCGTACATTTCAAAGAAAACAACTAATACTTCACTAAAACAGGAAGAGTATACTTAAAGAAATCTGCAGTACCATGCGATAACGTAATTATATTATTATATAATATTGCTGGGATTTTTGTCTTATTTTGTGATTAGATGACGAACGAATTTTTGTAATGTATTCAGTATATTTACAGGATTTAAGAGAGGCGGTACCCTCGGCGCGAGTCGTACTAGTGTATGGCGGGTTTTTAATACTGTAACGCTAGAATTTTCACAGGCTTCCCAGATAATTAGTATCTTTTTTTTCAGCAAACAAAATGTGGTGAACAAGAAGTATTATAACCGTTGTCTGAATCAGTAAGCAGTTTAAATTCAATTTTTGATAGTCTGACAAAAATTGTAATCAAAAATAAATTACGCAAGCTTCAGCTAGAAAGAAAATTACTGAGAAATTTAAGAAAATACAAAGATAAAATATTTATTTACAGAAAAATGTGATTCTTACGGATATAGAAATAAATAATTTAATATAATATAAATGTATATTTTTATATTTTACATGTTTACCTTTTAAAATATCATTAAAATATAATTGTGACATAATATTATGTAATATTATATTAAATTAGCACATATGCAAAATAAATACAACAATAAAAGAATTGTACTCGATATAATTAACAATACAATATAAATAAACAATTACTACATACTGATCATTCTACCTTCGTATACCTAATCTATGATGACAAAAACTGACCACGCAGGCGCAACGCGCTTATATCAACTGCGCATGCGCGACTCTACTATCTCCCGCGCATGCGCGAAAACTTGTTTAGAATTGCTTCTCTAGTACGTAGTATAGTGTTACCAACTTATCTGTGAACTAACAGCTACGGCAAAATTGTGAACTACAGCCGCCCTTTAATCAAATGTCACTCGATACGTCATTGTTTTGAGAGTTTATAGAAAAATTAAAAATTCCGAAAACCATTAAAAGTGATGCCCAAAACATTATTTTAAAAGTATTAAAATTTTGTGAGCAAGAAGCTCGAGGGCAAGCACCGATAATGCCTTTCAATCAGGTCTATAAAAGAGAATCAGCTGCTACAAGAAGGAACAAAACATAGCAATACTGACCGTATTGCTATGTTTTGTTCCTTCCTTTCGTATTTCCGATAAATGGATTGATTAATGCAATTCATTTCTTTTTCAGATGTTAGTCAAGGATTCATTTCCAAAATAGTTAAAGAACCGGAAACCACAGAAACGCAAATTACAACGCCCGGTAAAAAAGGCATATTATTTAATTAAAGTTTAAATTGTTCAATTATGATATTTTTGTTTCTTCTTGTTTTTGGACATATATCTGTTAAATCTTTGTTCTAGTCTTTTTATTCCGTGACTAGTTTATTACCCTAGTATGTGGACTCTATGTAAGAATATAAGACCCTTAGATGGGAATATTTCCGAACTGGCAACACTTCAGCGCAGAAGTGCCAAGCTGTCAGTTCACAGATAAGTTGGTGGCACTATACATATAACTCAATGCTTTTGACAGTGAAAAATTTTGACAGTTATTTTCAATCAGATTTTTAATTATTTTAAGTGTGGCACCATTTGTAGACAGTTTTGCAGGACAACAAACTACTTCTTGGTGTAAATTTTTCTGATTCACATGCTCAGCTTTATCATTTCGTTCCTCTAGGCAAGACATGTCAGGCTGTTTTTTATTCAAAATTATATTTTTCTTTATTGTAGTTTTCTTCTGTGTTGTAGATTTACATCCACTTGTATTTTTTTTTATTTTTATTTTTATAATTTGAGTAATATTTTTCGTCGCTAAATTTTCAATTGAAGGCAACAAGGCAACAAGGGTCAGCAATTTGTAGTTTTTCCTCGAGTTCGAGAATTTTTTTCGCTAATGCTTCCATTCTGTTGTTAAAAGTTATATTTTTTTCTGGACAACTCTGGTTTAATTGAGTTATTGGAGAGGAAAACAGGAATGAATTATCCTCTTCATCTGACAGCGATTCATAAGATTTTTTTTTGTTGATTTTGTAGTCTTTATTACGATGAGTTATGTTATTATCCATCGCAGATGACATATAGCGGGTAGTAGCGTTTCTAATTTTTTATAATTATTTAATTAATTAAGGTAATTAAATTATAATTTAATTACCTTTGAGTACTCGATCGTACACCGTGCTTTGTGGCATTCCTTGGGGGGCCTATGTTCAGCAGTGGACTTGTGAAGGGCCGTAATAATGGTGAATGATGATTTGATCTTTAAGATTCTTAGAATTTATGCCAGATGGCATTGAAATATATAGCACCATCTATTGACGGAAGACTGAACTATTTATAACACTTGTTTTTCATTGGTCAGTAGATTTGTATTTAAGTTGGTTCAAAAAATAACGATGTCAGATTTATAAAATCACTATAAAAAGTCACTTACTACTTATAGCTAAGAACCTTATACCTCGATTAAGTCAACTTATGAAACAAAACAAAAAACTAAATGTAAATCGATTCATCCGTTTGGGAGCTACGATGCCACAGTCACATAGATACGAGTACATATACACACGTTAAACTTATAACACATCTCTCCTAAAAAATATAAAGAGAACGATAATTTCCTCACAGCATTTTTTGTCCTCGCTATTTAGTGGCGGATTGAGGATATGCGCTAACGAGTATCATCGTGTGGGTTTCGTAAGAGGCGACAGAGGGAAACTGAAACTGGAAATGGACAGCGGCATCTTTCTGGAAACAATCGAAAATAATTAAAAAACTATGGTTGCGGTAAGTGTGGCAATTATACCAAATATTTCCCCTATGAGGCATTATATAGGGCAGGCCTGTTCAGCAGAGGACTTTTGAAGGCTGTAACGATTCTTTTTCCAATGAACGTGTATTATATAAATTCTTAGCTCAGTTGATCCTTTGTTATTAAACCTTTAAATTGCTTTCCGCGTCTTTTTCTCTACACTAATCGAAAATAAATGATCTTTCCTAAGAAACTCCAAGTAATTAACCGAACAATAAGATTCAAGTAAAACTTATCTAATGGCAGGTGCTTGAGATTAGATAAGTTGGTTGGTTTTGTTTTGTGGGAAATGTTGTTTGGTAAAAAAAACTTTAAGAAGTGAAATCACCTCGCCGTTTAGTGGCGGCATAAGAGAAACCACCACCTATGTCATCCCGTGGGAAATAAAACAGGAGATGGGCAGCAACATCTTCATAGTAACAACTCAAAATAACAAAATACTGCGGTAGCAAGCCCACCTGAAAAATGTAGTAACTGTAGTAAATATCCCTCTATGGCTTCCCCATAGAGGAACTCATTGAGGCCTATGTTCAGCAGTGAGTTTTAATATGCTGTTATGTTAGAATGATGATGAATGAAAAAATAAAGCCGATTACAAAGATCTGAGAAGGTAACAACAGAATGTCGTCGAAATAATTATTTTAAAAACTTCTACCCATACTTTTTCATTATTATTAATTGATGTAAAACCTATTTAATAAAATAAGGGATATTAAAATCAACTCCCAATTAACATAGATTTTGCGTAACATACTTAAAAACATATTACATTCAAATTAAGTGCCAGTACTGTTTAAGTCAGCTAAAAAGTGGTCTACGTTAAGGTGTTAAAAGTTAAAGTTACAGTCTATATACGTCCCACTGCTGGGCTGCTTTCTGAGAGGGTTTGAGGGCAAGAAAATGTCCGCCACACAACCTTAATGCGCATTGGCGAACTTCACATGTCTTCGAAATATATTTTTTTCTTGTTTGTTACACATGCAGGTTTCGTCACTTGAAATTGCAATTACAACAGTGGTAGAGCCACGCGGCAGCTTTCGCTGTCGCACGGATGGGCCGGCTCGAACCGGGGTGGTACCACGACCTCACAGAATACCAGCGTGAAGTAGAGGTTTACTTCTGCGTTTCGCTAGGTGAGTGCAGGTGGCCGGAGGCCCTTTTTACTGGAAATGAGGCATTCCGTCTTAGTCCTCACGGGTGACAACGCATCTGCATTTTGATTTAAATATAAGATGATATTGATATTGAAGATATATAAGATGATAGATGTAGATGTCTATGGGTCGCAGCAACCACTTACCATCAGGTGGACTGTGTGCTCGTTTGTCACCCTTATTCTATAAAAAAAATAACGATTTCATTGGTGCCGGCGAGGATCAAGCACGGGTTGCTTGTGTATTGTGAAATTTACAGCGAGCGCTTAGCCCCTGAGCTACCTCGACTCCAGGCGGCTCGGTGGAGTCGTGGAGGAAGAGGAGTATTGGTATGGCGATGCCCCACTCGCGCTATCCTCCGCGACTCAAACAGAGCTGCACCGTCGATGCAGTGGTGGTGGGGCTGCGGGGGGAGAGGAGTGTCGGTATTTCGAGGCGTCGCTCTCCCTACCCTCCGCAGCCGAATCTTGGTTGGCGGCGGAGCCATAGACCAGATCCAACAGGTGGGGTTAGGAAAGCTAGTGCTTCTGAGTGCTTGTTTTTCCTGGTCTCATGGCCTTCGCGCATAGGACACGCCCCCGTCCAGTGCGCAAGTAAAGTTGGCGGCCGCGGAAGAATTCACACCATGTGTTCTGATATGCCTTACCTAAGAAGAAAATAGAGGAGAAGTAGTCATCCCCCGAAGAGGGGCTGCCATGGGGTGGCTAGCGCTGGTGGGACCGCAGATGTGCGCGAAAACATTCCTGCCAATACGCGACGAAGGTGGAACACCATGGGGTTTTAGTCGGTGCGAGACTGACAAAACTCGTCCCTGTCCCCGGGAGGCGGGTACGCGTGGGCCTTTCCCCATATTAAAAAAAAGCCCCGGCTCTACGTTAGGGTGTAAAAGATACATTTGACAGAATAACGGTGACAAAGGGGCACACAACCCCGTTAGTTTTTATGATGTCAGATGTAGCCGTTATAATGCCCACCTGGCGCGGCTCTTAATGCATTTCTATGCCTGACGCCCCTTGATTTTTATTTAGACAAGGAGACGAGGGCTAGTTTGTATAGGATTAATGCCCAGGGCAGTCTGAGCTTGCTTTTTACAGATTGAAATCCCTGCTCGATTTAATAAAGGAAACACCGATCTTATGCATGATCTCAGATTTCATGCATTCACTACAAACTTCAAGCTTTGGAAACATTAAATTATTGCCTCTCTTCACATCTATATGAAAACTTCGATGAGCTGTTATGCACACCCGCAAAAGTAACTGATGAAAAAATTATAATAATATTTTATTTGTTTGTTTATTCGTTAACCTAAACCATTGCTCATCCGTTAACGATGAAACTGGTGAGCAGATTTGTGCGCTTTTGGCATATTTGTGCATTACATGTGTTGGCGACGCGCTTAAAAAAATCATTTTTTATAAATTTCCCTTTCATAAAATATAAGTACATTTATACTTATAATTATTTACTATTAAAAGTATAAATCAAGTCCAAAATCGTTTTCAGTACCTAAAAGACTGTAATGAAGTGGACGATATGAATGACAAGCTCGTGGGAACTCTACATGCGGTCCGAGTTAAGTTCTGCAAGACTCGCCGAAGAAGAACACAAAAACTCTCCGATCACACTTTTAATCTCATGCCTGTTAGACGGGAGATGAAGCTACATTCTTCAAAAGATTTGACAGCATACAGGCAACTGAACAGATAGATCTCCAAATGCATGCGGCGGGACTTACGCAACTTCAATTCAGCATGTATTGAAGAAGCGATCGAACGGAACCAAGGCTCCAAAGTCTTTGCCAGAGATTTGTCTGCCAGAAAAAGCCAACTGCTGCCAAAGAGAGCCAAAGCTGAAGACCGAGTGTGGCAGCATCGTTTCCGGGGCACCAGAGATTTTGAGTGAGATTAAGAGGTTTTATGGGCAGCTGTACACGTCATCGTTGGAGCCACACGCAAGTGTGAGTAACGATCCAAGAGCAATTCTTATCCGACACTATTCCGAAGATATTCCGGATGTCAGTCTGAGCGAGATTAGAATGGCTCTCCAGCAACTTAAAAACGGAAAGTCCCCGAGCGAGGATGGAATTACAGCGGAGCTTTTGAAATCGGGTTGAAAACCGGTACTTGAAGTCCTTCAGAAGCTCTTTAATTCCTCCATGATGGCACTACTCCGGAGGCGTGAAGCAGAAGTGCGGTGATCTTGTTCTTCAAGAAAGGCGACAACGCTCTCTTGAAGAACTACAGACCGATTTCCCTTCTGAGCCGCGTCTACGAGCTGTTTTCAAGAGCCATTACGAATCGTCTCGTATGTAGACTTGACGACTTCCAGCCTCCCGAACAAGCCAGATTCCAAAAAGGCTTTAGTACCATAGACCACATACATACCCTTTGGCAAGTTGTACAGAAGACCAAAGAGTACAATCTGCCACTTTGTCTTGCGTACGTGGACTATGAGAAAGCTTTTGATTCCGTCAAAATTTGGGTGGTGCTGCAGTCCCTCCAGCAGTGCTAGGAGGCTGTCTGTATATCAGAGTGCTAAAGTGTTTGTACAGTAGAGCTACGATGGCTATCCGAGTACAGAACCAGAGTACGAAACCTATCCAACTGCAGAGAGATGTAAGACAGGGTGACGTAATGTTCCCGAAACTCTTCACCGCTGTATTGGAAGACCTTTTTGAAGCTACTTGACTGGAAATGATACGGTATTAACATCAATGGCGAGTACATCACTCACCTTCGATTTGCCGACGATATAGTCCTTATGGCAGAATCGCTGGAGGACCTACGCACCATGCTCAATGACCTCAATAGTGTCTCCCAACGAATAGGTCTTAGGATGAACATGGACAAAACATAGATCATGTTTAATGTCCATGTCACACCTATGCCGGTAGTTGTTGGGAGCACTAAGCTCGAAGTTGTTGACGAGTATGTTTACCTGGGACAAATAGTCCGACTAGGTAATGTTTATGTGATTGCGATGTAATGTGTATCATAATAATAGGACGTTGTATGTGTTTTAAATTATGTTACCATATGTTTTTAAGAAATAAAGATGTACGGTTAAGGCCTTAACAGTGGTTGAAATGCCTAAATCTTGGATATTTAAGTAAAAAAATCTCAATAACTGTTCATTTAATCCACAAAGAAAAAATACAGGATAACAGAAGAGGATTTGGTTAATGTTTCTAATTGAACAAAATTGTATTTTTGTCAACCCCTTATTAGAAAAAAAATCCCCAAAGAGTACCTATCTTTGTCATATTTTGCAAAATTTCTCCAAAACGGCACAAGCTTTTTAAATAGTTCTTACACTAAAAAAAAGCTCTTAAAAATATCAATATTTTTAATTGAGAGTTTTATTTTTTATCCCCGTTTTATAAGAGAATATATCATTTTTCCCTGAAATTGAACATATTTACGCGAGCGCGCATGATCCATCGCCCTGTTAGCCTGTCACAGTCCGTTTTCGGACTTCATTGAGGGTGGACCGCGCGTCGGTGTTGGAGCAACTTCGTTCAAATATATATTAGTTTTTTAAAAGTTTATACTCAATTATAAATATTTTTATGACTAGAAATACTTAATTTAGTTAATATCTGTACACTGGTATATATAAATATTACTTGCTAAATAAATTAATTTTTAAAGTGCCCAAAGAAGAAGAAATTTTCGCGGCGACGTTGATTAGTGAAATTGAAAAATGCATTTTTATATAATTTAGATGTGGAACGATCAACATGCTCTCGTTACTTAGATTTCGATAGTTTTTAATACCTATGTAATTTTATTGTTGCATATTTTTATTAATTAGTTGATACTGAATTTTATAATTATGTATTACAATAAAACGCTGTTTTTATGAGTATGACTTTGTAAAATATTATTGGGGAGGTAAATATAGATACAGATACTTACATTTAGGTACACTGTTATCAAATTAAATCAAACAATTTAAATAAATAAAAAAAATGGTGCTTCCCTAAGTATAAATAACTATATAGAGACATTCTTGGGTTTTGGTTTTTTTATGTTAGACAAACTATCATCTAAAAAATGTAAAAATTTTAAATTGGAGAGGGGTTTCTCTACGTGATAAAGTTAGAAATGAAGATATTCGCAGTAGAACCAGAGTAACTGACATAGCCCAACGGAATATTACAGTGAAATGGCAATGGGCTGGCTATATAACTTGGAAAACAGATAAAAAATAGGAAGAAAGGTTCTCGAGTGGCAACCTCGTATAGGTAAGCGAAGTAGTACTCAACTTTTATTCCTCTTCACGTATTAGCAACGCACGCACACACGCACGTACGCACGCACGCACGCACGCACACACACACACACACACACACACAAATAGGTCGCAAATAATATTTACCTACAAGGCAAGAGTGAATAGGTTTTTGTTAAGTCAGTGCAACTCACCATCTTAGGCTACATAACCACTTACCGATGGGATTGTAGTTGCTTTACTACTTGCTGGGTGAAAATAGTAAAAAAAAATAACCCTGTGAAAGTTTGTATTTGGATATAATTTTTCTAACCAACCATAAAAATAGGATGAGAACATGAATATAAGTATAAAGGTTACTTCACACGGGACAGTAATATAATAATATTATATCTTCCATTATCTACGCATGAAAACTTTTAAAATCTCTGAATCCCGAAGTATGTTCATATTAAGAGGCTGAATAGAGCCACATTGATATGCATGGGGATCGTTTTGTAATTTCACATCGTTATTGAAAAAAAATGTACGTAATTCAGGTGGCGGTTTGCAAAACACTATTCCACAAAAATTCACTCAATAAAAAATAATTGCAAAGTTGCTTCTGAAAATACTTAAATTTTCAACGTCAATTTTTTCTTACGTGGTAGAGCCATGCGGCAGCTATATTAGTAGTAGGTATAGTTGCAGCACGAATGGGTCGGCTCGACAGGGGAAGGGCCACGCTCTCACGGAATACCATGTAAAATAGCAGTTGAACCCTGCTGTGTTTCGTATGGTATGGGTAGAGAACC
Source organism: Parnassius glacialis (assembly GCA_033319125.1). Taxonomy (NCBI): domain Eukaryota; kingdom Metazoa; phylum Arthropoda; class Insecta; order Lepidoptera; family Papilionidae; genus Parnassius; species Parnassius glacialis. The sequence goes on from JAVANC010000014.1 coordinate 26,732,440, forward strand.
GGAGAACCTTTTTACTGGAAATGAGGCATTACATCGTAGTCTTCACGGGTGACAACGCATCCACATTTTGATACGTAATCGAGAATAGATGTAGATGTCTATGGAACGTAGCAACCACTTACCATCAGGTGAACTGTGTGCTCGTTTGTCATCCTTATTCTATTAAAAAAAAACTTTCTGAGATTTCAGTCAAATAATGTTAAGTATTGTAAGCACTCGTACAATTATATATCTCATGTTAATAAAGCTATTGGGCTATTTTGATTTTTAATAAAGTGATTTTACTTTATAGGTTAAATAATTTATTTACCCTTCTATATCAAGAACCGTTTTTCAGTCACTCCTATTGAGTTTGACAGTGCTTGCTGAAATTTAGCATCTTTAGATGGATCAGAATCGCCCGCTGATCAGGCTGTTAGGTATTGCAAAAATAATCGAAAATATTTATTTTTACTTTCCTGCCGAACATTACCTTGTTTTATTTTATTACGGTCAAATAATATTTATTAGGTTATAAAGCAAGTATTTACAAATATTTTCATTGTTTTGTTATTCTATTGTTTACAGTTATTATCACGTCTTAGCTTTACACCAAGAATTACATTAGAAATTCTTGATGGGATGCGATGTAACGCGCATACTTTATTTCCATCAAGAACTTTAATATATATATTTGTTTTATTTTTACCAGTAGAGTTTCAACACAATCTTAAAAAAGTTCAATGAATTAAAAAAATGCCGATAATTATATAAGTAATTTCAAGTCAGTGTTTTACATTTAAAGATCAGTTATAAAGAGCCAAAATTCTTATTTTCATTTTGATTAATTTAATTCGAGACTACAATAAATGTGAAAGGGCTTTTATCTGCAATAATAATTTTCATCAAAAATAACATAGACTTATAAAAGTTATATACACGGTCAATCATACTGAAGATTATCAATTGTACTACAAAATATTTAAAAGACTATTTCCAGTATAATGACCCGAATATCATCATTAATATTTGACTGGCACACTTAAAAGTTTTATCACATGGCTTAATTATTGACTATTATATTATGATAAGGTCATGCTTTTCTATAAAAAATTGGTTTGTTTTACTTTTCACTTAATTAGTGAAAAACAAGATGGACTGATCTAAAAGTTTACTTTCTTGAGTAAAAAGTGCTATTTAGAATTTTATGCAAATGATGATTAAAGTTTCTATGTAAATTAGTGTAACATAGCGGGTATTATATTTAAAGGTAGCGGCCATCCATATTTGCAAATCCAGTATCATTTTCTGTACAGAAATCGGCAAAGTGTTGCTCAAGGCACTATAAACAAAGCTGCTGATAAAATGTTACACTCATAACTGTTAACAAAAACTGTTTTTCCAAATGGTCTTATAGATAATAATGACTATTCCGCCGTGTTAGGTGCAGGAGCTATTATTAGAAGGAGAAGAGGTAAAATATTGTTTTAGAAATGCGCAATCAATATTGTTTTGTTTGCAATTGAGCATAAAATTAAAAATAACTTCAGCCAAAGAGCATAACTGGCATTATACTCAGGCCCATCAATTGGTATGGAAAAAAATAATTTTACCAGGTTTCAAAAATCAATCAAAATTCAAAAAAAAAAACATAAATATTAAAATAAAAAAATTTATATATTATCTATGTCTATACACACATATAATGATTTATGGCCGCTTAGTAACTGACGGTGACTCAGTATAACATCCTACAGTAACGCCTAAACTAAGAGGAGAGAATCACTGTAGAAGAGGTAATAATTTATTGCGGAAAAATTTGTGATAAAATTAAAAAAAAACTTACACACTTATCCAAGTTAATCTAACTTAGTCTAACTTATCCTTATGCGTTACAAAAAAAAACAAATAATAAAATCGTGAGATGACGTCAGTTTTTAAGATATAACAAAAATAAACAAAGAAAAATTACAAAAAAGTTCAGTATTTAATTGATTATATACCGCTGACACTTAATCACGCTTTTCGAAACCACGCCAGTTGTAAACAATACTTGTGTGAAAAGACAAAATCTTCTTTTCAAGTTTCCGCCGAGTTGTAAGTAGAAAGCCAAATAGGTCATGTGTCAATTTTAATTAAATATATTTTATATGAAGTGATATTGACTACGTTTCATCAATTAACCATTGGTAAAAATTAAAACAGGAATTTTACAATTGTGTTTACAAGAAACATTATTAGTTGAACCTTGCAGCTTGTTCATTATTTTTATTATAAATACCTATAAATGTATATATTATTAATAAATAGTTCCCATAATATTTTGGATTATTTTTTATTTTGCCCTATCTGCAATATTCTACGCTCTATAGAAAATGTAGCGTATGACATGATTGACAATCTTTCGAACGTTTTATCTAGGTACAAAGATGTTTTACGTTTTCGTCGCCTCCACATGATATTTTTGTCAGCATAAGGTACCCTTCTGTATCTGAAATGAATATAAATATTGCTACAAAGTAAAGTAAAAGGCTATACAAGTCCCTCTACTGGGCACAGAACTCTTTTTTTATTTCTGAGAGGGTTTAGGGCTAGGATATTCCCGCCGAACTGCCCCAATGCATGTTGACGAAAATTGCAATTACAAATAGCATTCGTGCTGTCGGGGATCAAACCCAGGAAAAATTTACAGCGAACGCTTTGACCCAAATCTACTAATACGATACAAATAAATACGATTTAACATATATAATAAAAAACGCTTAGGTACTTGAAACTTGAACAGTTGATAGCTCGTGACTCCTACCGGACAAAGCTACAGCACAATGTAATTGAAGATGCGTAACTACGACATAATTCTCAGTGATGCGCAAGCATAACAGGCAGTATGTCACTTTTATAATAGTCATCTCTGCAGTCTATTAATCTTTGCACTTTTATAAGTAATACAGAACTTAGTCGCTAGACGGTGTTGACGTTGGCTAAAATCTCTGCGATAGCTGTTTCGTCAAGGTCATTCAGGCTAGTTAAAGCCTTAAATGCACGGGTGCGGTAATGAAAATTAGTGTCAAAATATGTCGAAATGGCGCGCGGCGCGCGGTTTTCTTTCGCGTATAGCTCACGTACTAGGATAGGTGGCTGGCAATTTAGAAATTCGTTACATTGTCCACCTAGAGCTGGAACCACCTCAGTATCAATCTATGCGCTCAATCGGCATAAAAATGGAGACGGCGGGCGAGGAACTAAGGATCTACGCAGCATACCGCCCGCCAGGGACTCCATTTTGCTCCACAGACATCCGGACAATAATGGAAGGTGACAACGCCTACCATTATAGCAGGGGACCTTAACGCAAAACACCCAGCGTGGGGATCTAGAATGATCACCCCGCTAGGTCGTGCACTCTACGGCGATGCGGAAATTAATAACTACGACGTATTATGTCCCGAAGAGCCGACGCATATTCCAGCCGATTACCGGAGGAGTCCGGATGTGCTGGACATCGTGCTCACTAGGTATCTCTCTAATATCACTAATATCAACTGCCCGATAGTGGTAGATGTGCTGTACGACGTGAACATATAGCACCTCCCGCTATAAACTACCTTAGGCCTCAGGGCAGTGACGTCGCCTCCCAGAGCTTTTACAATCAAGATTAACTGGAGGCTCTACCAAAAACATCTATTGGAGAGACCTCCAGTAACATCATTAATCAACACAGCGGACGACGTAGAGGCCGCTGCAACTAGAATATCAAGATTGATCACAGAAGCCCTCAACTCGGCCTCTACGATCGTCCCACTCACTAAAAATCGAGAAGAGCTGCCGCTAAAGATCCAAGTGCAACTAAGAAAAAAGAGAGCATTAAGAAAGCTCTGGGCACGCACGCGCTGCCCCTCCTGGGGCAATAAATCCTTTAAGTCGCAACTTAACATCATAGCGGAAGAGCTGTGGGTAGCAATGCCGGCCCACAGAGGAGAGGCCTGTGAGCGGCGCATATGGAAAGCAGAGGAGGAAGATGCGTCGCTCTACAAATTGAACCGGCAGCTAACCAAAACAAGATCACCCGTCTGCGCACTAATTAATAGTACTGGAGAGCGATGCTATGAGGCCAAAGGAAGAGCGGATATGGGAGTGTATGCCAAATCCAGCAAGTGCGGAGTTCATGGAGCTTCATGCCCAAAAGGAGAGCCTCGTACAGGAGTTCCTGTCGTCGCCTGCGCCACCGCTTGCAGGAGAGTGGTTTATTTCCCCCGCTGAACTGCGGAGGTCAATAGCCCACCTGCAACCGAGGAAGGCGCTGGGGCACGATCGGATCACGAATGCAGCACTCCGACAGCTACCAAACAGAACAATTGTAGAGATAGGGAGACTCTACAATGGCATTATGCGGACTTTCCACTTCCCAGAGAGCTGGAAAATCGGCAAAATTATCGTCTTGCCAAAACCCGGAAAGGACAGGCGTAGAGCAGCTAGTTACAGACCGATAACGCTGCTACCGTACAAAGTCAAACTATTTGAGCGAATAATACTAAGAAGAGTCCGCCCGTGCATACAACTTAGAGCGAAACAACATGGGTTTCGGAGCGGACACTCTATAGCCACACAGCTGACCAGAGTGCTGCACCTGCTTACGGCCGAGCACAACTTCGAGAGATTATCAGTGGGCGTTTTCTTGGATATCGAGAAGGCGTTCGACAGGGTGTGGCACTCTGGACTACTCTTCACGATGATACAACAAACGAGTGTCCCTCCTGCTATGCTGCGGCTAGTGGCATCGTTTCTAGTCGACCGGAGCTTCTACGTCTGTGTCGAGGATGCCGAGTCCGCAGTCAAGCCAATAAGAGCCAGCGTACCACAGGGCAGCTGTCTCTCGCCGATCCTGTACGCGGCTTACACGAACGATATACCAACACTCACTGGACATCTACAAGAATGGGAGGGCGACGTAGAGCTGGCACTATACGCGGACGATAGTGCCTACTTTACTTCGTCCAGAAGAACCCATTTTGCTATTGCCAAGATGCAGCGCCTGCTGGACCTGCTGCCACCATGGATGACATGAGTGGCATGAGTGGAGGATGGCCGTGAACGTGGGGAAGACGGCCGCTCTACTCACCCGCCGATACAGGAAGCCACCACCACCATTGAAGCTAAGAGGCCAAGAGATCGCGTATCAGAAGGCCGTAACCTACCTAGGATGCCGGGTCGACAGGATGTTGCGCATGAACGCGCACGTCGACATCGTCCTCCGCAATGCCAGACGTGCGCGGGCGATGCTTCGTACGGTCCTGGCATCCAAACTACCGAAGAAAACTAAAATCAAGATATACAAGCTCTACATAAGACCGAAACTTACATACGCCGCTCCGGCCTGGTACGCGCTCTTGAGCAGCTGACAAAGGCAGCGGCTGCAGGCCCAGCAGAATCTATTACTACGGATCATTGTTGGTGCAGGACGCTACGTCCGGAATGACATCATAGCGGCCAACCTAAAAATGGAAACAATCGAAGAGTTTGTGGTCAGGTTGACGCGCGGTATATTCGACCGCGCAGACAACGGGCCACATCCACATCTCAACAACTTCGCGCCGCTACACACCCGCCCCCCGGACGGGCAACCTCTCCCAAGAGAACTCCTTTCTATATCGATTAGAGAGTCAAGTAAAACCCTCAATGCCTCAGATAGGCCAACTTAGCCTCGGCCGTATTAGCCGCCTATAGGGCGACTTACCCAACCTGGCCATTGGCCAAATTAGGCGCCTTTTTCAGGGACTGGCCATATTAGATACCCTGAATTTCAGATGACCTACAATGCCGGAATTTATCGGCTCCCAATGACCGGCCCATAGAGATGGGTCGTGAGGAAGATCCGGGTTATTGGGAAGATGCCCCGAGGCCCGAGACCTGTTGGGTCTTATACACCTCAGCAGACGACAAGGATAGAAATTCGTTCGGGGCAGTTAGGAACCAGCTACCAGTTTTCCAGTTTAATCAAGATAGAAAATAGTAGGGAAAGTGATAGGAAAAAGTGAAACTTTCACTAAGTTTCCATGTTGCACTCTTAAGGGGAAATTACTAAGATAAAATTGATGTTTCATTTTCAACTCCACTCTAAATGAAGATACAGTCCATTGATAACAGGCGTCAAGACTGGGACCATTCCATAGGGACCCGAAATCTTAGTCGTCTAATCTTTCTTCTCAGAAAGGGACAGACGGTCTTTGAATGGCACTCCTTCTCAGGGGTCACGCCCACCTCGTTGTTCCCGAACTCAACGTGGTATGGTATCACTTTCTGAGAATAGAAGTTCACTGACCGGTTGATCTCTGCTGCAGGGCGGGTCACCGGTGACGATGTACCCCTTTGAACATGTGTTTTAGGCTTTTATTTTCTTCCCTTCTTTCTTTTATTATTTTTTGTTATAGCATTTTGTGCATGGCAGATAAGTATAAGTATTTAGTTTCAAGACAGAGAATTATTTTTATATGTTTTGATTTAAAGTTCTTCAATTATATTACAAATAAGTATCATATATGTTTAAAACAACCATGATATTAAATATTTTTTATCTTTTAAGTTTTATGAATACCTCCCATAATAACATTGGGTTATTTCAAGTTATAAAATTTGTAATTTTTGAGCTCGACTTACCCCGAAACTATTTACTTTAACGAAAGACTATTAAACCACATACACAATGCTTATTTCTTTTAGTTATGTGTAACATAATTCCATTAAATTTGATTGGTTCATGTTCAAAATAGGACCGAGCTTGCATAAGGCAAATGAAGTGCTGTTGTGAAACTTCTCTAAAGCATAACAAACGAGACTAAGTTGAAGTTTCTCGAAAGTTGCTTTACAAATAGCAAGTGATCAATTAAAATCGATTTCGTATTGAGTTCCCAGGTGCGACATAAGCCAGTTCTCTGTGAACTCTCAAGTCTCAACTCCTATATTTAAGACCAAAAACCTTAAAAGACGGCAGTGTCTGCTACGATTTTTATATTACTTAATATCTAATACAGTACAACACAAATGAGACGGACAAACGAGCACACAGTCCACCTGATGATAAGTCGATACTGTAACTCATAGGTATTATATTGTAAAAGGTGTAGATCCACGCTGCAGGTGTATTATGTTTTTTTTATACAATAAAAATAACAAACGTGCACATAATTCTCCTGATGGTAAGTGGATGCTGTGGCCCATTGACATCTACGTCTATCCTCTCTTAAGATTCAAAATGCAGATGCGTTTTCACCCCTGACGACTAAGATGGATGGAATAAAAATATATCCGGAGGTCTATTTCACGCTGGTATTCTGTAAGAACGTTATCACTCTGTCATCAAGCTGACCCATCCGTGTTACAGCCATTATGCAGCAGCACGGACACCACCACGAAACAATGCTCCTCATCTTCAACCCTCCGTAATCGGCCTACAATTGGATATTAACTCATTCAAATCTTAGGAGCATTTACTGTAATCGCCATGCCTGGTAAAAGCGCTAGCGATCGTTGTACTAAACGTGTGTCCGTGTAACCCCGCTCCCCATCATCTCTCTGTGGTCTGGGTATTTTGTGTTTGGCGTAAGCGAGATTGTTATACTATCATCTGTTTGAAGCCGGAAAATCTTTTTGGCGTTTCCCATAATATGCATCTTATACAATAACCATAGAAGCAAATGGGGCGATTAAGTGGTGTAAACCACGGTCTTTCAATTTTCAAATACCATAAATAATATTCAAGTTTTTTTGAAAATATTAGGATTTTCTCCTGTAATGTACAGGCAGTTTACATACATAAATTGCACCACGACAAACATCCAGATCCGAGCAATTATATGTAGGCCGTACAAATAATTATTTCGTGTGGGATTCGAACACACAGCCCTCAACGCTGCAACTCAATGCTAAGCCACTGCGCCACGGAGCTGTCATATTGTATAATAATATCGTATATCAGAGAAATCATTTGAATTCACCGCAAGATTTTTACGAAAATTCTATTTTGTATACGCGACACGTTACTTTTATGTGCGAGGGGTGTTTGATATGTTGAAGGTTAACGAAAACCTCGTTTTTTTTTTATATATCATAAAGGTGACAAACGAGCACACAGTCCACCTGATGGTTAGTGGTTGCTGCGGCCCATAGACATCTACATCTATCCTCGTTTGCGATTCAAAATGCAGATGCGTTGTCACCCGTGAGGACTAAGATGGAATGCCTCATTTCCAGTAAAAAGGGCCTCCGGCCACCTGCACTCACCAAGCGAAACGCAGAGGTAAACCTCTACTTCACGCTGGTATTCTGTGAGGTCGTGGTACCACCCCGGTTCGAGCCGGCCCATCCGTGCGACAACAAAAGCTGCCGCGTGGCTCTACCACTGTTATATACGAATATAAATTTATCAGTGAACAGGTATCACTGACGTTTCTGCTATTTAGAAGTCAAAAAAGGAGAAATTTATTGAGGCTGTATGTCTTGTTTATCAGTGCCTGAGTGTTTATAAGAACCGTACAACATCGTTATAAACGCAGACAAACAAAGAAGGATAGGGAGAACACTACGTACATTTCATGTGACGGTGAAACCAAGCCGAAATCACGCTAAACTTATTGTAAGAACACAACATAAAGTTTTAGGTACATGCATGACTGCTTCTTCGGTTTAATAGTCGTGAGCACAATTACTGATTATGTGGTCCCGGGCTCAAATCCCTGGTCGGGCTAAAATCAGTTTATTGAATTTTTCTGTCAAGAATTTCCCCTGAGCTGCCCGGAGTTAAGTGATTAACAGTGTTTCACACCCGTTCCACGGAAAGCAAGTGAAACCATTGGCTGCGCCTGATCGCTTTGGTCGTGTCGGATTGCAGTCCCATCAAACTTTGAGTATTGTATTGTATTGTATGACAGAGAGGGCAAGTGACAGCGACGGGATTATAGTGCACCTATATTTGCGCACGCAGGTGGGCACTCCTCACACTCAATTAATCTCCGTTGAGACTAGCCGCTGTGACCGAATTCGATCCGGAAGATATTATTATTATTACTTTTGGACGTGATTATTATCATATTATATGTCCGTCGTCGTGTAGTGGTGACGTAACAGAATCCACTACTCCATATTATATTCCTTAGGTGTAGTAAGAAGCAATTGAGGGAAATGAAAAAGTGATGGGCAACAGCATTTTCCTAATAACTGCAAATAATAAAAAATTCGTAACGCCAACCCGTCAGCCAAGCGTGGTAACCCTGGCAAATATCTACCTAAAAGACTTTCTATGGGGAAAGCCTATGTTCTTTGAACTTTTGTTAGGCTGTAATGATAATGAGTGTGTACGTACACCAGTGCCCTTTTACAGGCTGATAAAAACGAATGAAAAAATGTGTGTGGACTCAAAATGTTATAGCACAAATGAGCAGGCTTGACCAGAGATAGACCACCTTCTTACAGATTACCATAGTAAAAAAGTAGCTTAATGCTGCTGTGTTTCGTATGGTGAGTTTTTACTTTAAACGAGTCATTTCACCTTTTTTTTCATGGGTGACAACGCATCTGCATTTTGATACATAATCGAAGATAGATGTACTTAAATGTCTATGGATTTCAGCAACCACTTACCATCTTACCATCAGGTAGACTATGTACTTGTTTGTCACCCTTATTGAATAAAAAAATACAGCTCGAAGAAACGACAATTGTATAGGAAGAAAGTTCGAGTAGATGAAGTTTTTTTTAATTAATTCAAACACATTAAGGTACAATACTACAGAAATTATGTCGCGTAACTGCAATCAGTTCATCGGCCTGCAATATAAAATTATATAATATTTAAAAAGGAAAAACAAAGCAATTAAACAATGTATACCTACTTAGCGCTATACATCATATAGCATATAGCAGTATATTTACAACCCAGTTAATAATGACTCCTTTAGAGTGGCTTTTAACATTTCTCTGAACCATTTTATTTTTTAAGTTGTAAGTTTAAGTGACGGCCTATGAAACGTGTAATGGGCGATGAATGCTGGTGGCTCAGAACTATACTTTGCGGTTCTCTATAAGAGAGGCCTATATTCACAGTGGAATTTATGGCCCATGTACTTTGGTAAAACCTTCAGCATGTTTTTCGTTTTTTTAACATTTCTCCAGGAGCAAATATGCTAAGAAAGATCTACTTAATACGTTTTCTAGACTAAAACTGCACTTAACCACATTGCTATTCAATGTAGGTAAAACAAACTTACCAGGTCAAATGAGTATAACATACACAATACGAGTGGTTCGAATCTACGAATTAGCTGCTTAATGTTTCAGGGCACGTTACCACTCATGGCTTTTCGAGGCAGTTTTCGGTATTTAACAACTAAGTGTTGAAATACTCTCTACCACCTTTTTGAGAAATTAATTCGCAGTCACCTCACAAACATTACCTTAGTCATTATTTTTCAGTTATTATTTTGAAGATAAATAAATTAAATTCAATATATAATAATAATAATAATTAACGGATCCGTGGCGCAGTGGCTTTGCAATGAGTTCCTACGCTGGGGGCCGCGGGTTCGAATCCCGCACGGAACAAGTATTTGTATGTTCAATAAATAATTGTTCCGGGTCTGGATGTTTGTCCTTGTCCAATTTGTGTGTGTAAACTGTCTCCACGATACAGGAGAAAATCCTAGTTTGAGGGTAACGTTTTAAAAAAGAAAACTATAATAGATTCAATAGTTTTACTTATACTAAAGACTATGATGTATTCTCAAATGTGACGTGGTCACAAGCAATTCCTAGTCTCAAGTATAACTTAGTTATTATATACTCTTTGTTCTGAAGGACATACTACAGCTGTGGACTGTCACAAATAACAAATAATCTTTATATATAAAAAGTACGTGTCACGTTGTTTGTCCGCGATGGACTCCTAAACTACTGAACTGATTTCAATGAAATTTTGTACACTGTATGCATTTTAGTCCAACTTGAGAGATAGGACAGTTTTTTATCCCGATAAATGACCCTCAAATTTTTTTATTGCGAAATTAAGGATTTTTATAGGAAGGGTCGTTGGAAAGGGCAGAACAACGTCTGCCTGGCGAACTAGTCTATACATATAATAAATGTGTAGAAAAGTGTCTAATATATTCTTGAAAAAACAAGTCCAGGGGACTAAATAAAGGGTTCTGAAGCAAAGTTTTAAAATATTTGTTTGCTTGTCTGTCTGTCTGTGTATTCCGGATTCACGCAAAAACTACTAAACCGATTTACATGAACTTTTGTATGTAGTTAATAATCCGGGGCAACTTATAGGCTACTTTTATCCGATTACGGAACTTCAAAAAAATAAAGTTAAGTATTTTCCTTCCTTTGGATGTTAATTTTCTTTTATATCTTAGTTAGAGGTGGGTTCACGGGTGCTTTTCAAATAAATACCATATTTATAAATAAAGTTTAAAATATAGTTATAACCTTGGTAAAATAATTTGCAATTACATCGATTTAGTTATCAAAATAGCGCCATCTATCATCAAATGGAAAAAGTAGTATTTTGCCTTCAGTTACTAAAGAATTAAATAATATAAATAACTAACATTTATTTGTTAAAAGAATAAGATTTTTAAAATTATTTAAAAATTCTAACGTTTACTTTGTTTAGTATTTTTGTTATTTTATTTTAAAAGTCTACATAATAATTTCAATAGATACGTAGTGACGTCCATCAAAAATATAAAAATTGATAAGGTTTTTATTCCAATTACTAATCTATATGTAAACTAATTAAACTGATCTGACTGGTCTGTCTGCAATTATTGCAAAATTTTCATTATCATTGTAGTTTTATTAAAGAGATTTTATATATGTGGTGGCCAGATTATAGAAATCAAAAAAAGAGCCCACTCCTTTTTAAAAGGCCGGTAACGCATTTGCGATTCCCCTGGTTCCCCTGGTGTTGCAGTTGTTCATGCGCGGCGGTAGTCACTTACCATCAGGTGAGCCGCATGCTCGTTTGCCCCCTCTTCTATAAAAAAAAATTCATTATATATCATAAAGTAGTCTATCATTTCTTGAAATGGTGTGATAGTTTTATAATATTTAACACTGTTTGTTGACCATGTCATGATATAGCTTGACCAAATCAATGAACAGAAATTGTTTGAAGATATTAATAACTAAACACTACGTTGCTATTTCATAATATGGTCATATGGCGATATCATTAAATCTTTTTTTCACCCCTAGCGGCGTTGTTATTGTATTTTTAATAGAAACAGAATATTTAACAGAATTGACATCACTTTATGCCTTATTGATATAATAAATGTTCGCTTCTATCGCTGTAATGTTTGACTTCCATTATTTAATCTAATAATAGCGCCATTTATTTACTTCTAAATAAACTAAAATGGTAAGTCACTGATAAAATTAAATAATAGAATGCTGATATTGAATTGATTTTCAATAATTTAATTATTGAAAATTTGTTCGTGGCATCTTTGGATGTGTAATTACTAGGAAGATGTGGTCAAAAATTATGCAAAAGCTTCATTTCAGTTTTTATAAATTGTATTTAAACAAATACTAGGGCCGAGTAACTCGCCGTGAGATTTCATCATGGCACGGGAGCAAAACGTGTACAATTCCCTCGAGGATGAATCTATTATAGAAAATTTTACGTGCTGACTTAACACGTGTCCGTTAAAGTGGTAAAGAGTAACTTCGTGGAGAAACCTAGATGTCTGAGTAATTAAAATAGTCGTGGAGATGTGAAAACCTTTAATATACATTGAAGAATTACAGCATATTCGAACCTATGCAGCCTATGCAACCTATCCTATATAGGAACCTTATGCACGGTGCACTGTGAGACGTATATTAGCTGCTACTTTACTTTTTACCTTTAATGAGACTTATAAAGCTATCTTAAATTACAAACTGATTGTAAATCAAGATAGCTTTCATATTTTCAGACATATTAAGATATTTGTGACAGTCCTAGTTTCATAGCTCATATGAGTATATGTAAATGAATAGGCTCTTGCGGAAAAATATTTTAATTAAAGTAAGCAGATTTTATTTAAACAAAAGTTAATTTTATTTTACTTCTCAAACGCGGTAATCAAACTGATTCAAATTTAAATTTCATGGTACGTTAGCATTATTATATTATATTTTAGCATATAATTAATTACAATTTGAAGTGTTAATTTACCGCGTTCTCGACGGTGAAGGAAAACCTGCATGTCTGAGAAGTTTCCCAGTTGAGGTCATCCCGCGTTAGAATCAGCGCAGTGAACATTTTTTTGGGGAAAAACTTTTTGTAGTAACATGTATGTAAGCTGCTACTTTTTTTTACTTTTCATGGTATGCAATTTTTATTTCATTCATATCTTCTGGTATGTTATTTTTTTGTTATCACTCTACCGTAAATATTAAGGGTAGCTGTATTGTCTGCTATCTTCTCTAATCACTGTAGTGTAACACAGGCTCGGCACGCACTTAACTAAACACGTCCACTCTCGCCCGAGGCTCTCGTGTAACTGACGCGGTGCGCTCGAGACTGTGACTTATATATAAATGTATGTTTGTGTATTTGTGCAAACACTACATCTCTTTCTTATCAAGTTTTTTTTTTGTATTTTATCTCTATCCCTGATATCTGAATCTAAATGATTGTCTGTAATTTATTTCACCTATTGATGGAATTTTATCCCTACTTTTTCGTTGAAAAAACAGTTCAGACGGTAACCTCCCGGTAACTGTAAGGAGGGGTGCTGGTATACATTAGAAGATACTCCCACAAACATTCTTTTAAATACTTCCTCTCGATCTGACTGATACGAAGACGTTTCAAAATATCTCTGTTTTGTCTTTCAACTTCGCCGATCATTTGAGGCCAATATGGTACAGTACTAAATAACTTAATGTTACATTCTTTAAAGAAAGATCGAAACTCTTCACTAACGAACTGATTGCCATTGTCTGCGGTGATAGAAATAGGATAACCAAGTCTACTGAACATTTCTTTTACCATTTTAATAATCTGTAAGCTTGTGATGTTTTTGTAATTTTTTACTTCTTTGTATCGACTATAGTAGTCGACCACTACTAACAGATACTCATTACTTGGCAATGGTCCCATTAGATCCATTGTGACATTTATCCATGGAGCTGCAGGCAACTCTCGTCTCTTCATTGGTGCAGGTGGGTTTGGCAAACCCACTAATGTACAAACTTTACAGGCCTTTACTAATTGTTCTACGTCTTTATCGATACGGGGCCACCATACCTTTGATCTCAAGCGTCCCTTCATCGCTACGATACCTGGATGACCCTCCTATGCAGCATCTAATACACTCTTGAAGAGTTGCTGTGGTATTACAATTTTATTTCCACGAAGTAGAATGCTATCGTGGAAACAACTCGTTTTCAAAAAATTTGTAACTCTTAATTGAATCGTCCCAGTCGTTCTGATAGACACCTTTTTCACTTTGTAAATCTCTTGGTCTTTTTCTGAATATGCTAGAATGGTACTCATTGGTATAGCAACTGGTCTAGAATTTTCCACTATTTGGTACACATGCTGGTCTTTTCCTTTTGGTAGGTTATCAGGATAGTTACATGATCGTGACAAGGGATCAGCTATATTTGTTTTCCTGGCTTGTACACAACCTTGAATGAATAAGACTGTAGCCTCAGTACCCATCATTCAATCCTCGCACATGGTTTTGAATTAGACCCGAACAATATCTCTAGCGGCTTGTGGTCAGTGACTAAATCAAAAGGCTTTCCAAATAAAAAAATATTAATGTTCGACCCCCCAAACTAATGCTAGTGCCTCTTTTTCCGTTTGGCTATACCTGCGCTCGCAGTCTGTCAAAGTTCGATTACCATAGGCAATAATTCTAAGGACATTTGTATCATTTTGTACAAGGACAGCACCAAGTCCGACAGGGCTAGCATCTGCTATCACCTGTCTTGCATCTCTGACGTCATAATACCTAAAATCTGTATTTCCGTGAGCATCCGTTTGAGTTTTTTGGAATGCTTTATCTTGTTCCCCAGACCATTGTTTTTCCAAGCTCTTCCTTTTGCTCATCTTCTGTCTTAGCAGGTGCTTCAGAAGTTCTGTCATGGCGGCCAAGTTAGGTATCCATTTGTTTATGTAGTTTAAGAGTTCTAAAAAACTTTGGGAGTTCTTCTATGGTCTTTGGGACCCTAAATTTCATAATGCTCTCAACATACTTGTTGAAGGGTTTACTCCTTCATGTGTAAGCCTGTGTCCCAGAAAATTCACATCCTGCGTTTTATATATGCATTTATTGCTATTCAGCACGGCGTTGTTTTTACTAAGTACCTGTAGAACTTTCTTTAGTCATGCGCCATGTTCTTCTTCACTGTTTCCGAATACCAGGATATAACCAATAAAATTGACGACCCCCTCACAGTTTATCAGCATCCTTTCAATGATCTTCTGAAAAATCTCAGAAGCACAGGTAATTCCAAGCATTATTCTTTTATATCTATATAATCTTTTGGGGGTTATAAAAGTCGTTATGTGTCTAGATTCAGAGTGAATTTCCGCTTGATGGAAGGCATTGTTTTATGTCTAATTTGTTAAAATATTTAGCTTTCTTCATTTTAGGCAAATATGGTCCATAGTAGGCAGGGGGTGGTTTTCTCGCAATATAGCGGCGTTCGTACATCTCATATCTACGCACAAACGTAATTCACCATTTTCTTTTCTGCCGACTTCCAAAAAGGAGACGGTACTCAATTCGAGTGTATGTTTTTTTTTTTTTATGTGTGTTACCTCATAACTTTGTACTGGGCGAACCGATTTCGATGATTCTTTTTTTATATGAAAGCTGATAGTTCTCGTGTGGTTCCATATGAATTTGATCAAGGTCAGACCAATGGTTATTGAGTTATTCTTAAATAACATGTCTTGAAGTCGCTTATATTGAAGTCGGCTGTACAAAATTTTTAATTTTAAATTATTATGATTGGAACATTGGTGAAACCCATTTAGACGGGCCTTGCACTTCTTCAATTATATCACTGTTTAGTGATTCCTTAATTTTGATTGCAACCTTCTCTTTAATGGGGATCGGTACTCTCCACTTGATTTATCCCGATACCAAGTTTTAAGATACCTAGACGGACTGCTGTGTTCTTACCCAACAGGTCTCTAGTACCCCCCGAAATCACGTAAATGGTTGTATGTTCCTTTCGTCCACCGACTTCGAATATAGTTTCAAATGAACCCTCTATTGCCAAAGGAGAGTTACTACTATATGCTAATACTGTCTTGTCTGGTCTAAGACATTTGATTAAAAACATATACTTTTTTGCTTTTTAACTCTTCCCACGTTTTGTAAGAATTACACTTTTCTGCAATTTGATCTATGAGATGATCATCTTGCTTTTCGAATGCACACTTTTCGGCCTGTTGACGCAATCTTATCAAAAACTTCTCAAATTTTTCTCCTTTTTCCTGTTTTAGCAATCGAAAAACATGCCGCTCATAAACTTTGCTCCGTTTAGGTTGAAAATACTCGTAGAGTTTTTTTATGGCTACTTTAAATACATCAACGGTTTCTGATGACTCGACACTGGCACCCGGTAAATTGTAGAATATTTTTTGTAACCCAGAGCCACCAAAATGCAATAGCATAGCTCGTTTATTGAGTGCTGATATAACTTCAGCTGCGTCCAGATAGATTAGACCTTTTCCATTTTTCACACCTTATAGCCAGAGATGTGCTATCACATTAAAACTGATAGCGGTATTATTATTATTATTATTTTAGGGGCAAACTGAAACAGTTTCTTATATTTTTATTTCCAATTTAATGCTGGTATTTTAATACCCAAAGTCCAATTTAATGGTAGTATCTTAGTACCCAATGTTCAATTTAATGGTGGTATCTTAATATCCAACTTCCAATTTAATGGTGGTATCTTAATACCCAACTTCCAATTTAATGGTGGTATCTTAATACCTAACTTCCAATTTAATAGTGGTATCTTAATACCTAACTTCCAATTTAATGGTGGTATCTTAATACCCAACTTCCAATTTAATAGTGGTATCTTAATACCCAACTTCCAATTTAATGGTGGTATCTTAATACCCAACTTCCAATTTAATGGTGGTATCTTAATACCCAAACTCAATTTCTTAATAGTAATATGTTCCATAACACTCGCCCTTCTCTTTCGGTTTATTTGTTATACCGACTACTTCCATTGCTGTGCCATTTAGGCTTTGGGTGAATTCAATACCTATAATGTGTATTTACAGTATTACTAGTTACCTACTATGCACTTTACAGAAGTCGTGAAGTGTCCACGATTTTTTGTAAGACATATATGCCCTGAAAGCGGTAAAATAGTATTTTCATTAAAGGCGACAAATATCACACCTACATGTAAAATGCCACTAAAATTTAGCTAACGACATTGTATTTCGGTTCGAATTGAGAGGAGTGATTAGTTACATCTACTATTTTTCCATCAAAAATATTTTTAAATAAAAGTTGTGCTAATAGACATATGTTAAAATAAATCATTATTTTATCATTGCTCCAGAAACAGAAACTTATTTTATTCAATATAGATTATAAATAATACTTATTGAAAGTCACTCTTTTGTATAATTACCACTGGTTCGAAAAAAACTCTGTCCTGGGAAGAACCAGCAAGAAACCCAGCGGGACTTTTTTTTTATATAACAGCTTACAATCATGTATGTTACACAAATAAACAACACAACAAATTAGAAATAGCTTGGGAGCGATCACCTCACTTCCAGGGGCTATTATCATCTATAAATTCTCTAATATTATAATTATAAATAACTTTAATACATAAAGAAAATAAATTTTGCACACCATAAGCGTGGTCATATGCGAACATATAATTTATATAAATTATTAAAATGATCATAACAGGGTTAAAACAATAAATCATAATTAATAATCCACGGTTTTTTTCCGCGGGTACTCGAGGAATTAACTTACAATTTCAATGCCAATAGTTGCACATTGCTATCCTATTTTTGATTATATCTTTACACTAAATAGGTACTTATCTTTTTCCTCGTCGCCACTTGTATTGTCTGCTATCTTCTCTAATCACTGTAGTGTAACACAGGCTCGGCACGCACTTAACTAAACACGTCCACTCTCGCCCAAGGCTCTCGTGTAAATGACGCGGTGCGCTCGAGACTGTGACTTATATATAAATGTATGTTTGTGTATTTGTGCAAACACTACAGTAGCAAAGATGAGTAGCACTCATTATGGTCAGCCTATCAAAAGTCCACTTAAATGAAGATAGGCCTCCCCAATAAATTGTCTGATAACTGGATATTTGCTATAGTTGCCACGTTTGGTAGGCGGGTTGCCAATCGCATTGTTTTTCTATGTCACCTCTTACGACGAGACGATATGAGGTGGCGGATTCTCTTTCACCGCCACAACAAGGCGAATATTTTTATACTCCCGTTCATGAGTGTAGTGCTACCCACGTTCAATATGAATAAAATGTATTAGGAATAAAACTTATTTTAAGGGTTTCATCGCGTTTAATTTAAACTTTTTTAATTCCCGACGTTTTGATCACTTTACAGCAACCATGGTCATGGAAGGACTGAGGTGTTTGACAACCTGATGTAATAGTAGAATAGAATAGAATAGATTAAATGCAGTAGTATGCTTGGGTTTGAATTTAATTTTATTAATTATGGGGTCCTTAGCAAATAGTAGAACAGCCATCTTCCCTATTAAAATTAGGATGTTTTATTTAATTTCAATAGCCTCGCAAATCATCATTGGTAGCAATTGGTGTTCTATTGCAAGGATTTGTTGTCTGTCAGATCCGATATAGGTTAAGGCGATACTAAAAATGTTGACATAATTTAGACTTCCCGGAGCGTCGGTGTTACACATCAACGATATTTGCTTCTACGTGGGTTTTTATGGATCTTTCATCCAAAGATGCGTAAAACAACTCCACGTAAAACAAGTTAAGATTAAAAAATGTGATAAAATCTGTAATATTAGTTTTAATCCATGTGTAGTACATACATACATACATACATCATTATAGAACAGCGGTTTTGAAGACTATTGAAACGTAAAAGAAATTATGTGCATCTATTTTATGGTACCAATCAATACTGAATAGGAACAATGATATGAATTAAATATCTCAAATAAACATTATACAGTAAACTGATAGACTGAATTAACTTTAATTTGGAATTACTTTAAAGAGTAACATGTATAAAATAATTATAAATTTTAATTCCAAGACAATTTACCTTTCTTATATACACTAATTATAAGGCACGCCCGATATAAAAATAGTAGGTGTTTCTAGATATATTTTCACGTGTTCCTGTAGCATATTATATCTTTGTCAAATGTCAATAATCTACGTCTAATATTCTTTTAGAATTAAAAAAAAACCTTTGACAGAAATAGAGACATAAACACCCACCGTGACTCTAAAAGTGATCGAATTTTCGATCGAAAAATCTAACTATATATGTTTTACCAAATACAACATCGCGCAGTCTCTCAGATAACTTTAATATTAAACTACATTATTGCAATAATAACTGGGTCTCGGATTGCTCTTGTCCTGAGTTAAAAAAGGTTTTTAATACGAAATACCTTGGGTTAACGTTGGATCAGCGATTGTCCTGGCATCAGCATATAGAGCAACTCACAAGCAGACTTAGGAAATTAATCTGGTCATTTAAGACCATGCGACACGTGGCTCAACTGGACCTTCTACGTAAAATCTACCGCGCACTTGCCGAATCAGTTATTACCTACTGCATATCAGTTTGGGGAGGTGCGACAAAAACTAGTTTCTTAAGTCTGGAAAGAGCACAAAGGGCTCTTCTGAAAGTAATTTTCTTCTTACCATATAGATCCCCAACTGATAACCTATATTTGAAAAGTAGTATCTTATCTGTAAGAAAGCTGTACCTACTTCGCATTGTCACGAGAACACACACACACACACACACACACACACACACACACACACACACACACACACACACACACACACACACACACACACACACAAGCAAATGCTTTGCTTAAAAGCAAGCTCCAACTACAATTTGACGTAATAGATTAAGTTATGGAATAAATAAACCAAGCAAGCTAACAGCATAGCAAAGTGGCGAAGCAATCAGCTTTGTAGCGGTTTCTAACAGTTGCCGTTGAGCAATCAGTTTCAAAATAGGAGGTTCAGATGCCTGGGTGATCAGTAATCGATTGCTGAAAACAGAATTTGAAAATTCGAAACCGTTCTCGAGATAATCGTGGGACAGACGGACAGACGGACGGACAGACGGACAGACGGACAGACATCTTGAAATCAATAAGTGACTTCGCAAGCTTCGCTACTTAATAATTTGAATCTGAATGTAAATTTTGCTAAATTTAGCACGTATAAATAAATAAATCTTTATTTTGGACCTTTCTTATTGTTGTAGATTCATATTTGGTTACGAGGTCCTACACGAGCTAAGCTTCACCGATGGAAAGAGGCTACTGTAGCCCATGAATATTACGAGGGACAACTCGACAGCCTCACAGTGTAGCCACATGTCCGACTCATCGCCACCACAACTTACTGATCCGCTGTATGAGCTACTTTTGTTTTTCCATGGATATCTCCGTTACGGATTGTATTAATCAAGAAAACTCCGAGCATACTCTTAGTCCTATCTATCTACTTTGAGGTTCCTCATACAGCCAGCAGTGAAGGATGAAAGAATGCTTCAGATCCGAAAGCCATTATTTGCAACACACGCTCGTTATATATTTATATCTTGTATTTTTTTAACAGGATAAAGGTGACAAACGAGCACACAGTTAACCTGATGTTAAGTGGTTGCTGCGGCCCATAGACATCTACATCTATCCTCTATTATATATCAAAATGTTGATGCGTTGTCACCTGTGAGGACTAAGATGGAATGCCTCATTTCCAGTAAAAAGGGTCTCCAGTTCTCTACACTCACCATACGAAACAATTAACAACAAACAAAACAAAGTTAAGCAACTATTTGACGCTGGTATTCTGTGAGAGCGTGGTCCTTCCCCGGTCTAGCCAACCCATTCGTGCTACAACTATACTACTAATGTACCTGCAGCATGGCTCTACCATGTGTATATTAATTAGTAGAACAAATCTACATATGGACTATATAAAACGACGAACACTGAAGTGAACCAACATTAATTATGAGTTTAAACCAGATCTTCCCGAAATACGTTCAATTAAAATGGATTTCGTTTTAGGTACCAGGTGTAACGTAAGACAGCTGGGTAGTGTCATATCTATTACAGATATTTTATCCCTAACCAATTCAGTAAATTTCCCTTTCTAATATAATTCGTATTTTTTTATAAAAGAAGTTGTTACAAATAATGGTTGCCCGTTTCCCCTGTAGAAATCTCACTTTTTTCAAATCGGTGGCAGTTTTTAACTTTCTAGTTCGACCTAAACTAAATAAAATACTTAGCTTTGGTTTTGACCTAAGGCATAGTAAATATATATGTAGCTAACATATATATTTACAAATAAAAATAGCTACAAAAGTAACTCAATTTCATAGATTTAGTAACTAACGTTAGCTAGTGAGTGCAGAGATCGGAGAACCTTTATACTGGAATGCCTGGTCCTTCCATCACGCAATAGTCTCCGTGATAGAGGTCTACGAGTAAAAAACGACTTTCTCTTACAGAGGTTTCTGTTTCTCACTTACAGAGGTTTTAGAGGGTTAAAATAACGGGACCTAGAAATTACTCTTAATTACAGAGTTTTTTCGCTTATCTAGTTCTCACTCACACAGGTTTGACTGTATAATGATTCCTTAACTGACTGCGGAACGCCGAAAAGAATGTAGTAAAATTTTCTCAGCATCGATTTTATAAATTTACACACATCACTCTCCTGTTTTATAATAGGTTTTCCATTTTTTCTTAGGTAAGAAAACTTCGAATATTTCTCACCTACCTATGTGACAGATATTTTAAGTTTAAGGCTTTAAATAAATAATACGAGAAACAGAAGATCTCTGAGATAGAGGCAGCTTGTTTGAATTAGTAAGGACAGTTGTGTATACCCTCGTCAATATATTATGACTCGAGTCTTTACGATACTTATCTTAGATTTTTGTCCACGGTAACACATTTTGCAAGAAATCCTTTAGCTATCAAGGAAAATATGTTAAATAGTAAATTAAAATATATAGAAACACTTCATATAAATAACAAAAATGCGGCGGACATTTCATTGCCCTAATATTTATTGAAAGTCACGCATTTGTAAAATTACCACTGGTTCGAAAAAACCTCTGTCCTGGGAATAACCAGCAAGAAACACAGCGGGACTTTTTTTTCAGTAACAGCTTACAATATTGTCATTACAATTAATCACACAAAACAAATTAGAAATAGAAATAGCTTGGTAGCGATCACCTCATTCCCAGGGGTTTTTATCATCCATAAATTCCTTAATATTATAATTAGTAACCCTTTTTACACAAACTTTGTTTATTTTTTTTTTATTTATTTAAAAGGACAACCAACAAGACGAACACTAATACACGGATTTAAAGATAAAATTAATATAAAACTAAAGCTAAGCGTCATCTTAATTATAGGCTGCCACGGCATGCAAATGTGGACTATGCAAATAACTTAAATAGGTTAGTAAACACTAAGCAAATGAAAACTTAAACATCTATTTTTATATGTTAAAAAAATCAAACAATAGATATAGATATCTGAATCAAACAGACACCATTGAGTCGAGAAACTGACAGAGCTTGTGTGTAAATTTCTACGGCTTGTCAGAAAAGATGTCGATGTTGTAAGACTTAGATATTAAGTTGTACTGTCTCTGTAAGCGATTCATGGTGGCGTGGTGACCTAAGCTACTTTTGGCACCTTTTGGTGAGAATGGAACGTAACGTACGTGACGCGGCAACTTATATGGGATATTAAAATTGACAGATCGCAATAACGCAGGGCAGTCAATGAGGCCATTGATAATCTTATAAAAAAGTAATTGATTCAAAAACAATCTTCGCCCTTGTAGGCTAGTCATTTTAAAATAGGCAAGACGTTCCTTATACGAGGGCAACAGTTTGGCTTTGTTAGATTGGTAGGATAGGTGCCAGAGAAATCTCTTCTGTATTCGCTCGATTCGCTTAATATGGACCTCATAATGTGGGGACCAAACCTGACTATAATATTCCAAACCCAAACGAACCAAAGAGAATTTTTGTTGAAGGTTTTTTGAATTCTTTTTGAATTTAATTTAATAAAGTTTTTGAACTTTGAGCAGGTAAAATTTTGTATACATCGCCCCAAAAATTAATACCAGACTCGGTGGAGTCGAGTGATTGATCGAGTAACTAAAAATAGATATACGATGTAGAATGCGCAATTTATAAGCAGAAGTTAATTAGACAATTATTCAGAAGTCTTAGGTTTTAGGTGAGGTTTAGTGTGTAATTTGATAGCTGATTCAACTCTTATGCTCCATTATTATTAAATTGTTTTAGATTGTTGATGATATTTTTTATGTTTTGTAAACGATGTGATAGTGTTTTATTTAGATATAACCTTCTAATTAATACGGTTCTGTTGTAAATAAACAATCGGAGGGGGTCTTAGGCGTTTCACCCATTAATTTTCGCGCAGAGTGTTGATAGTTTGTGATATCAAACGTGTCGTCTGGGCAATATTCAGTTAAAATGCTTTGGCAGATTCAGTGCTATTTAAGGAGTAAGTTCCGTCTTGTAATTTAATCGTAATTATTGTTTGCGTTAGGGGTTTGGTTTTTAGAAGTTTGTTCGTCAATGGCCGTCATCTTTTCACTGCTTATTACAAAAATCTTTATAGTTTTCGATGGAAACGTTGTTGAGAGATTCGGAGTAGGCTTCTTTCAGTTTATTTCGTTCCTCTATTACTTCTTATAATAATTTATTACAGAACTTCAGTTGATGTATAGTATGATGTTTGCGAATCAATTCTTTTTTCATCTCATCTCTTGGTAGACAGGGGTTTCGTGCTTCCGATCTGCAAGAACGAGGTAACACCTTTTTGCATGCAGTTTCTAGCTGTTCTTTATTGAAATGGCTTATATAAACTGTTTCTTATCCTTTTTCATATTGCTTTGATCCAATAAAAGTCTGAATTTTATGATGTTGTGATAGGAGGAAGGACATATATTTAAATTAACACTCCATTCTGTCACATAACTAACTAGTGTATTGCTGAATAGGTCGGTCGTTATTCATTCGGAGGTCGGTTATTCATTCCCGTCTTATTCCATGTGTAATTGTTTCAAAAGTTAGTATATTACGTCATTGAATACATTTAAATAGTTCAAGTGTATGAAGTTAGCAATTACGTTTCCTCTTTTATTATTAGATTTGGAATTCCATAGCGTATGCCATCTGATGAATTCTCTACCGATAACTTGTCGCGCATCGTGCGTGTTCTGAATGAATAACATAAGCTGATCAAGAGTGTTATATTTGTCATTTCTGGGTTCAATATAAACGCAAGTCAAGAATATTCTTTTCCCACTTTTATTAATTTCTACAATTAATAAGTTAGAAGTTGAGTATTTCGATATTCCATTAGTACTAAAACTATTCTCTTTGATCATTTTGCATACTTCGATTGGACTATCTGATTAAAACTGATAGGATATATACCCATCAAGTTTTTTCATTAAATTGCTATTACCCAAATATGGGTCATTTAAAAGTGTGACATGTACATCATTTCCTTTCAAAAATAAGCGTCCTTGTTGAGCCTTAATGCAACTTCCAAGATTGCATTGAATAAATTTAAATCCTTTACATAATTTGTCGTATTCCTTATATTTATTGTTATCTCGTTCGAATTTGATTATACGAGATATACGTTGAGTTGGTTTCATATTGCATTTAATATCCAAAATCGGTTCGTAGAATAGCTCTATAAATTATAAAACATACAGTAAGGCATGAGTTAGATATGGTGGAATGTTTAGTGTCTCTAGTGATTTTGAATTTGTTATTGTGTGCAACACAATTGCAGCAGCATAATTTGCTTTGATCACGCTATAAAGTGCAGTTAGAATATTTGTATGACAGCCATTCACAGTGAGAGCAAAGTTAGACCTCAGATGTGCAGAATATTTTTGTACGTTCGAATTGAAGACATTTGAAGCACTGGATCTGAGTTGAAAATTTCTGACGTGAATATTTTGGTGTTCTAAATTGACGCGTTCCATTTTAATTAATTTGTGCCATATTACTGATGTGGTTAGTAAGACAGCATTGTACAACTTATCGTTTTTGTTTTTGCGTTTATATCGGAGTACAAGATCAGATTCATTATAGATTAGTACCTTAATTGGTTCATTTTGGCGTTTGGGTAAATCTATAAGCTCCTGCGCAGTTACGTCTTTTGATATACCTTTTAATTGGATCATTGGCTGCAACTTCTTTGAAATTTCGACGTTTATAATACCTTGATTTTTGTCAATATTATTTAGTACTTGATCTCTCTGCTCAGCCGTATCAAATTCTACTCGCAACGTTTTATTTAGGTGTAACTTTTGACGGTGCAAAAGTTTAATTTTTAAACGAAAAACTTTTCCTCCAAGTTTCTTTATTACCTTGTTTTGTAACAAAATCTAATGTGGTGATTAAAGCCCGCTTTTATTGAGGTTTTTCTTTTTCATTTTTAGAAGGAGTTGGTATGGCCTTGGTAACTTGGCCATACGTTGCTCGTTTCAGTTCCTCCTGCAAATTACCTATTTCTTCACACTATACTAATACACCCTTTAATGACAGTCTGAATTTCAACCATATCAATGCTTCGACTGCCAGCATCTAGTGAGATAAATAATTATCTTTCCAAGGTTACGCTTTTTCCGTTTTGGATAGCCGTGACTATATTGTTGGCAAGTTAGTATATATTCTGGGCTGGTGAGTTTTGGTGCTTTTAAAATCAACAAACACTTCTGATTCAGATATGACGGATGACATAAAACAAATTAAAAGTCAAAAATGCTAAAACAATCACTAAATCTGTCAATCAAAATATAATATTCTGGCAGAAGTTACGTAAGTAAACAAGAACCCGAGGTTGGGAGGGCGATTTTTCGCTTTAGTCGGTAAATTATGTTTCAGATATCACTGGGCACGACTATTGTGATGCAGAGGGGAGTAGATGGCAACAAAATTTAGAAGAAAATTGGAGAAAATTTCAAAGTAATTAATGTTACATAAAGAATTTTGCTAAAAAAACGCCTGAATATTTAATAGATCTATAATATAATAGAACTAATTGAAACCTAAAATTAAATTAAAAAAGATATTAAGATTTTATGTCGTCTGGCTAGCGGGTTGGCAGCCGCATTTTTATTTATTTAACTGTAATCAGGAAGGTGCCTCTTACGACACCCACGTAATTATATGGGGTAGGGGGTATTCTTACACCGCCACTACACGGCTAATAATTGCTTGATAAACATCTCAAAAATGAGATATTTAACTTTATTATTACTAAATGTTACAAGTAAAACTGCTTTTCTATTGAGGTCTTACAGATTTCACGGTCACTTTAGACTTTGGTTTACGAGGCAAAGCGACGCGAGGCATCGAACAGTAATGTCGTCCGAGTAAAGTAATTTCCCGAGGGACATCGCTTGCACGGCGGCGCCAAGGCACTTAACATGTAAAGGAAAAATAAAATATTCAAGGTTAAGCGTTACTATTTCAATCAATCGCTTCAGTCTAACACCGAAACTTAATGGTATAGTTACATTTTTATCAAAATTTAGCGAGCCCTGATAACACCCGTCTTGGATCTATTGATTTAGCGTCATTTATGCTTATGGTAATTTTAACCAATCTATTCGATTTTGCAAAAAAAAAACTCAAGTTATTTTAGACAAAATATAGCTTGGATCAGTACTGAAATTGCTCTCTATTTGTTCATGAAGTTTTATCACATTCGCTTCAGCCAATTCAAAGATTAGTCCGGACAGACAGATAAAAAATTTAAAATAGTTATTCATACCTTAATGACATGCAAATAACCTGAGCTCAAAAAAGGCATTCATTTCGATATAACAGACAGATACATCAAGTTTATTTAAATTCATAATATATAGATGACAAAATGTATTTAATAGTTTAATTATTTGACCTTTTGAGTGGACTAAACATTGTTACAAGCTCAAGATACTCGTAATGACTAGCATTTAATCTAAAATGTTACATTAAAAACTTACCCACATAAAAAATCCCACATTTGCCACCTTTATTGTTGGAATTTAAAGTATAAAATTTAAAAAAAATATATTAAAATCGGTTCTCAACACAAAAAAAAAAAACAAAACCTTGCAGCTCGGATAATTTTGAAACATAATTGACGTAATATGTACTACAAGTACAATTTCAATGTATTTTAAAGATAATCCGACAAATATAGACAAACAGACAAAAATATTTTCTAGATTACATCTACAAAATTTTATATATAGCATAGTATTCCGGTTCGAGGAATAAGAGTGTCAATTAAATTACAAACTGTAGGGCATTAAATATTAGTCCTTAGGAGTGACAACGTAACTTTTTTATTAAAAGTTGGTTGCAGGTGTTCAAGTGCAGCAAAAGCCGCTTTCAATCAGGTAGACGGCCAGCTCATTTAACTTTCTCTTTAATATTTTAATAAATGTGTAACAAATTTTAAAGAACTACCACAGGTAAAAATATTATGAGATATTAATTATAAAAATATTGTGAAAGATCTTTTTATACAAAACTGACAAACGAACCTACACTGCACCTGATGCTAACTGGTTACTGCAACCTATATACAACTGCAACCAACTTTAAACAAAGGAGGCGCGTTGTGACATCTTAATCCTCAATGGTGACGATTGCACAATGGAGACTAAGATGGAATGCCTCGCAGCCTGGAATTATACTAGATCTCTACACCGGATACCTTCATACTGCCTCAATGGTAACGAATGCGCACTGGGCACTAAGATGGAATGCCTCACAACCTGGAATTATACAGGATCTCTACACCAGAGACCTTCATACTGCCTCAATGGTGACGAATGCGCACTGGGGACTAAAATGGAATGCCTCACAGCCTGGAATTATACTGGATCTCTACACCGGATACCTTCATACAGCCTCAGTGGTGACGAATGCGCACTAGAGTCTAAGATGGAATGCCTCACAGCCTGGAATTACACTGGATCTCTACACCGGGTACCTTCATACTGCCTCAATGGTGACGAATGCGCGCTGGGCACTAAGATGGAATGCCTCACAACATGTAATTATACTGGATCTCTACACCAGATACATTCATACTGCCTCAATGGTGACGAATGCGCACTGAGGACTAAGGTAGATTGTCTCACAGCCTGGAATTATACTGGATCTATCCACCGGATACCTTCATACTGCCTCAATGGTGACGAATGCGCACTGGAGACTAAGACGGAATGCCTCACAACATGTAAATATACTGGATCTCTACACCGGATACCTTCATACTGCCTCAATGGTGACGAATGCGCACTGGAGACTAAGATGGAATGCCTCACAACATGTAATTATACTGGATTTCTACACCAGATACCTTCATACTGCCTCAATGGTGACGAATGCGCACTGGAGACTAAGATGGAATGCCTCACAGCCTGGAATTATACTAGACCTCTACACCGGATACCTTCATACTGCCTCAATGGTGACGAATGCGCACTGGAGACTAAGATGGAATGCCTCACAACATGTAATTATACTGGATTTCTACACCAGATACCTTCATACTGCCTCAATGGTGACGAATACGCACTGGGGACTAAGATGGAATGCCTCACAGCCTGGAATTAAACTAGACCTCTACACCAGATACCTTCATACTGCCTCAATGGTGACGAATACGCACTGGGGACTAAGATGGAATGCCTCACAGCCTGGAATTATACTAGACCTCTACACCGGATACCTTCATACTGCCTCAATGGTGACGAATGCGCACTGGAGACTAAGATGGAATGCCTCACAACATGTAATTATACTGAATCTCTACACCGGATACCTTCATACTGCCTCAATGGTGACGAATACGCACTGGGGACTAAGACGGAATACCTCACAGCCTGGAATTATACTGGATCTCTACACCGGATACCTTCATACTGCCTCAATGGTGACGAATGCGCACTGGAGACTAAGATGGAATGCCTCACAACATGTAATTATACTGGATTTCTACACCAGATACCTTCATACTGCCTCAATGGTGACGAATACGCACTGGGGACTAAGATGGAATGCCTCACAGCCTGGAATTATACTGGATCTCTACACCGGATACCTTCATACTGCCTCAATGGTGACGAATGCGCACTGGGGACTAAGATGGAATGCCTCACAACATGTAATTATACTGGATTTCTACACCAGATACCTTCATACTGCCTCAATGGTGACGAATGCGCACTGGGGACTAAGGTGGAATGCCTCACAACATGTAAATATACTGGATTTCTACACCAGATACCTTCATACTGCCTCAATGGTGACGAATGCGCACTGGGGACTAAGGTGGAATGCCTCACAACATGTAATTATACTGGATTTCTACACCAGATACCTTCATACTGCCTCAATGGTGACGAATGCGCACTGCGGACTAAGGTGGAATGCCTCACAACATGTAATTATACTGGATTTCTACACCAGATACCTTCATACTGCCTCAATGGTGACGAATGCGCACTGGGGACTAAGGTGGAATGCCTCACAACATGTAATTATACTAGATTTCTACACCAGATACCTTCATATTGCCTCAATGGTGACGAATGCGCACTGCGGACTAAGGTGGAATGCCTCACAACATGTAATTATACTGGATCTCTACACCGGATACCTTTATACTGCCTCAATGGTGACGAATGCGCACTGGAGACTAAGATGGAATGCCTCACAACATGTAATTATACTGGATTTCTACACCAGATACCTTCATACTGCCTCAATGGTGACGAATGCGCACTGCGGACTAAGGTGGAATGCCTCACAACATGTAATTATACTGGATTTCTACACCAGATACCTTCATACTGCCTCAATGGTGACGAATGCGCACTGGGGACTAAGGTGGAATGCCTCACAACATGTAATTATACTAGATTTCTACACCAGATACCTTCATACTGCCTCAATGGTGACGAATACGCACTGGGGACTAAGACGGAATACCTCACAGCCTGGAATTATACTGGATCTCTACACCGGATACCTTCATACTGCCTCAATGGTGACGAATGCGCACTGGAGACTAAGATGGAATGCCTCACAACATGTAATTATACTGGATTTCTACACCAGATACCTTCATACTGCCTCAATGGTGACGAATACGCACTGGGGACTAAGATGGAATGCCTCACAGCCTGGAATTATACTGGATCTCTACACCGGATACCTTCATACTGCCTCAATGGTGACGAATGCGCACTGGTGACTAAGATGGAATGCCTCACAACATGTAATTATACTGGATTTCTACACCAGATACCTTCATACTGCCTCAATGGTGACGAATGCGCACTGGGGACTAAGGTGGAATGCCTCACAACATGTAAATATACTGGATTTCTACACCAGATACCTTCATACTGCCTCAATGGTGACGAATGCGCACTGGGGACTAAGGTGGAATGCCTCACAACATGTAATTATACTGGATTTCTACACCAGATACCTTCATACTGCCTCAATGGTGACGAATGCGCACTGGGGACTAAGATGGAATGCCTCACAACATGAAATTATACTGGATTTCTACACCAGATACCTTCATATTGCCTCAATGGTGACGAATGCGCACTGCGGACTAAGATGGAATGCCTCACAGCCTGGAATTAAACTAGACCTCTACACCAGATACCTTCATACTGCCTCAATGGTGACGAATACGCACTGGGGACTAAGATGGAATGCCTCACAGCCTGGAATTATACTAGACCTCTACACCGGATACCTTCATACTGCCTCAATGGTGACGAATGCGCACTGGAGACTAAGATGGAATGCCTCACAACATGTAATTATACTGAATCTCTACACCGGATACCTTCATACTGCCTCAATGGTGACGAAAACGCACTGGGGACTAAGACGGAATACCACACAGCCTGGAATTATACTGGATCTCTACACCGGATACCTTCATACTGCCTCAATGGTGACGAATGCGCACTGGAGACTAAGATGGAATGCCTCACAACATGTAATTATACTGGATTTCTACACCAGATACCTTCATACTGCCTCAATGGTGACGAATACGCACTGGGGACTAAGATGGAATGCCTCACAGCCTGGAATTATACTGGATCTCTACACCGGATACCTTCATACTGCCTCAATGGTGACGAATGCGCACTGGGGACTAAGATGGAATGCCTCACAACATGTAATTATACTGGATTTCTACACCAGATACCTTCATACTGCCTCAATGGTGACGAATGCGCACTGGAGACTAAGGTGGAATGCCTCACAAAATGTAAATATACTGGATTTCTACACCAGATACCTTCATACTGCCTCAATGGTGACGAATGCGCACTGGGGACTAAGGTGGAATGCCTCACAACATGTAATTATACTGGATTTCTACACCAGATACCTTCATACTGCCTCAATGGTGACGAATGCGCACTGCGGACTAAGGTGGAATGCCTCACAACATGTAATTATACTGGATTTCTACACCAGATACCTTCATACTGCCTCAATGGTGACGAATGCGCACTGGGGACTAAGGTGGAATGCCTCACAACATGTAATTATACTAGATTTCTACACCAGATACCTTCATATTGCCTCAATGGTGACGAATGCGCACTGCGGACTAAGGTGGAATGCCTCACAACATGTAATTATACTGGATCTCTACACCGGATACCTTTATACTGCCTCAATGGTGACGAATGCGCACTGGAGACTAAGATGGAATGCCTCACAACATGTAATTATACTGGATTTCTACACCAGATACCTTCATACTGCCTCAATGGTGACGAATGCGCACTGCGGACTAAGGTGGAATGCCTCACAACATGTAATTATACTGGATTTCTACACCAGATACCTTCATACTGCCTCAATGGTGACGAATGCGCACTGGGGACTAAGGTGGAATGCCTCACAACATGTAATTATACTAGATTTCTACACCAGATACCTTCATACTGCCTCAATGGTGACGAATACGCACTGGGGACTAAGACGGAATACCTCACAGCCTGGAATTATACTGGATCTCTACACCGGATACCTTCATACTGCCTCAATGGTGACGAATGCGCACTGGAGACTAAGATGGAATGCCTCACAACATGTAATTATACTGGATTTCTACACCAGATACCTTCATACTGCCTCAATGGTGACGAATACGCACTGGGGACTAAGATGGAATGCCTCTCAGCCTGGAATTATACTGGATCTCTACACCGGATACCTTCATACTGCCTCAATGGTGACGAATGCGCACTGGGGACTAAGATGGAATGCCTCACAACATGTAATTATACTGGATTTCTACACCAGATACCTTCATACTGCCTCAATGGTGACGAATGCGCACTGGGGACTAAGGTGGAATGCCTCACAACATGTAAATATACTGGATTTCTACACCAGATACCTTCATACTGCCTCAATGGTGACGAATGCGCACTGGGGACTAAGGTGGAATGCCTCACAACATGTAATTATACTGGATTTCTACACCAGATACCTTCATACTGCCTCAATGGTGACGAATGCGCACTGGGGACTAAGATGGAATGCCTCACAACATGAAATTATACTGGATTTCTACACCAGATACCTTCATATTGCCTCAATGGTGACGAATGCGCACTGCGGACTAAGATGGAATGCCTCACAGCCTGGAATTAAACTAGACCTCTACACCAGATACCTTCATACTGCCTCAATGGTGACGAATACGCACTGGGGACTAAGATGGAATGCCTCACAGCCTGGAATTATACTAGACCTCTACACCGGATACCTTCATACTGCCTCAATGGTGACGAATGCGCACTGGAGACTAAGATGGAATGCCTCACAACATGTAATTATACTGAATCTCTACACCGGATACCTTCATACTGCCTCAATGGTGACGAATACGCACTGGGGACTAAGACGGAATACCTCACAGCCTGGAATTATACTGGATCTCTACACCGGATACCTTCATACTGCCTCAATGGTGACGAATGCGCACTGGAGACTAAGATGGAATGCCTCACAACATGTAATTATACTGGATTTCTACACCAGATACCTTCATACTGCCTCAATGGTGACGAATACGCACTGGGGACTAAGATGGTATGCCTCACAGCCTGGAATTATACTGGATCTCTACACCGGATACCTTCATACTGCCTCAATGGTGACGAATGCGCACTGGGGACTAAGATGGAATGCCTCACAACATGTAATTATACTGGATTTCTACACCAGATACCTTCATACTGCCTCAATGGTGACGAATGCGCACTGGGGACTAAGGTGGAATGCCTCACAACATGTAAATATAACTGGATTTCTACACCAGATACCTTCATACTGCCTCAATGGTGACGAATGCGCACTGGGGACTAAGGTGGAATGCCTCACAACATGTAATTATACTGGATTTCTACACCAGATACCTTCATACTGCCTCAATGGTGACGAATGCGCACTGGGGACTAAGATGGAATGCCTCACAACATGTAATTAATACTGGATTTCTACACCAGATACCTTCATATTGCCTCAATGGTGACGAATGCGCACTGCGGACTAAGGTGGAATGCCTCACAACATGTAATTATACTGGATTTCTACACCAGATACCTTCATACTGCCTCAATGGTGACGAATGCGCACTGGGGACTAAGGTGGAATGCCTCACACATGTAATTATACTGGATTTCTACACCAGATACCTTCATACTGCCTCAATGGTGACGAATGCGCACTGGGGACTAAGATGGAATGCCTCACAACATGTAATTATACTGGATTTCTACACCAGATACCTTCATATTGCCTCAATGGTGACGAATGCGCACTGCGGACTAAGGTGGAATGCCTCACAACATGTAATTATACTGGATTTCTACACCAGATACCTTCATACTGCCTCAATGGTGACGAATGCGCACTGGGGACTAAGGTGGAATGCCTCACAACATGTAATTATACTAGATTTCTACACCAGATACCTTCATATTGCCTCAATGGTGACGAATGCGCACTGCGGACTAAGGTGGAATGCCTCACAACATGTAATTATACTGGATTTCTACACCAGATACCTTCATACTGCCTCAATGGTGACGAATGCGCACTGGGGACTAAGGTGGAATGCCTCACAGCCTGGAATTATACTGGATCTCTACACCGGATACCTCATACTGCCTCAATGGTGACGAATGCGCACTGGGGACTAAGATGGAATGCCTCACAACATGTAATTATACTGGATTTCTACACCAGATACCTTCATACTGCCTCAATGGTGACGATACGCACTGGGGACTAAGATGGAATGCCTCACAGCCTGGAATTATACTAGACCTCTACACCGGATACCTTCATACTGCCTCAATGGTGACGAATGCGCACTGGAGACTAAGATGGAATGCCTCACAACATGTAATTATACTGGATTTCTACAACAGATACCTTCATACTGCCTCAATGGTGACGAATGCACACTGGGGACTAAGGTAGAATGCCTCACAGCCTGGAATTATACTGGATTTCTACACCGGATACCTTCATACTGCCTCAATGGTGACGAATGCGCACTGGGGACTAAGGTGGAATGCCTCACAACATGTAATTATACTGGATTTCTACACCAGATACCTTCATACTGCCTCAATGGTAACGAATGCGCACTGGGCACTAAGATGGAATGCCTCACAACCTGGAATTATACAGGATCTCTACACCAGAGACCTTCATACTGCCTCAATGGTGACGAATGCGCACTGGGGACTTAAATGGAATGCCTCACAGCCTGGAATTATACTGGATCTCTACACCGGATACCTTCATACAGCCTCAATGGTGACGAATGCGCACTGGAGACTAAGATGGAATGCCTCACAACATGTAATTATACTGGATTTCTACACCAGATACCTTCATACTGCCTCAATGGTGACGAATACGCACTGGGGACTAAGATGGAATGCCTCACAGCCTGGAATTATACTGGATCTCTACACCGGATACCTTCATACTGCCTCAATGGTGACGAATGCGCACTGGTGACTAAGATGGAATGCCTCACAACATGTAATTATACTGGATTTCTACACCAGATACCTTCATACTGCCTCAATGGTGACGAATGCGCACTGGGGACTAAGGTGGAATGCCTCACAACATGTAAATATACTGGATTTCTACACCAGATACCTTCATACTGCCTCAATGGTGACGAATGCGCACTGGGGACTAAGGTGGAATGCCTCACAACATGTAATTATACTGGATTTCTACACCAGATAACCTTCATACTGCCTCACTGGTGACGAATGCGCACTGGGGACTAAGATGGAATGCCTCACAACATGAAATTATACTGGATTTCTACACCAGATACCTTCATATTGCCTCAATGGTGACGAATGCGCACTGCGGACTAAGATGGAATGCCTCACAGCCTGGAATTAAACTAGACCTCTACACCAGATACCTTCATACTGCCTCAATGGTGACGAATACGCACTGGGGACTAAGATGGAATGCCTCACAGCCTGGAATTATACTAGACCTCTACACCGGATACCTTCATACTGCCTCAATGGTGACGAATGCGCACTGGAGACTAAGATGGATGCCTCACAACATGTAATTATACTGAATCTCTACACCGGATACCTTCATACTGCCTCAATGGTGACGAATACGCACTGGGGACTAAGACGGAATACCTCACAGCCTGGAATTATACTGGATCTCTACACCGGATACCTTCATACTGCCTCAATGGTGACGAATGCGCACTGGATACTAAGATGGAATTGCCTCACAACATGTAATTATACTGGATTTCTACACCAGATACCTTCATACTGCCTCAATGGTGACGAATACGCACTGGGACTAAGATGGAATGCCTCACAGCCTGGAATTATACTGGATCTCTACACCGGATACCTTCATACTGCCTCAATGGTGACGAATGCGCACTGGGGACTAAGATGGAATGCCTCACAACATGTAATTATACTGGATTTCTACACCAGATACCTTCATACTGCCTCAATGGTGACGAATGCGCACTGGAGACTAAGGTGGAATGCCTCACAAAATGTAAATATACTGGATTTCTACACCAGATACCTTCATACTGCCTCAATGGTGACGAATGCGCACTGGGGACTAAGGTGGAATGCCTCACAACATGTAATTATACTGGATTTCTACACCAGATACCTTCATACTGCCTCAATGGTGACGAATGCGCACTGCGGACTAAGGTGGAATGCCTCACAACATGTAATTATACTGGATTTCTACACCAGATACCTTCATACTGCCTCAATGGTGACGAATGCGCACTGGGGACTAAGGTGGAATGCCTCACAACATGTAATTATACTAGATTTCTACACCAGATACCTTCATATTGCCTCAATGGTGACGAATGCGCACTGCGGACTAAGGTGGAATGCCTCACAACATGTAATTATACTGGATCTCTACACCGGATACCTTTATACTGCCTCAATGGTGACGAATGCGCACTGGAGACTAAGATGGAATGCCTCACAACATGTAATTATACTGGATTTCTACACCAGATACCTTCATACTGCCTCAATGGTGACGAATGCGCACTGCGGACTAAGGTGGAATGCCTCACAACATGTAATTATACTGGATTTCTACACCAGATACCTTCATACTGCCCTCAATGGTGACGAATGCGCACTGGGGACTAAGGTGGAATGCCTCACAACATGTAATTATACTAGATTTCTACACCAGATACCTTCATACTGCCTCAATGGTGACGAATACGCACTGGGGACTAAGACGGAATACCTCACAGCCTGGAATTATACTGGATCTCTACACCGGATACCTTCATACTGCCTCAATGGTGACGAATGCGCACTGGAGACTAAGATGGAATGCCTCACAACATGTAATTATACTGGATTTCTACACCAGATACCTTCATACTGCCTCAATGGTGACGAATACGCACTGGGGACTAAGATGGAATGCCTCTCAGCCTGGAATTATACTGGATCTCTACACCGGATACCTTCATACTGCCTCAATGGTGACGAATGCGCACTGGGGACTAAGATGAATGCCTCACAACATGTAATTATACTGGATTTCTACACCAGATACCTTCATACTGCCTCAATGGTGACGAATGCGCACTGGGGACTAAGGTGGAATGCCTCACAACATGTAAATATACTGGATTTCTACACCAGATACCTTCATACTGCCTCAATGGTGACGAATGCGCACTGGGGACTAAGGTGGAATGCCTCCAAACATGTAATTATACTGGATTTCTACACCAGATACCTTCATACTGCCTCAATGGTGACGAATGCGCACTGGGGACTAAGATGGAATGCCTCACAACATGAAATTATACTGGATTTCTACACCAGATACCTTCATATTGCCTCAATGGGTGACGAATGCGCACTGCGGACTAAGATGGAATGCCTCACAGCCTGGAATTAAACTAGACCTCTACACCAGATACCTTCATACTGCCTCAATGGTGACGAATACGCACTGGGGACTAAGATGGAATGCCTCACAGCCTGGAATTATACTAGACCTCTACACCGGATACCTTCATACTGCCTCAATGGTGACGAATGCGCACTGGAGACTAAGATGGAATGCCTCACAACATGTAATTATACTGAATCTCTACACCGGATACCTTCATACTGCCTCAATGGTGACGAATACGCACTGGGGACTAAGACGGAATACCTCACAGCCTGGAATTATACTGGATCTCTACACCGGATACCTTCATACTGCCTCAATGGTGACGAATGCGCACTGGAGACTAAGAAGGAATGCCTCACAACATGTAATTATACTGGATTTCTACACCAGATACCTTCATACTGCCTCAATGGTGACGAATACGCACTGGGGACTAAGATGGTATGCCTCACAGCCTGGAATTATACTGGATCTCTACACCGGATACCTTCATACTGCCTCAATGGTGACGAATGCGCACTGGGGACTAAGATGGAATGCCTCACAACATGTAATTATACTGGATTTCTACACCAGATACCTTCATACTGCCTCAATGGTGACGAATGCGCACTGGGGACTAAGGTGGAATGCCTCACAACATGTAAATATACTGGATTTCTACACCAGATACCTTCATACTGCCTCAATGGTGACGAATGCGCACTGGGGACTAAGGTGGAATGCCTCACAACATGTAATTATACTGGATTTCTACACCAGATACCTTCATACTGCCTCAATGGTGACGAATGCGCACTGGGGACTAAGATGGAATGCCTCACAACATGTAATTATACTGGATTTCTACACCAGATACCTTCATATTGCCTCAATGGTGACGAATGCGCACCTGCGGACTAAGGTGGAATGCCTCACAACATGTAATTATACTGGATTTCTACACCAGATACCTTCATACTGCCTCAATGGTGACGAATGCGCACTGGGGACTAAGGTGGAATGCCTCACAACATGTAATTATACTGGATTTCTACACCAGATACCTTCATACTGCCTCAATGGTGACGAATGCGCACTGGGGACTAAGATGGAATGCCTCACAACATGTAATTATACTGGATTTCTACACCAGATACCTTCATATTGCCTCAATGGTGACGAATGCGCACTGCGGACTAAGGTGGAATGCCTCACAACATGTAATTATACTGGATTTCTACACCAGATACCTTCATACTGCCTCAATGGTGACGAATGCGCACTGGGGACTAAGGTGGAATGCCTCACAACATGTAATTATACTAGATTTCTACACCAGAT